>OY757912.1:56586424-56783924 GCA_963585895.1 Sepioteuthis lessoniana
TCTCGAGGCAGATATCAGCATCAGAAATCCCCACTGCTATTTCTTTTTCTTTTTCACGTTTTTTTTTCTTTTTCTTTTCGTCGTGATAACTTTGTTTTCTGTCAGCCACAAAGCGATGAATGAAGAATGAATTCTTTTATTTTTTCTTTTTTTCGTTCTTTCTTGGGCTGCGTATTTCCAGCTGGATGGCGTCTTATGAGAGCGTTGCACAACGCCAGCATCTGGTGCAGATGAAGCGAAGACCGCAACAATGAATGATAACAGTGACGAATCTAAATAAACGGGAAAAGATGATGAAAATTCAAGGAGCTGGTTGGGAGGGTGAATAAAAAACAAGAAACAAAAACAAAAACAAAAAAAAAAACAAAAAAAACATTGGGTGAAAAAAGAACATGGTTTCAATGATAACAAATTCCCTTAATGTCAGCACCAAGAGCACAGGTTAAAAAAAAGAATTATTTAGCAAAGAATTATCTTATAGTAAAGAATTTTAAAATATCGAGATAATAGTTTTTTTAATCATGGGAAATATTGGTAATGTATGTGTTTATCTTAGACTGTTCCAATTAATATCTATCTTAGTTTGCCGTCAAAAACACACACACGAACACACACACATGCACACAAATTTATATGTACAGAGTCCGCCAAAAATATATGTGCATTTACTCCTCCCCATACGAGCAAGATGGGACACAAAGTCATTTTTAAGCGGAGTTTAACGGGTTTGAATTCAGAATGTTCTATATCCTAGTCCAATTGTCATAATAAAGTTGAAGAGTTCAGTCTGCCCTACTACTTACCCATAGCTGGAAGGAGAATAGTTGGATGCATAACTTTCCCAGGTGTATTAGCACTATGCGAAATGCAAACAGTCTCATGCAGGAATTGAACTCGGGTCACACGTGTCTATTTCCTTCGATGGTAATCATTCTACCACGAGCGCCTCCATAAAATAAAATTGTACCTTAGACGCCAAAGAATCGTGCTTTGTTTAGGTGTGTGTATGCGTGTCGAGTGTGTCTGTTTTTGTGAGTGTGTTGGTCTCTGATGTGTTCCGTTGATCCACACATTAAGTGGTCAACATCAATGGTTCGAGTGGTGACTGAAAGACGTACTTGTAATTTACTAAGGTTTTGCCTAGATGTGACACGAGGTCGCATGAATGGGGCACCCAATGAGACTCGAACTCACTCGTGAAGGTTTGCTAGTCTAGCACGTCAACCATTAATGAAAGAGGTACTTAACCTGGGTCAAAGATATTTGTTTTGAAAAATACGACATATAAAAGAAATTTTTTTCTTAAGGAAAGGTCATTTGGCAAGTATCATGGTTTCCTTGTTTAATGGCATATCAACCTTTATAAGTTATTTAATGCCAAAGCCATCCTTATAGAATAACAGTAGTGGTACTATTTAACCTATAGTTGGGAGGATAAGGGAGGTCATACCTTCCACGAGGGTATTTGTCCGAAAGTGAACATAATCATGCGACTGGAATTCTGCAGTCCATCGCTTTAGCCATTACACCACGAGGACACATAACTGTGTAAAGTGTATAAAATAAATATTTAAATTGTATATGTACATTTATGAATATCGATACTGTTTTCTTTTGTTGAAGTATCTATTCATTTTTTGACAGACTGTACAAAATTATCAATATATATCAGTAATATCCAGTCAGCATCCGAAGACAGTGGATGTGAATTATTCGCGTATAGAATATATGAGAATTTTCATATAAATCTATGTGAGTGCTTGATATATGGCTATTGTTATTTATATTTTCTATTCAGGTTTATATTACAAAACTCACATACAAAACGTATACAGTGCAATTAGAAGGAAACTCCAACCTGGTTAAATTGTCACCATAAATTGATTTCGGCGGAGAATATCATTATACTCTCCGTCTCATCAGATGACTGCACATGTTTAAATTGAGGTTGGAAACAGCAAATATGGATTACAGTCTATATATGTATGGAAAAAAGCCCTAATTTTTTTTTCATTTAAACACAATTTTCCCCCATGGAACATAATAATGGTTAGGATAGGATCTATATATCCGCGACGTAGAAACCAAACCGCTCTATGTAAATATTTTTGCAACCTTAAGGATCAGGAGCTAACCGCCACCCCCCCCCCCAAATAAAGTAGAAAATAGTGCGGCAGTCTTCAACCGCGAATAGATTCAATGGTAGATGTAACTTGTGTATCGTTGAAAAAATTTGTATAATTAATTTTAAAGGTCGCCAACTACTGTTAAATGAACGGAACAAGCTTGCCTTTAAATGTAGACATAAAATTAAATTTAAATTATCCTTACTGGGGGCCACCGAGGCTGCTACTCTACACAATAGCAAAGATATTGATGCTGGATGATTCTGATTGGAAATAATAACATTTATTTCATTAGTTAATAGTATTATATGACGCGGAGATTTATGTAGAGGAGGAGATTCTTGAAAATTTAGATAGTAATTCAAAATTAGGGTTTTTAATTTCTGGAGTAGTTAATTCTTTTTGACCATTTTTGTGGTTAATTAAAGGCACCTGGTGGCCGCCGAAAGGTTTTTTATTTTTTATTTTTATTCTTATTCTATTTTATTTTTTTAAGGAGGAAGTCTAAGACCACATTAACTGAGGGAATTAACATATGTATAAGAAGTAAACGAAAACTATATGAAGATAATCGTTTAGTTTATAAGTTTACATTATTCAGAAAATTCCACCTGCTACGAAAAATCTAGCATATGTTCAAATTAAGATGGATTAATTTACAGGAACAATTTTTTCTGGTTTCTTGATTTTTCTAACACTTTATTGTTTTGACCCCCTTTTGAGAATTTAAAATTTATGTTGGTTTTCTTTTTTCTTTTTTTTTTTCCATACCCATACAGACTCTAATCCATATTTGCTGTTTTTCGATCTCAATTTAAACATGTGCAGTTATCTGATGAGACGGAGGGTATAATGATATTCTCCGCCGAAATAAATATATAATGACAATTTAACCAGGTTTGAGTTTCCTTCTAATTGCACTATATATATATATATATATATATATATATATATATATATATATAATTTTGTTCATATTTATCTATCAATCTATCTGTTCATATTCGTCTATTTTCTTTGTCTCCGATTTGAACTTTTAACATCTCACACTCTAACAATGACGGGAAACTATTCTATTTCTTAACAACAACACCAGCAACCACAACAACAACAATAACGGTTTTTGTCACCTTTTAAAATAGGAAAATATGTTTCCGAAAAAAATGTCGGTGTAAGAAATAAGAAACTGAAGACCAAATATAAAATGGATGGGCACGTTCCATTATCCACCCCTCTCCACTCTCCATTCCCCATCGACATCTCCCTTCACTTTCCGCGCTTCTAAATTTGTCGATATTTGAACCGTGTTGATACCATCTCTCTTAGTTACTTATTCAGACTTTGGTATCTTAGTGTTTTGGTATCTTTTTGGGCCATTGATTTTCTCATCATCGATCACAGGTAATTCGATTACTAAGCTGGTCTATAATACCTCCAAACTTCTTATCATTTGAATGCAAAAAATAAAATAAAATAATAAAATAATGTTATATGAAACAAAATTTAAAATAAGAGAAATAAATAATAAACATTCGATGTGAAATTAATAAGGGCCGTGTTTGGTAACACTGCTGTATTTCATTAATGAAATATATTTTGATGCATAGCAGGACTGAAAATAAATGTTCTACGCTAATAATAATAATAATAATAATAATAATAATAATAATTCTACAAGGACGATTTAAAATTATATGCAAAAAATGATAACGATTTAGAAGGTCAGCTAAGCACTGTGAAAACATTTAGTTACGACATAGAGATGCAATTTGGTCTGGACAAATATACCAGAGCCACATTTAGGAAAAGCTCGCTTGTAAAGTCTAAAAAACATCACTCTAGATATGAACATGAAAATTACTGAGTTAGAACTCAAAACCTACAGATATTTACGAATTAATGAAGCGAATGGTATCCATCATGCTATACAAAGAAAAAGTAAGAAAATAATTCGATAGAAGAATAAGAGCAGAAACAAATACAAAAAAAAAGGAAAAAAAGAAACTAGAAAAAAAAAACAGAGTTATAGCAATTAACGCCCTGGTAATAACACTTATAATATACAATTTTAATATGATAAACTGGACATTAACTAAAAAAAAGATGGATACTAACGTTAGGAAACTAATAACATACCAAAGAATGCATCACCCAAGAGCAGATATAGAACATCTCTGCATCAAAAGAGAAACTGGTTGAAGAGGCTTGATTCAATTTGAATTGACCTGCAAAACAACAACTATAGAATTAAGGAAATAATTAATTCAATACAATAAAATAAAATAAAACTTTGTTTCAAAACACCTTCATGACTGTAGTAAAGGAGACTTTAGAATAATGCCAATATACCAGATTGAT
This sequence comes from Sepioteuthis lessoniana, assembly GCA_963585895.1. NCBI lineage: Eukaryota > Metazoa > Mollusca > Cephalopoda > Myopsida > Loliginidae > Sepioteuthis > Sepioteuthis lessoniana. The sequence continues at coordinate 56,590,909 of OY757912.1, forward strand.
GACTACTTGTTACATTAAATGAAAGAAAAAACTTCATAGGGAGAGATTTAAACCAATATAAAACAGAAAGACAGACAGGCACACATGCACACTCGCATAGGTGCGCGTAAACATATACGTACACAGACTAGTTTGAAATATATCTATGTGAAGTCAAATGCATTATCACATGCAGTATACTCACGACACGCCACTGACGAAACATAGATGTATATATTGGTGTGCATTCACGTGAACGTGTGTACATGTACACACACGTAGGAAAAACAACATGAAAAAATAAGTACGGGTGAGTGTATCTTTGGGAATATATGCATATATGATAGTGTACACTCTCTCACACCTACACACAGAGAATATGTATATTTCTTTGTATCTCTCTCTCTCCCTCATATATATATATATATATATATATATATATATATATATAAATGTATATGCATATCCATATATGCGTATGTAGATATATGTATATATGTATGTATATGAATATATATATGTATATGCATATATATGCTTATATATATATATATATATATATATAGCCCACTGACTGCACCTCTGCAGAGGGGTAAGACCCCCCCCAACGAGTGTCCTGGATATGACACTAAACAATCTGATGGTGAGGTTCCAGTAATGCTGGCGCTTTGGGGAATGCAGAGTAACCCTTCATTGCCATCACTCCCAGGTCCACTCTGGCCCGGAGTGGTAGCACCTGATAGGGCCCTATCTATGGGTTAAATAGAACTAACAGCATACTTATGCTAAACTGAATTGTTTGAATAAATTGAATAGCTTGAAATAAAAATGTTTTTGACAATTAAACCGTACTTACATTTAAACTGCGTGCTTATGCTTAACTGAATTATTTGATATAGAACTGTTTTTCGACGTTAAAACTGTATTTAAACTTAACTGAATTGTTACATATAACTGCTTGAATAGTTTGAAATAGAAATTAAACTGTGTACTCATTAAAATGTGTACTTATGCTAAACTGAATTGTTTTAAAAAGAACAGATTTACATAAAAATGGATTTGGCATAAAATAACCTACAAAGGTCGAAATGCCATAAAACTCAATAAACCAACCAACTCTATATATATATATATATATATATATATATATATATATATACATTTTTTTATATATACTTTTATATACACAAAAAACATTTGCAGAGACTAAAGGTCTTCATTAACAATTAACTCCAATAGGACGTTCACAAACAAAAATCCCGGAATTGAAAGGGATCAAATCCATATCAAAACAATCTTCATTATGAAAGCAAACAAAATTATCTAAACAATTATAAATATCCTGAAAAAGACGTAAAATCTGAAACATGTGTAGAACACGAGTGTGTGAAATAATAAAAGCCTAATACAATATTCAGAATTATTTGAGAACCTATTCATTTAAACATATTTACTGTTTTATTGTTGGACCAAAAACTATATATATATATATATATATATGTGTGTGTGTGTGTGTGTGTGTGTGTGTATAAAGGCATAAATACAATTATTCTCCTTCCAGCTATGCGTAAATAGTAGGGCAGACTGGTTTCTTTAGCCTTGGTTAGGCAAACAATTTTTTGAGAAGGAAAACTCTGAATTCAAACCTGTTAAACTCTGCTTAAAAATGCACCTTGTGAAACATCCTACCCGAGTAGGACGGCTGGTCACACACACACACACACACACACACACACACACACACATATATATATATATATATATATATAAGGTATTGCAGCAGTTTTAGAATAAAAAATTAATAACAAATGATACATTGGCAGATATATACAGGCTGAGATTGATTGGTTCATAGAGAAGAACAAGACTAATATGGATATACATGAAAAACAAAAAATCTTTTTCTGCCAGATCATTGCCGTGTAAAGTCGGCATGAGACCGTTGTTCGCAGATAAGCATCTATGCTAATAAATATGTATAAAACTAATATGTGTTTATATATTATTTTATTATATAATAGATCTATCCCAGATATCGAGCACTCTTCAAATGATACCGTATTTAGTTACCCACTAACTCATCAAGTGAGGTAGTGACAACCATCATCATCATCATCATGTCGCGCCGCCGGCGCGGATATCCCTGACCGTCTCTCGCCATTTCTCCCTATCATTCATCGCCTCCGGCAGGTCTTCTGGGTTACATCCCGTGTCCTCACACAGCTGCTGTATGTAGGTTCGTGCCGGTCGTCCCACTCTTGCACATCCATGTGCGGGGGTCCACAGGAGTACATCGCTTATGAGCTCGTCCTTGCTTCTCCAGCAGTGTCCTGCGTGTCTTGTTCGTCGAACTTGTATAGTTTTTGTGATGGGGGGCAAGTGTCCGTATAGTTGGAGTCTCGCGGGGTGTTGTCGCCAGGACTTGTTTAATACTGCTCTCAACATTCTTGTATAATTTCCGTCCAGCCTCCTTTCCAGCCGCTTCGTAAGCGTCCATGTGGTGCATCCATACAGCAGTATCGACACAACCGCTGCCTGGAAGAAGCTGCGTTTCATTTTATCAGTTAGGTCCAACCTCCATATGATCGAGAGCCTATCGATAGCTGTCCATGCCTTCGTCAGTCGTGTGTCGATGTCTTTCTCGGTTGATGAGACGCTGCTTCCTAGGTAGGTGAATTTGTCTACTAGTTTCAGAGAGGCTCCGTCTAGTGTGGCAATGTTGCCTGTTTGGTTGTAACACATATATTCGGTTTTGTTTGCATTGACATGGAGGCCAATGCCAGCTGCGGCTCGTTCCAGACTATGCAGTAGTGTCTCTGCTTGATTAGGCGTATTCGCTAGTAACGCCAAGTCATCAGCGTAGTCGGCGTCCGTGATTGTTTTTGCGGGGTACCTTTTGCTTCTTCTCTTAGTCAGCTGGAAGCCATTTTCTCTGATTTTGTCGATCGAAGTCCTAAGCACATAGTCTAGACAGATGATAAAGAGGTACGGGGCTAGTGTGTCTCCTTGTAGTACTCCTGCAACTATGTCGAAGTATTCCGTGTCTCCATCTGGTGAACGTACTTTCACTTTGGTGTTTCTGTAGAGAATCATTATCGCTGCTACTGTTTCTTTTGGTAGGCCGTATGCTAGTAGGATTTGCTCCATCTTCCCTCTGTGTATGGAATCGAATGCCTTGGTAAAGTCGACAAATAGTAATGTCGCCTGTAAGTTTTTTGCCCGAACGCCTTCCAGGATTCTACGGATGGTCAGTATTTGTGAGGTTGTGGATCTATTTCTCCGGAAGCCATTTTGGTTTTTCCTAAGGATGTTGTCTATTTTGGGTTCTATGCGGTTTCGTAGTAGGGCATTGTAGATTTTGGCTGCTATGGATGTAAGTGTTATCCTCGGTAGTTCTTGGCTAGTCCGAGGTCGCCTTTTTTAGGGAATGGAAGGATGCATCCCTTCGTCCATCGTTCTATCCTATTTTGACTATAGACTGCGTTGCATTGCCGGAGCAGTATATCGTCGAATTGTCTCGTCTTCCACACTTCTGGGGGGATCTCGTCTAGCCCCGCCGCTTTCCTATTTTTAATTCTTCTGAGAACCGAGTCTAGTTCTTCTTTGGTGAAAGGACCTAGTTTTACGTCTAATTGCTTACTAATAATTCTGGTGATCGGTTCATCCGTTATTTCCGGTGGGTTTCCTAGTAGATTTTTGAAATGCTGTTCCCACAGTTTTACTCTTTCTTGTTGGCTTGCAGCTTTCAATTTTGCTTTGGCTGTGCTCTTCCTTCCACTTACTTCGTTTATTGTTTGCCAGGCTATCCTGGATTGCCTATCTTCCACCGAGTCTCTAATCTTATCTATCTGATTTTGTATGTATTCTGCCTGTTCTTTTAGGTATATTCCTGTTAATTGATGTTGTGCCTTTTCTAGTTTTCGTGCATTTGTGTTTGTTGGGTTCTTTCGATAGCTTTTGGAGGCAGTCTTCACAAGTGCACGTTTTTCTCTAGCCGCTAGCGTTTCCCAAGGGACTCTATATTTAGTTCTAGGCTTTGTTGGAATACACTTTTCTGCCGCCTTCAGGTGTGCTTCTACAAAATTTTCATATTCGTCATTTGGGGCGCCTGTTTCTGCCTTCTCTTGTAGTGCTTCGAATCTGTTTCTTAATTCTAAAGCATACTTATCTCTAATATCTCTGTTGTTGAGTAGGGCCCAGTCATAGTGCTTGGTCGTCGCTTTACGTGTGGCGTTTTTTCTTAGGCTTAGTCGTACTTTGGCCGTAACTATTCGATGATCGGAGGACACACCCTCGAAAGAGGAGTATGCCTCGCAATTCATCGCACTGTTTTTCCATTTTCTGTTTATAAGGACGTAGTCTATCTGTGCTTTACTCTTATTCGCGTATGTGTAGGTCCATAATTTCCCCTCCCTTTTTTGAAAGTTTGTATTGAGGCATGTTAATCTATTTTCTATCATGAAATCTATTAAATGCTGTCCATTCCTGTTAGACGCGCAGTGTAGGCTGTATTTGTTGTGTCTGTTTTTCCCGATTTGTGCATTCATATCTCCGCCAATGACTAGCAGGTTGTGTTTCGGAATGCTACGTACTAGGGAGGATAGATCTTCGTAGAAGGTGGCTATTTCGTTGTCTTCGCTAACATTGGTAGGGCTGTAGCAGGAGATAATTGTTGCTTTGGGGTTGCCATTAAACGTTGCGGCCATCATCCTAGGTTGTATTCTCTCAATGCTGTTCAGTGTTTTTAAGGCTCTTGGTCCTAGAAGTATTCCCACCCCTCCTACCGATGCATTGACCGAGTTTTTCCATGCCGACACAGTCACCAGCATCCATCCATTACCAGTTTCGTGATACTTGATATCTTCGGTGTGCGTGTATCGGTGCTCTTGTATGCAGATTACGTCTATCTTAAGTTCTACGGCTGATGCAGTTAGCTCTGATAGTTGACCTATTCTATTTAGGGTTCTCACGTTAAATGTCGCTATCTGTATTGTTTGTTTGCATTTTAGTAGTTTTTGTTTGAGTTTGAGCTCTGTAGCTGATTTTTCGAACACTGAGGCCAGGGCTCCAACCTCAGCAGGACGCGCCCCTTTTTTACCCGCGCGAAGAGCGATGCGGTTTATTGATCTGGTTTGAGTACGAGTCATGGTTATCTTTCGATGGCTGTTTTTGTTCTCATCTATAGAAGCCACTCTTATAGATGAGCAGCAGTAGTTCCCCGATCGAACTGACAATTTTGAGCGTTAAGCCGCAAGACTCACACGTACATCATGCTGCTTCCCATGTGTACGCGGTAGTAAAAAAAAAAAAAAAAAAAAAAAAAAGAGAAATTTTTTTTATTTTTTTATCTTAAGTTTTAACTTAGTTAAAGTCCAGGACTGCTGGATGTTAAAATTCAAAGAAATTTTGGGGTATATTACATGGTCATCTAGTGGTGGACAGAGAGAGAGAGAGAGAGACACAGAGAGAGAGAGAAAGAAAGAGAGAGGAGGAGTCAACTCTTTTATGGCTTTCGTCTTTAGCACGTGTTAGACTACATTTTAGGTGTTTTGGATTTTTTTTTTTTTCTTTTTCCTTTCTTTTCAGGGGGGGCAATTTGGGGGTTTTCTTTAGCAAATTTAGAAGTTCGTCTTCCAAAAGCAAAGTTTTTCCTGAAAATTAAGCCGCATAAGTCTTCATTCTTCATTTAAACAACACATAATACAGCTGAGATTCAAGACATTACTATTTTAAATCAAATGTGCATTTTTAAATGAATAGTTTAGTAGAATAAGTTTACTGACCTCTGTGAAAAATCTTCTGGAAACGGAATCACTTCCAAACGTACGCATACTATTTCAACAAATGAGGGATTCAATTATTACTAATTTTAATAGTATTTATATTAAAGGTTCCACTCCCATATCATGGTCATCTAGTGGTGGACAGAGAGAGAGAGAGACAGAGAGAGAGAGAGAAAGAAAGAGAGAGGAGGAGTCAACTCTTTTATGGCTTTCGTCTTTAGCAAGTGACAACCATAAACTCTTGTAATATATATATATATATATATATATATATATATATGAAAATGTGCAGGTATATAAAAAGACACAAGGTCTTCAGAGGATGATTTTATTTATAGGATTATTTGCCAACGTTAGACTTTTGGGGTTTAGACCTTCATCAGGGCGCATGAGTTATTAAACGAAACGAAAAAGATATAAAACATTCTATGTCCCTCAGTAGCGTTCTTTTTCAAATTTGTGTGATATAATTAGCGTTGACACTACCAATGGAAGTGTTATACTTCAAATCTTTCGTATATTTTTCGTATATTAAATAGAATTAAATATCTTTCGTATATTAAATAACTCACACACTCTGGTGACGGTCTAATAACCGAAATGTTGGCAATTAATTCTATAAACAATATCATCCTCCGAAGACCTTGTGTTTTTTTCACCATTGCACATTTTCATACAGTCGGATTAATTTTTTTTATCATTAAGGGTTTTCGGACAGTTGACTTCATCTTTATTGTTATTTTCCAAAGGTTTCGGCCGATATATCCCCCGGCCTTCTTGAGATGTTTGTCGAACTCGGGAACAGACACGGAACTTCAAACTACGTCCTTTATTGAATCCACGGGAGTCACCTGCTCTGATTCCGTTAGCCCTAACCGGGTACAAGTGTTAAGTATTCCTACATTAATGTAATAATACAGGAATACTTAACACTTGTACAATAATGATGAAGACAACAGTCTGGAAACCCTTAATGATAAAAATCCTCATGCTTCGACTCAGAAATTCAAACAACTAGTCGGATTTATTTCTAGTTTTTACGATATATATATATATATATATATATATATATATATATATATATATATATATATATATATATATATACGTGGTGCATTCAATAGGTTTCCAGACTGTTTTTTGTACAGGCATTTAAAATTGTCGTAGACTCTTGAAAATTCACTATGTTATTGCTATACATCTTGTGAGATGACCGACCAATTTTTATGATTTCATGTTCAAAGGAACAGCTACAGCAGGAATTGGAATACACCATACTAAAGGCTGATTGTCACAGCTGGTGAATTTCAAAAATGCAATATGGACGTGAGGACACTTAAGAAGAACGATATGCAATAAAATTCTGTTTAAAACTTGGAAAAAATGCCACAAAAACCTATGCAATTCTGCAGACTGCTTTAGGAGCATGTTGCATGAATCGAGCATCAGTTTTTGAGTGGCATAAGAGATTCAAGGAAGGCAGGGTTATTCCCAAAGCTCAGAGGCTGTCGTTATGAGACAACTGAGGAGATGAAAGAGGCTGTGACACGCTCACACAAGAGGACTTCCATGGGGCCTTCCAGAAGTTGTTGGAACGGTACAACAAGTGCATTGCTGCCGGAGATTACTTCGAAGGGGACTAGAGTTTCATGTGTGTATTATCGATAAAAGTGTCCATACGAAAAAGCCTGGAAACTTATTTAATGATCCTCGTATATATATATGTATATATATATATGTACAGGTATGAATAGAAATCAAAGAGTTTGCCTTTAAAACTCTGTCATCCATGCTTTCTGAATATTCCTCATTCTTGACGCAAGTCCAATAAAACAGCTTCTTCCAAATATTAACTGGGATGTAGGACAAATTTCTCTTCCCTGAATATTTTCCAAGAGCATATGATTTCTTCAGGCCAAAGTTCAGTAAATATCTCATTGGTCTTTAGATACCTGAGTCATTATATGTCTATCCGTCCATTTATATTCCTATCTTCATTCATCCTTCACTCTCCTGTCAATGTTTATGTTCATTTATAACACCTCATCTTAACCCTTTGATAAAGAGTGGTCAACCCTGCCTTATTTAGGATCGACAATATAAAAGAAAATGTTTGATATTAACAGACTGAGAGAGATAAATACAAAGGTCGATTAAGAAAGTAATGAGACGAATTTGTATTTATTTTTCAGGTTGGCCACCCTTATTTTTGTTCATTTGAGTGAACTTGGTTTATTACAAGTGTATTTGGTCAAGATCAGGTCTTGTGTCGAACTTCAGGATAATGGGAAGGAACTTTATAGCATGTAAACTTAGACTTATAGAGATTAAGTTTATTTCATTTATTCTATTTTTCAAATTCAGGACACAGATTCTTAGGTTGTACAAGACAATTTTCTAAAGGCCGGTAGATTGTGGAAGAGTAATCTAATTTGGGTTGATCAATAGCATAATGATCTGAGAAAAAGGATTTATACTACTGACAGTGCTTCATCTAAAGAAATAAATAAAAAAAATCGAATAAAAGGAAGATTTTTGATTAAATAATAAACTGAAATGTTTCAAGTGAATTATACCTAAGTAATTTGAAAATCAAGAATCATTGTCTTGCAGAGTGCCCTTTTACATTTGAGTTAACTCTTACAGTCGATTCTTCAAGAAAAAAAGTTCTATAAAATTTTCGAACATTTTTAAGGCAAAGTTTTCAAAGTAATGATTTTTGTACTTTTATAATTTTAAATTGACCCTCAATTGAACTGAATCTGCGACGAATATAAATTTCACATGTGAGGCCAAGGATGTCTTGTGTAATCGTCTCCAGTGCTGCAACTATTCTTTGAGTTCCTCTAGGCTTGGGGAGGGGATTTAGATTAGTGTCTTCACATTACTCCGGAAGAAAAGATCGCAAGGTTGTCAAGTCAAGTAAACATGGTGGCTATTTTAATTGCTCGTTATCTTCATCACCAGCACATGCATATTCATCTCCTGGGTAGATTCTCATAGAGATAAGGCCGCACAGTGAATCTCTATTGAAGAGGAAAATCTGTCCTATTAAAAAATGAAGTATTCATGTTCATGATATCAGTTTTTCTGAAACACCCTGTACTTCATTTTTTTTTAGTTATATATCAAAAGTTTTCTTTTCAAAATGACCTAAGACTAAAATTAAACCTCTTACTCCATTATCTGCTAATATACTGTTCTATCATTCGATTCTATTTTCAACTGTTTGAATCTTCGTAAATAGAAGTGCGAATTATTTTGATGGTCATGATTTGAGTGGTGTCCGCCACTGTCTGTGTTGTGTGTTGTCACGCATTAACAATCTATTCTCATTCTAATTTTGATTGGTCTCTTCACTTGCTAATTGCCATTCGTGTTTCTCTTCTTCGTTCCTTAACAATCACGACCAGGTTTATTTAGTCTATTGACGTGATTCGCTAAATGTGGAAAAAAGAGGAAGAAAAGAAAAAATATCATGAAAGAATATCACGTTATCTCGGCCAAAGTCTCGTTACATGTGACTCGACACGAGCTGCATAACTTTTTCTGAGATACTATCATTGCTTAGTTTTAAAAAACCTTTCAATCTTTTAATGGCACTAAAGAAGACACGCAACAACTGGTGTCGATCTTTGTCTGAATTTGGGAAAATGGGCGAATAACAGAGAGATCTAACGGTCTAAGATTTTAAAGATTTTAGATTGTTTATTTTGTTATCTAAAGAACGAAAGTAAAAAAAAAATGGTGGATTTAAATTGAGTGACAAAAGCTTTTCTTACATGCCTCAATCAATTCACATCGATTTCACTCCACCCAAAATCGATTAAATTTAAGTTTAATGCTGATTTTTAAAAAGTTATGTTGAGGTATAAGAATATGTAGCACTGAGTAAAGATTGTTGGTTCAACAATCATCTCCATCAGCCAAGAATTGTGACCATGCTATTTTCGGGGTCTGACATGAAATTAAATTTTCTCCTATCTGATGAAATGGGTGGAGGTGCAAGGCAGCTCGTGTTGATTAAGATGTTACGATACTTTGGCCAATACTTTTAACTTTTCATTTACTTATCTCTCTCCTCTCGCTTTCCTTCCCCCTCTCTCCTCTCGCTTTCCTTCCCCCTCTCTCGTTCTCTATCTCTCTCTGCCTCTCTCTCTCTAAATATATATATACATCAAGCAAGCTACCTTTTATTATATAAAAAGCCACAATAAATGTGCGGTGCTCTTGAGTGCAGTATGGCCCAATTAATTCATAACTGAGTTTTAGAGTAAAGAATAAACACGAAATAAATAAATGAAACACTATAGTAGTGAGTTTGTCTGCCTTTAACAGAAGAGATCCAACCCCGACATCGAAACATCATACACAGAGGACAGTCACGAGACTCTAAACACGTGGTCTTAGAAGTGCATAACGACAAATTAAAAATCTCTCTCTCTCTCTCTTTCTTTCTCTCTCTCTATATATAGCTGGCTCTCCAGGAAACTGAAATGTAACAAAAAAACAAAATAAACAAAACAAAAACAAAAAAACAAAAAAAAAAGCACCCCCCCCCCAAAAAAAAAAAACGGTTTAATGTGGGTAAACCCTGCAAGAAACCAGACTTTCGAGGGGCAGGTGCAAATATTGCTTATATTTCCGCGAAATTCTACTTCAGGGGCGCCTCAGGCACCAAGCAGTAAACGAAGACCTTATATCTTTCAACTGAGCGGCAGGTGGTTTCTGGACTGGGAAATCCTCCTGGAACTAAATTGATAAATTTTTTCGCCCACTCAGCAAGAATCCTAGGTAAGATAGGATATTTTATTTTGGGCAGAATTTTCAGTCTACTTCCTCTTATTAGTTCTTCACTCCAAGACACAGTTTATGTTGAAATGAACCTAATCTTATTTTTGAGGTTTACTGGTTTTCTTTTCTCGAAAAAAAGAAAAGAAAAAAAATGAGAAGAGTTTTACGTATCCCAGCTGTCTCGTCATGAACATTTTACTGTTTATGAAATTGCCGACATTAGTGACCGTATTCTCGGAGCCGTTATACTTAGCAGTACGCATATAGTTACTGACTTATTCTCATTATTTAGTTGAAATGGATATTAAAACTCAGAGACATATTCCTTCATTAAGTGTTTTCCTTTGTTGTTTTGTTGTGTTTACTAAACTTCATTATAAGTGCCTCTTTGAAAGGAATAGATTTTTTATTAATTGAGATACGTTTAAATAATTATTTGGGGGATAGGCATTAGCACCTTCAACCCTTTCATTCAGAGGGAATATTTTTATAATATAACGGAAAAGCAGTAATCCATACACACTAGTAAGTTCCATAACATTCACTGTCCTTTAAGCTGGTGGTGTACCCGTGGCGTAATGGCTAAAGTGCTGGACGTTGACCTTGAAGTAAGCGATGTCGAATTCCATTCGCGCTATTACGTTCACTTTCTGACTAATACCCTTATACCCACAAACTTTAGGGAGCCAGGGTGTGTAGAATACTTCATCATAACCATTATTCCCAGTGAGTTCACATACTAAGTTTATTCAAGATTGTCTGATTTAGCCTATAGGTATCAACGACCAAGCAATCAAGAAATCAAGCAAGCAAACGAAAGACAAGAGAATTATATATATATATATATATATATATATATATATATATATATATATATATATGCAAGAAATAGGTATATATATATATATATATATATATATATATGTATATGTATATATATATATATATATCTGATATTATCTAGATATCGTGAAATCCACTTATTAACGTGGGGTCTCCGGTTTCTGATAAAAAAAAGTTCGAGGCGTCACCACAGAAAAGAAATTTGATATCAAGCCAAAATTGAAGGATCTCTACTCTTTAATGGACTGTTTTGCGATGCTTTCATAGATACATCCCCTCATTCTTTGTTGAATATTTTTTTCTACAGTAAAATAAAAATTAATTATGAATCAGCTAAACTCGGCTTTGTCTATCAAGCCTTTGAGTGGTGGGGCGAGTCGAAAGTTTTCGAATGCGTTGCGATCGATTTTGCAGTATATTCAATTATAATAGGCAGTAAAGTTTGAAGCGAAAGTTCGAGAGAAAAAAGGGGCAGCATGACTTGATTGGTCGTTTGCTGATGAAGGATGTGATTTAATTAACCCTTTAATAAAAGCATAGGCGATGGGGGTCTTTTGTTTTCTCTGTGACACTCCTTAGATCGATATTCCTGCACCCGAGATTCTCGAAGTTCAACTTTTGCAGTGAATGAATTCGAAGTCGTTATCTTTTTTTTTTACCCTTGAAACAAGAGGCATTTTAGAATGTGCATAATATAATACAGAAGCAATGACTTTCATTGTGCAATTCTGTGCCAACGGCTTATTTTTGCATGTGTATTATAATTGTTATAGGTTAAATTAGGCGTAGCAGTTGATCACGTGAGAATAAAGGATTATTTGCAACAGTACAAAAACTTTCCGGCCGAATCAAAACTCTCATCTTTAATCATCGTGTGGTTCCTTCATCTTTTTTTTTTTTATATAGAATCCCTCAAACCTTGCATGTTGCTTTTTCATTACAGAAAATTGTATTTTCAAAATAACCTTAAGAAACATGTAATTAATTCTAAACGTGAAGTAATCATATTTATACGATATCATCTGATCAAAGAACCTTCTAGAAAATTCCGAATTACATGTCAGGATAACAACATAAGTTAACAATGTGTATTTAGGCAGCAAATTCTCTTTTATACATCTTTCATTAAATCTGTAACTTGTTATGAGTAACACAACCCTTTTTAGATAAAATATGGAGATGTATCTTTTTCAAAACAGAAATCTTTTAAATAATGGCCGGAGTATCTTTTAGAGACAATACAGATAGATTGTAAATAATGGCCGTTGATTACAAGTTAACAGTTAATATCAGTGACACACACACACACACACACACACACACACACACACACACATATATATATATATATATATATATATATATATATATATATATATATATAAGTGAGCGATTATGATTGAAGCTCTCATGGTTTGACGCATCTTTTTACTCACATGATGAACTTCTGCCGGGTTGATTTGATAAGAATTAAACATTGTTTAAAGAGGTTAGAAAAACGCTCGACCATGTGGTTTTAGCACACGCTAAAAGAATACAGTGTTTTGGCGTCCGAGGAAAGAGAGTAAAATATTTGTTTTCACTGTTTTTATAACTGGCTGCTGCTGCTGCTGCTGCTGATGATGATGATGAAGATAATATGGTTACCATAGAAACCGTGCCGATAATCTGAATAGCTCTCATTGCAATTCTGCATATCATTCGGACATTTTATCTTTTGTTATTTTCCTCACAACGTGTTGTTAAGTCTTATGTATGTTGCATCTTAGAAGCCTTGAATCTCGTTTCTCAAATTGAATGGAATCTAATTTATGTCACGGTACTGTAATGTGATTCCCACTCACTACCAACAATCTTAGCATCCAGCTATGTCGGAAGTGATCGACAGGGAGAGGTCAAAAGCTCAATCGCATGAACTCTCGTCATTCAAGGGCTAGAGGCGAGGATTGGGTAGATTCAAAAAGTGTCAGTTGCTATCGGGACAGCGAAGAGTTTAGACATATATTTTGGCGCTTAGCGAAACCGCCCTTTCTCATCAGTGGTGATAGTAGGAGGGAGCGATGAATTAAAGATGAATAAAAGATTTTCTTTCGGTGACGAAGAAAACCACTCCACCTGTTTAATATCCTTCTCACCGGTTTGAAGGAGATACTATTGGAAATAAAACGTGCATGTCTTTGTTTTCATTGTTGTAACCCCATGTCTTGTATCGCTTTATTTTTTTTATCCTTGAGATAACTTTTCTAGGACCCCCACGACGCCGAAGAGTATACAAAGTCACATACTCTGATTCGAAATAAACTAACTGATAAATGTATTTTCTAAGCAGAGACAATGGAATGAAAACATTCCCAGAAACTTGTCGGACGGCCGAAGAAGGCGGGAAAGTACGACTGCTGAAATATTTCAATCCTGCGACGAAGATAAGGACACCAGTTCAGGTATATCAGGTTATTCATCACATCTTTTATTGTTGTACGTAAATACAAATACTATAAACAAATATATTCACTTTCCTTCCTGGAGGTGTAATGTGTATCCTACTCTCTGTAAGACTATACTGCCCACATCAGTGTCTTAGGTATGACATTAAATTGCATCTGGTGATGAGGCTCCAGTTCTGGAACTCTAGTGAGTGAGGAGTAACCCTTCGTAGCCATAACTACAAAGTCCACTTGGATGAAGAATGGTAATAGGGGTCTAATCTATGGGTCAGATAAATCTGTTTGAAAATTATTAGCATTAGATTGTAATACTTGCAACTATTTTACTCTGTGCAAAGTGTATTAAATCGGAATACCTGATACCATATAGAAGTAAAGTTGGCAACCTAAGTCGAGAGTGACCCGATGGCTCTCCTTTGAATAGCTACGACACCAACGTGTAAGGGGGGGCGCCACTCTATTCCCTGGGTTGCTCCACTTTACCCTTGATCCTTACCTTAAAATGCTGAATGCTAAGCAAGGTGGCATCAAGTACCATTTTTGGGTCTTCGGTATGACTCGACCTAGGATTGAACCCTGGTCACTTGGACCATTGGCTAACACTCTATAAACATACGCCTAAGACAAGGATTGCAATAGGATGTTCACAAATATAAATATGGATTTCCATAAAATATTGACAAATAAATCGAATTTTTACTTTAAATAATCAGAAAGTTTCATTGTAGCTCTCTTACGATGCTTGAAACCGCGCATATTACCGAACACTATATATATATATATGTATATATACACAAATGATTAATTTCATTTTTTAAATTAAACATAATCAACAGGTATTTGTTGATAGATTTGTTTTATCATTCGCTTTTTAACTTTTGACATCCAAAATCATTTTCAAATATCAACAAAATGAGAAAAAGGAAAAAATAACTTGTGTCCATGCATGACGGAAAGTCAGAGATCGTTTCGACATGATTTTTAGGAGTAGATACATTTTCTAAAATCATCAAAAATAAATATTTTTGAAAGCTGACGATGTCAAGGAAATCTTTTGAATGTAAAAGTAAAGTAAAGTTGGCGACCGTAGTCGAGGACGACCAGAAAGCTTCCTTTTCAATAGGTACGACACAGAGGTGTAGGGGAGTGTGCAACTCCTTTCCCTGGATTGCTCCACTTTACCCTTGATACGTACCTTATATTGCTGAGTGTTAAGCAAGGAAGCATCAAGTACCACTTTTAAAGTCTTTGGTATGATGCAACCTGGGATTGAACTCATGTCTCCCGGATCATAGACGAACACTCTACTCACTAGGCCAATGAGCCAGTTGAATTTAAAGTAACAAAAATTGGTTACAATTTTTTTTATTATACTTTTAAACGGAATCCATGTAGTTTAGATGTTCCATATTTCGATGCCAAATTCATTGCCATCTTGGAAAGAAATGAAAATAAAAAATATATCCACTATTTGGAGTTTTTTTTTTTTTGACCAATTTTCTTTAAGGAAGATTGCGAAAATTGGAGGTCAATGACTTCTGACATTGGGCTCCACTAGACAATTATCTGATAAATGAGCGAACGTCGAAGACTGCTCAGAACTCACAAGAAATGGTTAGAAAATGTTTGGGTTATTCACATTTATTTTTAAAAAATCAGAAAGCTCTCATTGCATTAAACAAAAGAAATATTAAATGTCGATACAAAGAAGACAAACAATAAAAATGAATACATAAAAAAATGTGCATGAAAAGCTGACATTTGAAAATAAGCTTGCATGTCAAAAGTTAAAAAGCAAATGTTAAAACGAATTCATCAACAAAGAACAACAGCTGGGACGGTGAGAAGGAAAAGCCAGAAGAAGGACGACCACGTCGCTGTGGTGAAAGTCGATAAACGGGGGAAGGAGACGAGAATAGTACATTTATCAGTCGGTTTTTCGATCGGTCACGACATTTAGATTGCACGATACCAGGTATTATGAAGTCAGCAACCTAACACCAACGGAAAAAATACATGAATAAGTGAAAGCGTGATAGTACTGCAATTAAATCACTGGATGAGATCTTACAAGGTCTAATGTTCAAATGCTGAATTTTAGTGTCAATGGTTCACCACTCAAATTCTATTGGAACAATGTTTGGGGCATGTCAATCCGTCCGGGGTTTTTCATGACCAGACATTAGGGAATTGTGTTAATTGTACGTTCGTATTTACATTTTTGCTTAGTTTTTTCCCAAGAGTTTTCTTTTTGTTTTGCTCACAATCCTATCGAATACGATTAATTCTTAAATAAACCTATTTGAGCCATAGAAAGGACCCTAAATGGTGCTACTACTTCACGCCAAAGTGAACCTAAGAGTAATGGGACTGCAGTTTAGTGTGATATCGAGGAAACGTTTCTCCAAACTTATTCTGAAGTATTCAGAATAATTTTCTAATTTTATTATAGACACAGAAAGTTATCGAATACAACAAACAGTTGGAATTTGTAAATTCGGCAGTTAATGGCTGCTCGAATACGATTGGTTTATTTGGAATTTGTACCGTTATATCTCCGCCCCTGGCTGCTCTTTAAGAGAGGAGCTTAGGGGCTGAGGCCTCTTCTCTTTGTCTTTTGCATTTTGGCTCTTTAGGCAGATTGGCTCAAGGCTGGTTGCTTGAACTAAGGGCCTATAAGCCGCTAAGGCTCAAAGCTTCTTTTTCCCCTTTTTGGGGTTTGAACTTGTTAGAATAATGACCCTACTGTAGGCTCATGGTGGCTTGGTTTGCTTTTCGCTGTCTGAAGATGGTTGAGTCTAAAGTCTGGAGGATGTATTCGGAAATTATCCTCCGTAGACTTCAGATAAAATGCATTTCAGAGAAGAAGCAGAAAAAATTTAATCTCGACTCGAACAGGAAAAAGCGGTGGTTTCAACACAAGACATATCCTAAGAAATAGTGAGCGTCTTTCTACAAGTTAACCCAAGACATTTCTACATATGAAGTAAGCGTTGCAGAAAGAAATAAACCCGGAAAATTGCCTTAAAGGAAAGAACTTTGCTATAGAATACCAAAGAATGGTATTTTATCATTATTTGCAAAGAAGTATAAAACCGTAAGAGGCTGATGGTGCTGGTTCTTGTACTTCCATTCACTCCCTCTTTTTATCTATGTACGAATATTGTCGTTGTTTGAATGCAAATTTCTTTTTTATTATCAACGTTGAATGTTTTTCGACATGTACGAGGAAAGATATGCAATGTGGATGTGTGTATTAATGTCAAATGGGTGTATAATTCATTTCCTTAAAATAGATTACTTTTGAGAGAAACTTTTGTTTTGTTATTACGAAATTTAGACTCATCCTTCTTTTCAGATAACATAAGTATTAGCTCTCCTTTCCCCTTCGCTTTTTCTTTTTTATTCCTCATTTCCTTTCCCTTTCCCAAACTAAATATGGCTTATAACTAGATAATTTCTTAGCTAGGGAGAGGTAATTCAACTATTTTAAAAACATTCGACTCAGAGTAATTTAGGTAAAACTGAACAAAGAAAGTGACGAGCATACAATTACTTTTGTTAATTTTTTGTATATTGGCCGTAGCAATTCTCCGCCCCCCAGCAAAAAAAAAAAAAACAAAAACAAAAACAAAAAAAAAAAACACGTAAAGAAGGATCGAGGTATATCACAAGAACTGTTTTAATGATAACAACAATCATGATAAAGATAATCGTCCGAGATAGCCACAAATAATAACATTTCATCTCGGAAATTCAGAATGAATTAGCTATTAGATCTTCGAGGTTCCATCTCGAGTAATTCCCTTTTACGGCCTTCTCGAGGAGTTTGTTTGGGGATGCTCATTGCAGGGTGTAAATGATTGAATAAGACAGGGATCTAAAATTTGATAAATTTTTATTTTTTTAAATTGAGTAAAAACAGAAGTTATGGAATCTTTTCTTGTAAGGAAAGATAATATTAGTCAGATCTTAAATATTCTTAAGGAGAAAGTGAAGATTCATGCGGGAAATGTAGCCTTAATCTAAATGGACATATTTTCGAAATATCAGCTACAGAGCTCAAACTCAAACAAAAACTACTAAAATACAAACAAACAATACAGATAGCGACATTTAACGTGAGAACCCTAAATAGAATAGGTCAACTATCAGAGCTAACTGCATCAGCCGTAGAACATAAGATAGATATAATTTGCATACAAGAGCACCGATACACGCACACCGAAGATATCAAGTATCACGAAACTGGTAATGGATGGATGCTGGTGACTATATCGGCATGGAAAAACTCGGTCAATGCATCGGTAGGAGGGGTGGGAATACTTCTAGGACCAAGAGCGTTAAAAACACTGAACAGCATTGAGAGAATACAACCTAGGATGATGGCCGCAAAGTTTAATGGCAACCCCAAAGCAACAATTATCTCCTGCTACAGCCCTACCAATGTTAGCGAAGACAACGAAATAGCCACCTTCTACGAAGATCTATCCTCCCTAGTACGTAGCATTCCGAAACACAACCTGCTAGTCATTGGCGGAGATATGAATGCACAAATCGGGAAAAACAGACACAACAAATACAGCCTACACTGCGCGTCTAACAGGAATGGACAGCATTTAATAGATTTCATGATAGAAAATAGATTAACATGCCTCAATACAAACTTTCAAAAAAGGGAGGGGAAATTATGGACCTACACATACGCGAATAAGAGTAAAGCACAGATAGACTACGTCCTTATAAACAGGAAATGGAAAAACAGTGCGATGAATTGCGAGGCATACTCCTCTTTCGAGGGTGTGTCCTCCGATCATCGAATAGTTACGGCCAAAGTACGACTAAGCCTAAGAAAAAACGCCACACGTAAAGCGACGACCAAACACTATGACTGGGCCCTACTCAACAACAGAGATATTAGAGATAAGTATGCATTAGAATTAAGAAACAGATTCGAAGCACTACAAGAGAAGGCAGAAATAGGCACCCCAAATGACGAATATGAAAATTTTGTAGAAGCACACCTGGAGGCGGCAGAAAAGTGTATTCCAACAAAGCCTAGAACTAAATATAGAGTCCCTTGGGAAACGCTAGCGGCTAGAGAAAAACGTGCACTTGTGAAGACTGCCTCCAAAAGCTATCGAAAGAACCCAACAAACACAAATGCACGAAAACTAGAAAAGGCACAACATCAATTAACAGGAATATACCTAAAAGAACAGGCAGAATACGTACAAAATCAGATAGATAAGATTAGAGACTCGGTGGAAGATAGGCAATCCAGGATAGCCTGACAAACAATAAACGAAGTAAGTGGAAGGAAGAGCACAGCCAAAGCAAAATTGAAAGCTGCAAGCCAACAAGAAAGAGTAAAACTGTGGGAACAGCATTTCAAAAATCTACTAGGAAACCCACCGGAAATAACGGATGAACCGATCACCAGAATTATTAGTAAGCAATTAGACGTAAAACTAGGTCCTTTCACCAAAGAAGAACTAGACTCGGTTCTCAGAAGAATTAAAAATAGGAAAGCGGCGGGGCTAGACGAGATCCCCCCAGAAGTGTGGAAGACGAGACAATTCGACGATATACTGCTCCGGCAATGCAACGCAGTCTATAGTCAAAATAGGATAGAACGATGGACGAAGGGATGCATCCTTCCATTCCCTAAAAAAGGCGACCTCGGACTAGCCAAGAACTACCGAGGGATAACACTTACACCCATAGCAGCCAAAATCTACAATGCCCTACTACGAAACCGCATAGAACCCAAAATAGACAACATCCTTAGGAAAAACCAAAATGGCTTCCGGAGAAATAGATCCACGACCTCACAAATACTGACCATCCGTAGAATCCTGGAAGGCGTTCGGGCAAAAAACTTACAGGCGACATTACTATTTGTCGACTTTACCAAGGCATTCGATTCCATACACAGAGGGAAGATGGAGCAAATCCTACTAGCATACGGCCTACCAAAAGAAACCGTAGCAGCGATAATGATTCTCTACAGAAACACCAAAGTGAAAGTACGTTCACCAGATGGAGACACGGAATACTTCGACATAGTTGCAGGAGTACTACAAGGAGACACACTAGCCCCGTACCTCTTTATCATCTGTCTAGACTATGTGCTTAGGACTTCGATCGACAAAATCAGAGAAAATGGCTTCCAGCTGACTAAGAGAAGAAGCAAAAGGTACCCCGCAAAAACAATCACGGACGCCGACTACGCTGATGACTTGGCGTTACTAGCGAATACGCCTAATCAAGCAGAGACACTACTGCATAGTCTGGAACGAGCCGCAGCTGGCATTGGCCTCCATGTCAATGCAAACAAAACCGAATATATGTGTTACAACCAAACGGGCAACATTGCCACACTAGACGGAGCCTCTCTGAAACTAGTAGACAAATTCACCTACCTAGGAAGCAGCGTCTCATCAACCGAGAAAGACATCGACACACGACTGACGAAGGCATGGACAGCTATCGATAGGCTCTCGATCATATGGAAGTCGGACCTAACTGATAAAATGAAACGCAGCTTCTTCCAGGCAGCGGTTGTGTCGATACTGCTATATGGATGCACCACATGGACGCTTACGAAGCGGCTGGAAAGGAGGCTGGACGGAAATTATACAAGAATGTTGAGAGCAGTATTAAACAAGTCCTGGCGACAACACCCCACGAGACTCCAACTATACGGACACTTGCCCCCCATCACAAAAACTATACAAGTTCGACGAACCAGACACGCAGGACACTGCTGGAGAAGCAAGGACGAGCTCATAAGCGATGTACTCCTGTGGACCCCCACACATGGATGTGCAAGAGTGGGACGACCAGCACGAACCTACATACAGCAGCTGTGTGAGGACACGGGATGTAACCCTGAAGACCTGCCGGAGGCGATGAATGATAGGGAGAAATGGCGAGAGACGGTCAAGGATATCCGCGCAGGCGGTTCGACATGATGATGATGATGATGCAGCTGAAATTTTCATCAGCAAACGGAGAGATTTAGCAGTAATAACAAAATCTATGTAAACAATAACATATTCGTTCAATTAAAATAATTTAACAATACTGAAATTAAATGCATTAGAAAAGGAAAAGAATGTAGATTTTCACTCGTGAGACATTAACTGAAAATTGTTTTGTAGATTCACAATAAGTCCATACCGATTGGAGAAATGTTTGTTTCTTCGCTATTTATAAAACTGAAGTAGGCTCAAAATTAGATAAAAAAAGTTGATTATTTATCTGATTCTAATTGGTAAAAAAATGTATTTTTAACATTCTAGGTAGGAAAATATTTCTTTTATTGTTTTGGTCGTTGAACTTTCATATTTTTCGCGGCAAGTCAAATATTGTCATATGGGAATTCTAAAAGAAATTTTTAAAATGAGCGCGTACAAGCTGATTGGACATAATATATAAAAATACAGATACAAAAATGACAGCTTCTTGAGCCTATTTTTTGCACCTAAATTTACTCTCTTTTTCGTATGGAAACCAATTGATTTCCCATACTCATTTTTTCTACTATAACTTAGTTGTCGAGTTATCATGCCTTTATGTCATTTCTCAAAGTAATGGAGGTTTCTTGGTGGTACCCATTTCCTCTGCTTTAACATTTTGACACTATGAGTTCTTCTATCCTTAAATGCATTTATATAGATGCGATAAAGCATATGTATGTAGGCGCAAGTGTATCTATTTGACTATTTATGCGTATAAGCGTATCGTATATGTATATATATAGATGTCAGTGCCATTATATCTGTATGAATATACATATGCATAAGCGTAGAGTATGTACATGTCCATATATGTGCATAATAGTTTAAAGGAGTAGCTGAATAAGTTAGGGAGTTTGACAGATTTTCAAAGTAAAATAGAAAGAGAGAGATGGGAATAATAAGTTTTTCTTAAATGTCCATAATAAACTAAAGTCTTCTGCGGTAGTTCAATAGGAGGTTAGTAGACAAGGATCTCGTTTTATAAATGTATTTTAGAACAAGGTGGTCCAATCTGGGGGAGTGGGTTTCTTTTCCGGAAGTCAAGGCTATAGAATACCAAAGAATGGTATTTTATCATTATTTGCAAAGAAGTATAAAACCGTAATAGGCTGATGGTGCTGGTTCTTGTAAGTCTGTCGTACTTCCATTCACTCCCTCTTTTTATCTATGTACGAATATTGTCGTTGTTTGAATGCAAATTTCTTTTTTATTATCATTTATTGTCTATTTTGAGATAGGGTTGACTCAACTTATGTTGGAGAGCTAAGTGTCAGACATGTCATCCCAGGATTATTTCGAAGCATAAAAAAAGTCACAGACATGTGTATATTTGAAGTAGTTTTGTTTCTTTTTTTTTGTGCCCCTGAATAATGGCTTTTATAGTTTAGACCAAAACTTGCGGCCAACTTCCCTTAAAAAATCAGCACAACGTTTGGAAATGTCGGTTAGTATGTGTAACTGAATTTGTTGCAGATTGATACTGCCACAGTCAATTAGATCGTCAGGGTATCATATCACTTTCACAGTATCTCTGAGAGCTATTAGGGTTACCTGGTTGGGCACTTCTCTCAAAGTAACATGCGACAGGTTGTATTGGAACAACTCTGATCTTCTTTTCTATCTACTCATAGCCAGAGAGATAAATTCATGACTTTCTCAATGGTATTATCATGAAATGAATGCAAACTGTCTGAGCAGGAGAATGAAAACGGTACATTGGTTCCATTTTCTGCGCCGCTATGTAACCTCACTCACGATATATTACAAGGTTAATTACGATGGGATGATTGACAGGCAGCTAGAAAAAAGACGAAAAAAAAAAAAAAAAAAAAAAGAAACACACACACACACACACACGCGCGCGCACGTGTGCACATACACACAATACCAATATAATAAATTTCTTTGATTTTCTTTTAGAGACCGTTTGGTTGGTGTATTTCGGGATTTAGCGATTACTTGCAATTTTGTCTCAGAGATTCCGCCTGAATCCTTGGTCTACACAACCATATACGAAATACTTCTCCTGGCAGCCCGGTATTAGTTTTGATTTTGTGTTTTCCTTAATTTATTTCTCAATATCGATTTATTCTGTATTAATTACTTCATCATGGCTTTGAAAAAGATGATTTGATTTAAATAATTTATTCTAGTTTGTTTGTTTTTAAGCCAGAATATTCAGCTATAAAAGAAAAATATTTTGAGTCTTATCTGTTATAGGTTTATTTACTGCTAAAATACAACAACAAAAAACAAAGTGAACATCCCCTAAGTATGCTAATTCTTTAATTTTTGCCAAGCGTTATTATTGGATAAATTCTTTTTGCTAAGCGTAAGAATTGAACAAATTCTTAATTTGTTGATTAAAAAAAAATCCGAGCTTCTCTCGCATGTTTATTTTCTTTAGATTAACAAACGAGGAAAAATTATTATTCCTTCATTTTTATGAGAAAAAGAATGAAACATTGTGTTTTATTCCAAAGTCTTTCAGATGAAAATAGATCCTGTCTAAAGTTTTTTTCCTTCGACAAATACTGACTATTAAGTTTTTATAACTCTGTCGACAGGGCTTATAATACGCTGACTATATCCCCTGCGGAGGGTTAAGATCCTTTCCATACAAAAAAGATGTCCCGGATATGATACTTAATTGCATTTGATGGTATGGCTCAAATTCTGGAGATATGGGGAGTATGGTGCATCACTTCATTGCAATTACTATCAGGTTCAAACTGACCCAAAGTAGTAGTACCTGTTAGGGTTCCATCTATGGCTCAAATAGATTTGTCTAAAAATTCGATAGGACAAAGTGTAAAATTAAAAAAAAAAACTTTTAAGGAATAACTACACAAAAAAATGTAATTATGAACATACAATAAACGTGATTTCCAATATGAAATAGTCCTTGACTGTTTGATATTCCGCTGAAATTAATCCATCGATTAGCGACTAAAACCCCCAAAAGTAAGTAAATTTCTTATATATATTAACCCAATTTTATTTTTAGTTACAGAAGCGTTGCAATCTAATTTTTGATTTGAGAGTTTCAATGTAATAGAGTTGATAATAAATAATACCAAATAATATCCGTTTTTATTGTATAATATTCCACTAGAAATAATAAAATCCTGATATATTTGGTTTCGAAGAAAATTGTTCAAAATATACTAATTTATGAGCATACCGTAAATAAATAAAATAAATTCATTGTTAATGATTTTATTATAGAAATGCGTTGAAAATCTGAAAGAAAAGGATTGTCATTGGTCAGGAATCAATAAAATCGTTACAAAATGATCATTATATGTATGCATTTACCGAACCCCTCCGCTACGGGCAGGATGTAGCAAGGTAACTTTTTAGCAGTGTAAAGTTAGTTTGAATTCAGTGTTTTCCTTCTCTTGGACTGGTAGCCTAACCAAAGCAAAATAAACCAACTATTCTACTATTCATCCTTAGTTGGAGAGAGAAAAGATGGATTCACGTCTTTCCTTAATGTGCGAAGAGAAACAAAAATTGCCTCTAAGTTTTGCTTCTTGTTCTCTCTTTCAGTAGGACTTTCAATATTCTGACTATATGCCCAGTAGAACGGTAAGACCGCCCTAACCAAAAAAAAAAAAAAAAAAAAAAATGCAAAAAACAAAATACCCCCCCCACTAAAACCGTGTGCCCTGGGTATGACACTAAACGGAATCTGGTGGTTAGGCTTCAGTTTAGAAGCTTTGGGTAGTGTGCTGTACTCTTTCATTGTCATTGCTCCTTGGTCCACTCAGACCCGAACTAGTTGTACCTGTTATGTACAGGTCAAATAGATTTGTTAGTGAATTATTTGTATTAGATAGGAATACTTGATATCATATAAATGTGTGCAAAATCTATGGAGGAACTGCACAAAATGTAAATATAAATGTACAATGTATGCAATTCCCTAAACTCTACACAGAAAATAACCACAGACGAGTTGACATGCCGTTAGAATCAATCAGTCTATCAATTAATCAGTTAATTATCCAATTAATCAATCTTTCTACTTGCTTATATTACAATTTAAATGGGTGATTTGACCATTTCTTATGTTAGTCTTGATCAAGTTCAAAATGAATTATCAAATTTTCCAGGGAAAATCGATTCTGTATTGATAATAAATTTAGGTATTCGATAAAGATCTGATAATACAAGGTGTTTGCAAAGTTACTGAACACGTTTCTAATAATATTTCTTATATTTCAGAAATCAGCTCAATATGCTTTTTACAAGAGGAGAACATGTATCTCTCATCAAAAATGTATTTCGAGAAGGCGGTTGCTACATAGATTTAATGCAACAAAGTCTTGCTGATATATTTTCAAATACACCTGTTCCATATCGCAGTGCAGTTCGTAACCTTGCAGATAAATTTCGGGAAACAGGATCGGTGGACAATGCGAAACGTTGTGAAAGGCCAATAAAGCTATCGGTGGAGAAACTGTTGGATATTTCTGAAGCTGAGTCCAAGAAAATCATTATGAAAGATAATGCAGCAACAGCAGTCTTGGAACTGCTCATAAGGACATTAGATAAAAGAATCAAAATTCTTCCTATCCAAAATAATGGCGGGACTCAAACTGAAAGCAACTGCAGAGTTGCAGATGGATTAACTGGTTTATCGAAGAGAATACTGTTAATGTATTGGATGTGACATTTTTTCTATCGAAGTATGGTTCCATCTATCGGGTTGCATTGATTCTCAAAACATAAGATTGTGGTCATCCAATAATCCTCACAGTTTGAATGAAATACCCTGACATAATCTCAAAGTTGGAGTGTGGGCTGTAATTTTCAAACGATGAATTGTTGGTCCCCTTTTCTTTATGAACGCAATAAACAGTGCGTGTTATTGTTCTGAGATTCTTCCAACCTTCATCGGCCAGAAGACATGAGGAAATTAATTACTTTGGATTTCAACAGAATAATGCTACTCCCCATACATCTCAAAGATCTTTGCAGATTTCGGAGGAATTTATGCTGACCTTGTAATTTTCAAAGATGTGTGGCCCCTTCGCTCGTCAGGTCTAAATCTTCCTAATTTTTTCTATGAGAAGTAGTAAAATTTGCACTGTATCGAGATTGTTCGTGCACACTGGACAACTTGAATGCAGAGATAAGTGTTGATCCAGTCTATTTCAAGTGCGCAACTGATAACGTTCAGAAACAAAATAAAAAGGATCCAAACCAGGAATGATGCCAAACGGGCGTCACTTTCAATATTGTTTATAATTTTCATTCAGATTCTCTTCCTGTATATTGAAATAATTCTGTTAATAAAGATATAAGCGTATTATGACTTTCGCAACACCCTGTAACTTCTTTCTTTCAAGTAACATCATCGAAAGAGTCGAAGAAAGTAGAACTCACCTGCTGCTAGATTCTCGTGCCGACATTCGATGATGTTGGTTTGTAATGTACTTATATTTCGACCGACGTTTCTCAAAAGCAAACTGTATTATGACTGTGATACCAATGCCGTTAATGAATTGTAAATTATTTGGCGCTTTATACTGCAAAAATAGCGAATTAGCATGGCTTCAAGATTTATTGTATTTAGCAGAGTATTCAGTTTGCATTCACGCTAAATGTATTCATGTATTGTTGGGCTATATTAGCCTGAATCTATCGATGTGACACTATAAGCTTTCATGTCCCTAGGTGCAGTGATGCATATACTTGTAAGTGTGAGTGTGTCTATATGAGGATGTTGCTTATAGGCGTAGCATATATGTATGTATATGCTGGTCGGTGAGGGCGTATCTGCATGGACGTGTATGAACACAAGTAGCGTATATGCTTGTATGTATGTATCAAAAGGATTGCTAAACAAGTTATCAAGGTCGACAGATTCTGATAGATAAAATTGAAAAAGAATTTTTCGATGGGGACGAAAGGGTTATTTTTTGAATATCCTGAATAAACGCACCACCACCAGGATGAACTGGTAGAAGGAATTGAAACGTCCAAACGTGTGTTCTGGAATTCGCTGGCTTTCTTTCTGAAGATAACTCTTGGCTTTTGACCAGAATCTGTGACCGACTAATCTTTTCTTAACAACAAACACAGTGTGTGATTGAAGTCGTTTAGCAGGTGAAAATGAACAGGCTGCGTACTATAATGTCATATCTATCTATCTATCTATCTATCTATCTATCTATCTATCACAAAATAGTTATTAAAAGCATTATTTACTAAAAAAGGGCAAGATTTTCTGTAAAAATATTACTTTTGAAACTAGAACTAGTAAAATGCATACTAAAACACACAAAATGCTAAGTTTATATATTTTGAGAAACTGAAATTTAGAAAATGACTGTATGATGTTACACTTCCAAATAAAGATATTCTCTGATGAATAATTGAGCTCCACAAGTACAAGGATTGCCCCTAGGTTAAGCTTCCATCATTTTGAATTTTAGTTCTTGAACACCAAACTTTAACTAAGATTTTCTCAGGAAAGAAAAAAGATAAAAAGATGTTCCATATCTTACATATCGTAATTTTGAAAAGTTCAAATAATGAAAAACTTTCCGCTGAAATGCTGCCTTTGGGGGTTAAACTTGACATATATTGTGTCAATTTTATAAAAAGCCCGAAAGATTTTCCCTCGATTGATGATGTCAACAAAATCATATAATGGGATCAACATTTTTTACACAAGCTTATTTATAATTTAATCGATTATCTAAATGACCGAGTGTCTCAAAAGTCTGTATCTTTTATGCATTTAAAAAAAGATTCCCCTCAGTTTGGTCAAAATTGGTCAAAAATGTTGGGTAATAATGATGTCACTCTACATTTCCCATTTTGTATATATGCCGTGCTTTAAAATGAATTTAGTTAGGAAGAATTAGAATTGATAGGGACTTGGAAAAGAGACGCTTGGCTCTTATCAGGGCTTGAATCTATCTATCTATCTATCTATGTCATTTTGTCTATATTGGTGGCTCATATGGTATTCATTAAATATTTATGAATAGAAAGATACTGACTCAAAATAAATGTTAGCATGCTGATTTAAAAAAAGGTGCTATCCCCAATAATGAGAAATTGACGCTCTATAAACTTTCTATTTTTATCCCCTATTGCGTTCATATACTTGTAAAATTTCCGTCACTCTTGTAGCCTTTTTATCTATTTATTCATGAAATCATAGAGCAGTTTAAATAAAAAAACGAAGAAATAAGTAAAAACATCCAATTAGAATTTTGGAGACAATACTCATTTACTTTAATTACGTCTCTTTTTTATTTTCACAGATTTGACATTTTAAAAAAAGCGCCAGAAAAACAATCGTAGAAAACTGACGAACCAATCATTTCGCTCGAAAAGATTTTACTCCAAAATGAGGCTAATGAAAGCGACAGGCAAATCATTCTAAAAAGCAAGATTCCGAAAAAACAAAATTGATAAAGAAATAAAAATAAAAAAACAAAACAAAAACAAGTTTAATAAAACTAAAAGAAACTATTTTATGCCAATACAAAGAGAATCTGTGTTGGGCTTGTATCGTTTATTAACGTTTTGGAAAATACAAGTTTACTTTAATGTGTCGTAATTGTAAATTGTCAGTCGAAGCCGAATTTCAATACAGCTCGGTATCCGTCTTTAATTATTTACAAACAATTGACCGAAAATAAAAGAAGTCGTGCGATTTTGTGCGCGATTGACAATCTAATTGGGGAAAAAAAAACGGTTTATAAGGAGCTGGTGTTCAAAGAAAGAAAAAGTTAAAGAGAAATAAACAGAGAAGAAGAAGAAGAAGAAGAAGAAGAAGAACCAATGGAAACATTGAAAGTGGTTTACTAAAGAAAAAAGAAAACATTTAGAAAAAAAAAAAAAACGGAAGGATAATGTATAGAGAAAGTAAAACAGGAAAGGATGAAAAATGTGTCAACAAAGAAAGTGCAGCGAAATAAAAAGAAAGGAAATAACAATGTGCAGAGAATGAATATATAAAGGAAGAATAAATGTGGAGGTAAAAAAGAGAAGATAATGTGTCAAGTTAAAAAAAAGTAAAGCCGCAGAATGTGAATAGGAAAAGAAGTATAAACTGTGTTGAAATAAATATAAGGGAAGATGAAGATGATATTGAGAAAGAGAAAAAAAAAGGAGGTAAAAATAAACACCGTAAGAGGTATACCAAAGAAAAACGTTTAGGTACAGAACGAAAGAAGATAGAAAGAGAAAAGAAAAAGGGAGAAAAGTTTTGTATATAGATATGAAAAGGAAGGTAAAGAGCTAGAAATGAAAAAAAGATTCCAGTGTAGTGTTTAGAATAGAAAGTCATGCATGGAAGAAAGGAAAAGTGAGTGAAAGAGAGGAACAGTGGAATAGAGGAACGAAGAAAAAAAAAAGAATAATAATGAGAGAGAAGTAAAGTAACAGTTTGGCAGAAAGAAATGTAAGATAGTTGAAGAGAAAAGAATGAAAGATAAAAAAAAAAAAAAACGATGAGAAAGTAAACGAGAACATGTAAAAAAAGAAAAAAACCTTCCATAACAAAAAATTCGAGTACATCTGAAAAAAAATAAAAAAAGAATATCGAGCTGTCGCGAAAATAGATAGTTTAGTTTTAGCGAAGCACGCAAGATCAATTTTTAAGCGGTGTACCGCTAGTTTTCCTTTTCCTAGACTGGTTACTGTACCAAGATTAAATTGCCCAGTTTTCCCTCTCCATGTCTGCTCTTCGTTTTCGCTCATAATAATCTCTGAAAGTGACACGTTGATTATTTGATTACGAAGAATTGTCAGGGCTGCAATATCTAAGGGCAAAAACAGAAGAAAAACGGAATAAGAAATTTGACGTTTTCCATTACCCTTTTGGTCGTTAGGGTGCAATGCTGAGTTGTTCCTTTTGTGTTATATTTAATGGTAATATGGGTTACTTGGGGGTATGCATCGACTTTCTTAGTAAGAGTGTACCTAGTTATGTGGTATGGGTAGTAAGGAATGAACTCGTACTTGAACAGAAGGCCATTACATGGCTACATGGTCCAAACTTCTCCCCACTGGTGAAGTGGAGTCATGCTTTTATCGTGAGGATGAGTACGAAATAAAAGAAAATTATTATAGAATTTGAAGTCGTTGCCTTCCTACCAGCACCAGTGAACCTGTTGACAGTCAGTGTGACTTGACAACAAAAGCTCAACTACGAGAACTCTCGCGGTAAGTGCGAGAAACAGTTACATGAGAACTGGGATTTTTAGTGACCGACAGAGGACAAATTAAGGACTTACATTCCGGAGAAAGCGGAACCATCTTATTGAAGGTAGGCAATGCTTTGTAGAGCAATGTAGTCTTTACTTCATTGACTCAAAAAATCCAACTATTTTTCTTCTAGCGATAAATATTAATCTACTCTTCTATTTTACTCACAGTTGTGGGTAAAAATTAAGTTTGAGGTTTGCACATCCACAATAATTTCCAGATCCGACACTTATTTTGCAGAAAGTTTTCAAGTTTTCGCTTCCGTTCGTGATTTTATCTTTAGTCTCTCTCAAATAACGTAAGAACTTAATTACAGAACTCCGTAATGCTTCTGTGTATCCAGAAAATGTTTCTCTGTCTTCTGTTTTCCAGTGTTCTGTTCATAAAGTGCCATCATTGATTGACATTCTTTAAGTATTTACAAAAAAATCCCCTCGGAAATAAAGAATGCCTGTAAGGTAGAAATTAGAACCTTAGAACTGGATCCACACACACACACACACACACACACACACACACACACACACACACACACACACACACATATATATATATATATAGAGAGAGAGAGAGAGAGAAATAGATATGAAAATAGATAATAAAGTGTTATCAGCCTGCACAGCAAGATAGACAAATGCAAAAGGTCAAACAGAATAAAAAGAAATATATATATATATATATACAGAGAGAGAGAGAGAGAGAGAGAGAGAGAGAGAGAGAGAGAGAGAGAGAGAGAGAGAGAGAGGGGCAGACAGACAGAGAAACAGACAGAGTGTGTAGAAAGATAATAAATGATAGAGTGGAGGAAGTATAGAGTGAGAGCAAGAGAAACGAAGTGTGAATGAGAGCAAACGAGAGGAGATAAAAGACCACTGAGCAAAAAGAGGGAAACGACGCGAGGAGAAGGAGATAGAATAGAAACGATTCTTTCGTTTCTATCTTATCTCCTTCTTCTCTCGTTAATGATGAGATAATCGTCGAAGTAGAGAGAAAGAAAAAAGCGGAAGACGGCAAAACAAAAGAATGGTGGTTTGAAGGAGTGAGGATGAAGACGATAAGTGACGATTGGAGTATCGGATCAGAGAACACGGACAGTGAATGGAAAAGGAAAAAAGAGAGAACAATAGAAAGAGAATAGAAATAAAAAAAAATGCAAAGCATGAAGAAGAGAAAAGAGGTAAAAATTATATATATATGAAACAAAAAAGAAGAAAAAACAAACCTGGTGAAAACAGAAAAATGTTCCGATTTTCATTACATCGATCAGTTGAATGGATGAAAAGTCTATATTTAATGAAGGAGCTAACGAATCAGAACGGGAGATATGAAATTCATTCATTTAGTCCTTCATTTATTGGCTTATTCACTGATTTGTCTGTTCTAATTTGTACCTTACAGGCATGCTTTAATTGCATTGCGACGCTCGTCTTGTCTCGCCGAGAAGATAACAGAACTAGGCATAGTAAGAATGTCAGAATTTTGCCAGCTCCTTCACACACACACACACACACACACACACACACACACACACACACACACACACACACACACACACACACAAATGCCTATGAGTATGTGTACACATGTTTTACACGCAGTCACTTAGAGAACAAATTATCTTTTGTAAGTTGTATTAATTAGTTTTGTTCCTTTATGTTAACAATCGTACACACTCACACAATTAACTGTTGATATATACTGATGTCTGGTTTCTTTGTTAAATGGCATATCAATCTTCATTGGTTATTTAATGCCAAATCGATCTTTATAGAAGGCCAGTAGTGGTACTATTAAACATATAACTGTGAAAGTTATGGAGTTCATACCATTCCTAAGGGTATTAGATCGAAAGTGAACCTTATAGAACAACTTGAATTCGAACTCACTCACGATTCTGTAGGCCAGCACGTTAACCAATTAGCCAAATGGTTAATGTGTTAGTTTGTAACCGAAACCATGTATATTTTAGTCTGTCTGTCTGTCTGTCTGTCTCACACACACACACACACATACATATATATATGGAAGAAAATAATGGATTGTAATCCGACAATTTGTAAAGAAAAATTGATAACAAGGTAACCCAAGTGGAAGGATATATATATATATATATATATATATATATATATATATATATATATATATGTGTGTGTGTGTGTGTGTGTGTGTGTTAACAGTTGCTTCGAAATCAATTGTTATAGGTCCTTTCAAATCTCAGAAGACTGTCAGCAAGATCTTCTTTATTGACCACTCTGCCCGGAACTTTTTCTTTATCAGGGAATCAATGAGTGA
Source organism: Sepioteuthis lessoniana (assembly GCA_963585895.1). Taxonomy (NCBI): domain Eukaryota; kingdom Metazoa; phylum Mollusca; class Cephalopoda; order Myopsida; family Loliginidae; genus Sepioteuthis; species Sepioteuthis lessoniana. Next base: position 56,623,306 of record OY757912.1, read on the forward strand.
TCATTTCATGGAATGTCTTTTCGTGTCCGGGTTATTGTGACAAACTCTTGCTTTGCCTATGTGTGAACATGTTTTTTTTACTAAAACCTTCATCTCACTACACATCATATATTTTTCAATAAATTTTACATGGTTTGCACTTCTCAGCCACCAAAAAATTGTTCAAAACAGCACGCAGTATTCTTGTGTAATGCCCATCTAGCTTTTTCGCTATGCATATAATTAGTGTCTATGTGGTGCACCCATGCAGTTGTACCGACATGCCTACAGCCTGGAAGAATTGCCATTTTAATTCATTAGAAAGATCACATTTCTATATAGTCATGAAACTGTCAATAGCAGTCTACGCTTTTGTTGTGCGTACGTTGACGTCGCTTTCAGTCGATGAGATATTGCTGCCGAAGTATATTAACTGGTCTACTAATTTCAGAGACTTACCATTGAGGACAGAAATGGCGCCTTGTTTTAAGCACAAAAACTCTGTTTTATTTTCTTGTTCATGTACAAGCCAATGTGTCCAGCTGTTTGCTCTAGGCTACGCAAAAGACGTTTGGTTTGGGCAGGTGTATCTGCGAGAAGCGCCATATCATCTTCGTAGTCTGTATTTATCATAATTTCTGCGGGATATCATCTACTTCTTGTCTTTTTAATTCTGAAAACGTTTTCTTTTATTCTAACTATTGCAGTACGTAGTATATAATTTCGATTATGAACAGAAAAAGCACCAATATTTCTCCTTGCAAGACTCCAGCAACAATCTTGAAAAAGCTTGTATCACTATCGGGCGAGCAAACCATTACTTTCATGTTTTTGTAAACCAACATCGTTGCGGAGACAGTTTCTTTGGGGAGAGTAAATACTAATAGTTTTTGCTTCATCTTTCCTTCGAGTATGGAATCAAATGCCTTGGAGAAATCTACCAAGAACAGTGTTGCCACGAAATATTTTTGCACGTATTTGTTCGGTGATTCGACTGATAGTCAAAATGTGTGATGTTATGGATCTATTTCTCCAAAAGCCATTCCAATATTTCCAAAGGATTACTGGTATTATGGAATTTTAGCTCTACGTTTCTGTACGCATCTGATGTTTGTATGCTGCGCCTCTGCAGATGCAGTAAGCTCAGGAAGCTGGTTTGTTATGTTTTAAATGCAAGTCGCTATGTTGATAATGTTTTTGTGCACATGCGAGTGTATGTGTGCGTACATGAACACATTGTCATATATAAGTTGCAAAATCAGGTATGTTGTTTTATTTGCGCTCTTAGAATTTCCCATATGTCCGTCCGCCCGTCTTTACTTTGATTTCAACTGAACTTCTGACAGTTGTTTGAGTGTTACATGGAAAACATTTAAATAGTCGTCGGAGATTCAACCCAGACTGTTTTTTAAAGGTAGGATCTGTATCTTTTCTTTTTTTATAGTCAAGACCGCTGTAAAATCTCATCCACTTCACACTAAGTATCACTTATTTACTCCCTTGCAAATCGTTACGAGAGATGGATTGGCATTCTCCTCCTTCTTATATGTACTTATACAGGCTCCGTTATAGCCAGGTATCAAGCTACTAAGAGGGAATTCATTTCATTTCAACGGTCGATTGGACAAAAAAAAAAAAGTTTTACCATCGGACAAAAAAAGAAAAAGCTTTACGAACCCAATTCAGAAAACTAACAAATCGATTAATACAACCCTTCTAAATCTGCAAATAGAATATTTTCTTTAAAAAGACCCCCGCCCCGAAAAACAAACAAAAAATACTAAATAAAACGTCCTTTAAATATGAATAATTAGCACATACTTTAATAAAAAACAAGTCTATGTTCTATATTGTTAATCATGGCCATCTTACTGTTCGTATTTAATTTGGGTATTGTTGATTCATTGGCGGATTGTTAAATATTATATCCACGACGCTCATGGGGGAGGGGGGCGGTTACTCCTTTGCAGATATGCTGTCGGTGTATTCTACAGCCCCCAGTCAATTGGGCTTCTAAGCTATGAGAGAAAGTACAGAATCACAGAAGTCCAAATAACATCGATAGAAGTACCTTATCCTACATAATCAATATCCACGTCTCTGGCGGTAAGAAGCCATGTTTGTTGTAGTAATATTAATAATCTGTGTTTTAGTTATTTCTAAATGAATCTCTGTTAACCATTATTATTGATATTTTTGATAAGTATTATCCACTATCGTCATTAATCTATTTGCTTCTTGTATCTATTTGCTTATTGTACCCCTTCATTGCCATTACTCCCAGGTCAATCCTGACCCTGAGAGGTTGTATTCTTTAGGTTTCTATCTTTGAATCAAATAGATCTGTTTGAGAACTATTATCATTGGATACGAAAACTAAAAACCATATCATCATCATCATCATGTCGTGCTGGTAGCACGGATATCCCTGACCCTCTCTCGCCACTCCTCCCTATCGTTCATCGCCCTAGGCAGGTCTTCAGGACAACATCCCGTATCCTCACATAGCTGCTGAATGTATGTTCGTGCTGGTCGCCCTGCTTTTGCACGGCCATGTGTGGGGGTCCATAAGAGTACATCTCTTATGAGTTCGTCCCTGCTTCTCCAGCAGTGTCCTGCATGTCTGGTTCGTCTGTTTTCGTGATAGGAGGCAGGTGGCCGTACAGTTGGTGTCTTGTGGGGTGTTGCCGCCAGGACTTGTTCAAGATTGCTCGCAGCATTCTTGTGTAATTGCCGTCTAGCTTCTTCTCCAGCCGTTTTGTTAGAGTCCATGTAGTGCACCCATATAGCAGTATCAATGTGACCGCTGCCTGGAAGAAACTGCGTTTCGAGGGGCAAAATCGTTTTTATAGAAAATGCAAAAAATGTTTTCAATGGAAAATATAGTTATGTTTACCTTTCATGATTATATGCAAATTATTAGTATTAGGTAGGAATACTTGAAACCATATAAGTCTGGGCAAATTATTTATATTAAGAATAGTTACTTGAAGCTATAATTGTCTACAACGAATTATTGTTAGTTACTTGAAATAATATTTGCTTGAAATACTTGAAAACGTATAAGTGTATTACTCGTTATCAAACATTTATGAATGAATCAAATTTCATCATTAAATTATCTTTAAATTATATTTAATGCCATTAAATAAAGCAAACCAAATGATTAATTTTGATACTGTGTATCGTTTCTAGTGCGTTACTTTCCTTTTTAAACTTATGCAATGATATCGTTCAAATTTGCTTTTTTTCTATTTCTAATCTCACAGACTAAAAAAAAAAGAAGAATAAAAAGTAAAACAAGAATAAAAAGTAAAATTCGTGCCTCAAAATGTTATAGCAAATGAGTGGTTTAGTTTCTCTACATAGTGGCATATTAATCGATGTTGGTTATTTAATGCCAAAGCCATCCTTGGAGATCACTAACCCATAGATGAGAGATAAGAGGAATCATGCATTTCCCAAGGTTATTAGTCCGAAAGTGAACATAAAAACTCGACTGAAATTCGAACTCGCTTACTTCGAGGTCATAGTCCAGCACTTTAGCCATTATGCATCTTTGTTGCTTGGTTTTTACAGTATATCAACTTTTGTAGGTTATTTAATACTATACATATATATTAGATATATATAATTTATAAACGAATTCTTGGTTGGTAAGAGCTGATTTATATACACAAAGTTAGATGGTTTAAAGTAGTAATTTACTAGGGTTTTTGCTTAGATGTGGCACAAGGCCGAATGAATGGGGCACCGAATGAGACTCGAACAAACTCTTGCAGGTTTGCTAGTCAAGCTTGCTAACCAATATACTCTCCGAGGCAAATGGATTAAAGAATTGATATATAACCATTTAACAGTCATTTGTTCAGGCTACTTGGTTTAATGGAATATCAGCCCTTGAGGGTTATTTAATGCAAAATCCAATATATATATATGTGTGTGTGTGTGTGTGTGATTTCTAAGTGAATAGTTTGTTGGTAATTTCATTTTTGAATAAGTTAGAGCTAATTTATTTGAACACAAGTATTGCTATTGTTTGCACACTGTTAAATGGTTTCAAGTATTGATATCTAATACAAATAATTCTATTGATAGTTCTACTTGATCCATTGATGGGATCCTAACAGATACTACCACTTAGGGTCAGAGTATTGCCAATAAAAAGGTACCCTTCATTTCCCAAAGCTTCAAGAACAGAGCTTCCCATCAGATACAGTTTAGTGTCATATCCAGGACTCTAGTTCTATTTGACTCATAGATGGAGCCATAACAGCTACTACCACTACGGATCAAAATTTCTCAACTCTTGCTTCGAACGAAAATAACTCTTAACTCCATTTTTGAAACGCCTCCACTCTTCAGTTTGCTAGGATGTTGGTGATGGGAGGATATTAGATTTTTGCACCAATCTAATGTGTGCATGAGTTTACCGAACCCCTCCGTTACGATAAGGATGTGACAGTCGATAAAATCCTAAGCGATGTACAACAGGTTTGAATTCAACGATTTCCTTCTCCTAGACCGGTTGCTATACCAAGGTTATGGCTACTATTTAGCCATAACTGGAGGGAGAATAGCTGGATTCATACCAAGTGCAGTTGTATAAAGTGAACAGCCTTATGAAGGTTTGAACTCGAGTCACCGAGTCCATTTCCCGTGAGGATAGCGATTTCGTCAAGAACGCCTCTAAAAACTAAACTTATTTGTGTATACAATATGTTCTGGGAAAGTAATTTATATTACGTCACGAATTCCTCAATGATTTAATCTTATATGTGCATACTATGTGTACTAGGTGTTATAAAATAGCCAAGGGATTTCGGTTCATGCCTTTGAGTTTAGTTTGGCTGAGAACCTTTCGGCTCAGCAAGGCGCCTCTATTGGTGTAATGGTTAGCAAGCTCGACTAGCAAACTTACACGAGTGAGTTCGAGTCTCATTGGGTGCCCCTTTCATATGGCCTTGTGCCACATCTAAGCAGAAAGCTTAGTAAATTACAACCTTTCGGCTCAGCACATGGGTTAATTAGAGGCAATTGAGGCAGGTGTTAACGCGGGTGCGCGCGGGCGGATGGAGGTGTCACTCCGATGTCATAACAGTCCGAGACGATACTGGGTGACAAGGTGCGGGTGACGTCACGCACCGGAAGCACGAGGAAGTTTGTGTGAGAATTTGAAGAAAATAAGAGTCGGGTTTTAGACGCCAAACGGGAAGGATCGATTTTGGTGCTCGCAGGCGCGAGGCGAACTTGCGCCCTATGGGGGGCCGCTCGAGTTGGGGGCCAAATGAATAAGACAGCATAGAAGATTGTGTCTCTCCTCCTTACGTCGAGACCTTTAGCTCAAAGTTAATAAAAAAGTTTCGTACTTGAACAAGAAATCGTTATGTGTTTTCTAATTCCGAGATTCCTATGTTCTTTATATATTCTATAGTAATGAACATTACATGTCTATTTCGTACATGGCCATATTCGTGTATATGGCTACGCAACACTGGGGAAGCAATTTGTTTCATACAATTTTATTCAAAAACTATCGAAATAAATGCCTCATTAATTTTTTTATAGTTACTCTTGTATTGAAACAGGTACATATTTTTCGTTCCAAAGATTTTCACGAATTCTGTGCTCATTATCCTCGACAAGACATTTGTGGTTTGTCATCAGGAGAAAACGAATACGTTGAGATGGTTTAATATCGGCGTTTTAGTGAATCTTATTTGTCGTTCAATGAGTTTTAGCAGTTTCCTCATTTGCTGCGGCGTCGGGAAGTTTAAACAATGTACATTTAGCCAGTAGTTTTTCTTCTATACAAGAATTGTCCGTCGTTTTCAACAAGAAAAATGGCTGCATTAAGAAAAATTGTTTAAACTTAATGACACTACAGCTAACAAGGAAAAAATACAACTAAATCCGGGCGAAACTCAGAATCACGCCATGCACTTTCATAACTACATATATGCGCGTACACATATATACAAGCACACACGTGTATGTGTGTGTATGTGTGTGCGTTTACATATATATATATATATATATATACATATATTTATGTAGAAATGCACACACACACACACACACACATATATATATATATAGAGAGAGAGAGAGAGAGAAAGAGAGAGAGATAGGTGCAGAAAGTGACATTGATAGCGAGATAGAGACACATTGGGAGAGAAATAGAATGAAAGAGAGAGAGAGAGTAAAAAGAGAAAGTTATACATTGTCACCCATAAATATGTATACTCTTAACATTTCAATGAATAAAAAAATATTTTCTTTTAATCCAAAGAATTCAGAAATTTATTATTTCAAGCAGAACACAATACAGATATTATTTGGTTTTATTTATTATCGAGCTCCGCCACACTGAAACTGTGCAAAAAAAAAAAAAAAAATATATATATACATGTGCACGCGTCTAAAAAATAAGTACATTTTTTATTGTACCATATTCACAATTAACCGTATGTGCGAAATGGACATATAATGTTCATAACGATAGAACATATAAAGAACATAGGAATCCCGGAATTCGAAAACACGTAACGACTTCTTGTTCAGGTACGAAACCTTTTTATTAACATTGAGTTAAAGGTTTCGACGTAAGGAGGAGAGACACAATCTTCTATGCTGTCTTATTCATTTGGCCCCCAACTCGAGCGGCCCCCCATAGGGCGCAAGTTTGCCTCGCGCCTGCGAGCTCCAAAAATCGATCCTTCTCGTTTGGCGTCTAGAACCCGACTCTTGCGGCCCCATTAGGGCGTAAGTTCGACTCGCGTCTGCGAGCTCCAAAGGTCGAACCTCTTCGTTTGGCGTCTAGTACCCGACTCTTATTTTCTTCAAATTCTCACACAAACTTCCGCGTGCTTCCGGTGCGTGACGTCACCCGCACCTTGTCACCCAGTATCGCCTCGGACTGTTATGACATCTGAGTGACACCTCCATCCGCCCGCGCGCACCCGCGTTAACACCTGCTTCAATGTTACACCCAACCAACCCATGTGCTGAGCCGAAAGGTTCTCAGCATAACTAAACTCAAAGGCATGAACCGAAATCCCTCGGCTATTTTATAACATTATATGTATATTTATGCAACTTTATTTTTGGTTTCTGAAGTGTTATATTGCCAAATTTCAATTATATAGGGTTTGGCAATAATACCTAATAATATCCGTTCCGATTGTATAATGTTTCACTAGAAATAATATAATCTTGGTTTCTTTGAAAAGAAAATTAACCTTTAATAAAATCTTTTTTGTGGAGAACTTATGGCTGATACTGATGGTGACCCTGATTTCTCGGACATCGTTGCTGGAGTCTCGTCATTTCAAGGCATAATCTAGATCATATGTTACGCATGTCAATTGATCTAATGAAGGAAAATAGTTTCGCACTAAAAATGGCAAGAAGTAGAAGATATCCCGTAGAAATTATAACTGGTTCAGACTACGCAGATGATTTAGCGCTTCTTGCAAATACGCCTACTTAAGCCGAATCTCTGCTGCATAGTCTAGAGCAAAACTTATAAACAAAGTTCATTCATCCTAATCAAGATGTTTCTATCTCTTTATTAAAATGCAAGTCTCTGAAATTATCAGACCAGTTCATAGATCTCGGTAGCAATATCTCATCTATTGAGAATGACGTCGTCATATGTATCAGTAAGACATGGACTGCTATTGAAATGGAAATTTGACGTTTCTGATAAAACGGCAATACTTCCAAACTGTTGGCGTGTCAATACTATTGTATGGCTGCACCTATTAGACTCTAATAAAATGCATAGAAAAAAGTTAAATGGGAACTACATAAGGATATGGCACTCTTTTTAGAACGAATCCTTCATTAAGCACCCTACAAAATAGCAGCTGTACGACTACTTACCTCCCATTTCCCAAAGTTTTCAAGTAAGACGAAAAAGACATGCGGGGCATTGCTAAGGAAATGAGGACGAACTCATAATCAATGTTATCTTATGGACTCTTACACATGAACACGTCAATGTTGGCTGACCTGCATACATCAGCTCTATGCGGACATTGGTTGCTGTCTGGAGGACCTACAAGAGCTATGAAGGAGTGGAATGGACTGTGTGAAAGAGTCAGGGAACTCAGTGCTATCAGTACGACTTGAATATATATATATATATATATATATATATATATAACGGAAGAGAAATACGCTGGTCATTCTAAAAATAAAGAGGGTTTTTTGAAAAAAGCAAAATTTTTTTCATGTGCAGACATAGGATGCTGTCTAGATAATTTGCGGGTGAATATCAAAGGAATCCGTGCTATCGGCTCGGCTTTATAATGATGGTATATGCATATATGAAGCAATAAACTTTGATATGTGAATCTAAGAATTTCAACTTAAGTGATTACAACGGATATTTAATTTTTCGAAGCTGTCTTTATGAAGATTTGTGTTCTAGAGACTTTTTCATATCTTTTGAAATGTAATTCCAATTCCGTTTTCATATTCCGTCTTTTTTATGTGCCACATCTGCGTCCTACTCGTAAGGTTGATATTCTTCCGAACGTATGCCTGTAAATATACAGAGATGGCCAGAAGTAGTAATTTACTAAGTGTTTTGCTCAGACATGGCACAAGGCCGTATGAATGACGCATCTAATGAGACTCGAACTCACTCATGAAGGTTTGTTAGTTTAGCTTGCTTTTACACCACCCGAGGTGCCCGTCAGAAGTAATATGGAAGTCAATGTTTTGTGAAATATCTTAGGCTTTTTTTTTTTTTTTTTTTTTTTTTACTTCTGCGCTATTCAGTTTGTGTTTAAGCTTATATGAATAAGATTAGTGTGTATATATTTACCCAACGTCTCCTCTACCCGCAATATGGGGCGACAGAAGTGGAAAATGCACAAGAGAAATATTTCAATTCTTTCTGTGTCCATGCATCGTCAGTGCAACATATTTTAAAGATTGATCTTAGTATGTACCCCGACAAGACCCGATTGATTCATTAACTGTAGCTTGGTGTATGCAATTTTGATTTGAGTGAAGATGACAATTTTTCAGACAAGTTCACAATGAATGATGAAACCTATTTTTACCTAAATGTTTAACAGAGCCTCATTTAAGGCATTTATTGTTAGAGTTTCCATCGTGTATGAAGAATGTCATTTCAGAAAAGTACAAGTGTATTTTGTGGGGAACTTCTCATTCTTTGAAGGAATCTGTAAAACTCTTGGAATGTTCAGTTCAAATAAGGCTATTACTCACCAGAGCTGAGCACAACCAAAATTTGACAAGGTTCCAGCGTAACATTCCCTTTGAATCCATCGGTTTCAGTTCAAATTGATATGCTGAAGGTCATTTTAGATTCTGCCATAATTTTCTCATGTTGCATTCTCTAAAATAAAATGCACCCTTTTGGTGGGGCTTAGAATACGCTAACTGTATACCCTGACGAGGGCTACTACCCACTTCAAAAAGGAGGGTGTCCCGGGCATAATACTAAATTGAATCTAGTGGTAAGACTTCTGTTATTGAGATCTGGGGAGTGTGGAGTAGCCCTTCTTACCATTACTTCCAGGTTCACTCTGACCCAAAGTGTTAGTACTTGTTAGGAATCCATCTATCGGTCAAATAGATCTGTTTAAAAATTATTTACATTCGATTGGACCGTATGCAAAAAGAAAAACCCTCTTAAGATGCAACTACACAATGAATGTAATTCCCTAATTTATAGGCATGAAATAACGCTTGACATTTTGAGATGTAGTTAAAATCAATCAATTAATCCAAAATAATACCATTTTCCATGGCCAGTAATGATTTTTTTTTCGTGAGCAAAAAGTAAAAAACATTGAAATCAACAATAAAGATTAAATTCCCGATTAGACTTGAACTCTCCTTTTGCCTCGAGGAAGCCTGTTTTTCCCAATCAGCTGCGATAAAAAGGCGACTAGAATTACGAATATAAAGAACAAATAAAAATTAATGATAACACAAACACTGAGAAAAGTTGGTTTTCTCGAGTTCATGTGGAATTCGTTTTCCTAATACTTGTAAATAGCCTATTAATATTGAGTGATAGAGTGCCGTACGTGATGCAATGGTTTGCAATCTCGGTAAACAGGGGTTTGAACATGAGTTCGAGTCTCTAAGTATCGAAACTTTGGGCCTTGTGTTAAATTAAGCTGCGTTCTGTGATTTTAGAAAGTCTCCCGAGTGATGTAATTCGGTTTCTTTGTTGAATGGTATTTCAACCTTGGTGGGTGGGGTGGGGGGATAAAGGTATTCATACTTTTCCTTTGAATATTAGTCTGAAAGTGAGCGTGAAGTGATTTAATTGTTAGTGAGCAAAACTGGTAGAAAATTGCTAAGGAATTCGATTCTTACTCGATGTTCCATATTTCTGGCTTTATCGTCGTAGGAAATGGAATCGGTGAACTGTGTTCAAATCCTTGATGAGACTGTTTGCATTTCATTTGGCGATAGTGCTCATAGAAAAAGTATAAATGCATGTGTCCTCCCCCAGCTATGGGTAAATAGTAGGGTAGACTGAATCTTTAGCTTCAGTTAGATAACCAGTTTAAGAAAAGGAAAACTCTGAATTCAAACCAGCTCACTTGAGTGTAATCGTTAGCAAGCTAGACTAACAGACGGTTGTTCGTGAGTTTGTTTCTCAAAGGGTGCACTATACTTCTGGTCTTGTTCCAAGCTTATTCAGGTGGTATAATGATTAACAAGCTCAGCTGGCTGACCATAGTTTATGAATTTCATTTTGACTAAGAGATACATATTTTTGCCCTCGTGCCAGATGACTGCTACTACTAACTGATGGCTGAAACAATAAAGAACCGAATAAGCTTCAAAGACAATTATAAGATTTCTCTAATATTGAGCATAATTACATCGTGAAACATGAATGTATATGTGATTTTCATGTATTTGCCAGTCGTTTGAAAGAAAGGCGTCTTCTCACTTTAAGATACAAAAATAGTATCTTTCGCCGCGCTAGTTTTGTCATTCCAATAGCAAATATTTGCATTGGCGTTTCTCGCGTTACGACGATTTGAATTACGGCTTACAGCTGATTCGGATGAATATCCATAAGAGCTATCAATTTTTAAATCTCAGGTACGAATATTGGTTTGCAGAGATCAGTACATACGAAATGTGGAACTAGTTTGTTTGCTGATGAGACGGCAGAAGAAACTGTGTGCGTGCGTTGCGGCTCCTTTTGCTGCCATTCCTTGGCGCCACTAAGTACAGAGTATAGATGTGTCTTCTACTATCTATTGTTCTCGTATTCATTGAATTCAACATAGCTGTCCAAAAAGAACTTCTCCGAGGTTTCCGAAAGTCGTCAGAAATGTCATCGACAGTATTTGTTGCTAGACAGAAAATTTCAGAAAAAGAAAAAGAAAAAAATACGAACAGAAAAAGAAAAGGGAAACATGCTCATTTTTTTGCTATCATAAATATTTAGGGAAGTTTTAAATAAAACCGTAATATCCACCAGGGGACAAAGAAAAGAAAAAGCTATTTAAGGTAACGCACAAATTAATTCAATTTTCATCGCCTGTCACAACTTGTTGCAAAAAGCTAGGTATGCGCACTAACACAAAGCGTCTTTATTGTGTCAGTAATCAAGATATGGTAGGAGTTATTTGGTACAAGGCCAGAAATATGGAGTACCAGGTAAGAATCGAATACACAAACAATGATCTGCCAATCTAGCTTGTTAATCATTACACCACCTAAAATTAATGAGCTTCAGTGAATACCAAATGTATAGGACACGCATCGAGAAACGAACTTGCTAACAGTGTCCACTAATATACCATGTGAATCATTAGACCATATACGTTGCCATCTCGAATTCTGTAACTCAGCACAAAGTCAGAGGTATATATTTACCCAACCCCTCTAACTTGAAGAATGTGAAACAAAGTTATAATGGTCACAAAAATTGGCTAATTTTTGGATTTTAAAAACATTTTTAGTTATTGGGTAAAAGAAATTGAATTTTATTTGAAAAGTAGATTCCAGTGAACATTTTGAAGTCGACATTTTTTTCATGTATCAACAACTTTCCCTGAATTGATTCAAATAATCTTTTTACTTTATGATGTGTAAAAGTGTAATTTTACATTTTTAAAAAGATAATTCATTAGATAAATACGTTTTGTTATTTTTTTTTTTCAGAAAGATGATATTGTTTAAACGAAAGTCTTGTTTTGGGAAACTTTAAAACAGAAAAATAAAGTAAATATGGCACTTCTCAATGCAGTTTTCTCCCTTTTCTAAAAAGCATTTTTATTTTAAATATAGTCAGTAAATAAGAAGGAAAGATATTTTCGTTAATTTATTAAAAGGAGATTTTTCTAAATAAACATTTTTTTAAAATTCTTTCATTGAAAGTTCGAGACTGAGCTTTTGTAATCTAAATTTAAAAATCACAAATTAATAGAATTTATTAACATACTGAAAAATAGTTGGTGCAAATATTTTTATCAATTTATATTAATTTCATTTGACAATATTTTTGGGATGGAAGTCACTTTGCATCGAAATCCCTTGACGAGAAATTAATCTTTCTCGATTATTAATCCAACAGACTGAAAAAATGTCTATATTGGTTTCTTCAAGCTTTTATTCATTTTTTCACAAAAAATCATTTTTTAAATCTAATTGAGAAGATTACCGTTTAGTAGGTTTAATACTCAAACATAAGACTCAAAATGCCATAAATATTATTACTCTTGTGATTTCCATACTTCTCAAAAAGTTACGTGGGTATAAAATCTATATCAGCCAATGAACTGCTAAAGTAAAGTAGATAAAACATAGGGAGGGACCAATTAGCGTAAAAATCTTCGGTTATAGAAAGTAGATAAAAAAGAAGAATTTTTGGATTGTTTCTTTCCAGAAAAAACAACAACAATATTTTCACATTTTTGATTTATGTGTTAAATATATTGTTTCTGGTTTTACCTCCCAAAACCGGAAGATCTTAATTATATAACAAATCACAAAAAATGTGGCCTCGTAATTTCTTTTTTCGATTGAGTCACACGTGAAATCGCGTAATATAAACAGATAAATTCGAACGAGTAAATATGCAGCTATGACGATCCTTAACAAAGTAAAATATCTTAAAAATGATAGAATGAGATATTCCATTTTTAAGGTAGATATTTCACCTAAAAGATGAAATCATTATACATTTCTCCTTTCACCCCATTTCTCGATGTTGAGAAACATATATAACTTTTGTTATTGATTAATTGATTTTAACAGTATCTCAACATATTTAGGGTTATTTTATGCCTTGAGGTTTGGGAATCGTTTTCATAGTAGGTTCATATTTACAACTTTTGTCTAGTTATTTATTAAGAGTTTTACATATATTTCTTAAGCAAATCTATTAGACCCATAAATGGGACCCTAACAGGTGCTACCACTCCGGGTCAGAGCAGACCAGGGAGTAATGACACTGAAGGGGTACTCCACACTCCCCAGATCTCAATAACTGGAGAGTCACAACCAAATGTGTTACACCCAGGACATCTCTTTTAGCGGGGAAGAATCTTATCCTTTTGCAGGGGATACAATCAGACATACGGGTTTGGTGATTGGCTATTTTGTTTAATGGTATATGAAGCCTTATAGGTTATTTAAGGCGAAATTATATATATGATTTGTAAGCGAATAAAATGTAGTTAACTTTATTTCTAAACGAGTTAGAACTTTGTTTGCACACAGTTAAATGGTTTTAAATATTGCTATATGACATAAATAATTCTATTCATTAAATGGTTTCAAGTATTGCTTTCTAGCACTAATAATTTCATTTGATATTAATTAGTTAATTGCACACAGTTAACTGGTTTCAAGATTTGCTATCTAATACGAATAATTTTATTTAATATTAATCATTTGTTTTTCCAAAGTTTAAATGGTTTCAAATGTTGCTATCTCAGCACAACAGGCCCTTAGCCATCGCCTTCTTGCATTTTGAAGATAAAATTGGGCTGGGTACTTGTTTACCACAAGAGCAATTATAAGAATACGGTGATGAAGATCATATAGATGTTAGGGCTTGACATGACCAAGCGATTGACTGGATCAGGTCTTTTCGACCACTCGTTTTGGTCAGTACAGGTCAAAGCAGAGTGTTGCAGGTCACGTGACCACTTCGGATGCCGATTCACGGACTGCTCAGCCATCAGGATCCTGCCCTCAAGCAATTCAGGTCACCATTCATGGTTAACAGGGGGCCTCGTTGGTGGATGGAAGGTCTTACCACCCTGTAGAGATACAGTATTCTACAACTCAAGCTGATCGTACAAAATCATACTGGGTAATATATTTAACTATTTAGAATTTATTCTGTATTGTTAATTTTCAACACACACACTCACAAACGCGTGCGCACACATGTGCACAAATGTGTATATATATATATACACACACACACACAGAGAGAGAGAGAGAGAGAGAGAGAGAGAGAGAGAGAGAGAGAGAGAGATTCACATTATAATACGTAGATCTAATATTTTTCGTTGACAATCATTTTTTTCTGCAAAAACCCGGCATCCAGATCGGATGCAGATAGTAAATATTGTAAAAGCTGCAAATATTTACTTTGTACAAAAAATAATTATGTTAAGAGGAAGTGTGCCAGAGTACCGGTAAAGACGGTGTTAAACGGTAAGAAAACAAAAAGCTTGCATACATATGCCAGATTGAAATACAATAGGCTCTAAAGTACAGCCATGATTTTTAGTTCCACTAAAATTTCGCTGTATATGTAATCATTAGCGTGAATGGTTGTTCTAAAATACTTGTTTAATTAATGCTACACAGGATATAAAGGGGTATTGCTATTGCATCCAAAGATTCATGACTGCAACCCTAAAAAGAATGCCACCAAAGTGCATCCGTGTCCTCGGTATATTGCAGTGAGGCTCCGGTTCTGGAGTGCTAGCTCTTAGGGTCCCATTTATGGATCAAAAATATCTGTTTGAAAAAAAGTATTATATAGGATTAATTGAAACCATATAACAATGATTGCCCAGTTGGCTGGGGCTGAAGAATACACCGACTGTTTCTCTGCAGAGGGGTAAGACCCCCACCAACGAGTGTCCTGGATATGACACTAAACAAACTGATGGTGAGGTTCGAGTAATGATGGTGCCCTCTGGCCTGGAGTGGTAGCACCTGATACAGGTCCTATCTATGAGTTAAATAGAACTAAACGGTGGTTGGAGTTTACTGGTTTTTTTTTCATTTAAACTGCGTATTTATACTAAACTGAATTGTTTAAAATAGAACTTTTTTGACATTTAAACTGTGTACTTATGCTAAACTGAATTGCTCGAAATAGAACTGTTTTGACTTCTAAACTGTACTTATGCTAAACTGGATTAGCTGAAATAAAACTGTTTTGACATTTAACTCTGTGTATTGCCCAGTTGGCTGGGGCTGTAGAATACACCGACTGCGCCTCAGCAGAGGTATAAGACCACCCCCAAATGAGTGTCCTGATTATGACACTAAACAATCTGATGGTGAGGTTCCAGTGATGCTGGAGCTTTGGGGAATGTGGAGTACGCCTTCATTGCCACTGCTCCCAGATCCACTCTAGCCAGGAGTAGTAGCACTTGATAGGGCTCTATCTATGGGTTAAAAAGAACTAACTGCGTACTTATGCTAAACTGAATTGTTTGAATTAGAACGGCTTGACTAAACTGAATAGCTTGAAAAAAACGTTTTTCACAATTAAACTGTACTCATATTTGAACTGCGTACTTATGCTAAACTGAATTGTTTGAAATAGAACTATTTTCATAAAAATGGATTTGGCGTTAAATAACCTACAAAGGTTGATATGCCATAAAACCCCGATCAACCAACCAACCATATAACGATGAACAAGTTATCAGTATTCGACAGAAATAGTTGAACGAATAAAATTAAGTTCAAACAAATGATTATTATTTACCTATAGTGAATTATTTACACAAGCGTTACGCCGAGGTATTTGTGACAGTAAGTCTCTTTAGGTTTCCAGGACTCTTCGCTGTATTCTAGCCGATCTTAACAATACTGTGGTCTGGATATTCTCGATTCTTCCTCTGATTTCTAATTCTTTCACTCTTCTTCCAAGCCTTTATAGACCGTTCCAAGTGCACCAACTACATTTGGTATCACCGTCACTCTCACATTCCACAGAAGTTTTTAGTTCTATAGCAAGGTCCTGTTTATCTTTTTTCTTTCTTTTATTCTCACTTTATGTTCCCCCGGTATAGCAAAATCAACTTGATCGTAAGTCCTTTTTTTTCTTGTTAACACTATGTCTAGTCTCCTGGCCGGGATATTGTATTTCATAATCACATAGAATTTTATGGGTATTAGACGGATTCTGCTTAGCGCTTAAAATATTTGTTATAATGGTTGAATTTTAATCTCCCGCACACCTTTCCAGTAGATCACCCTTTCCACCCATTCGTGCCTGCTGGTTAGCTGCATTCACTCATTATGTGATTAACTGTTTCATCCCTGTCTCCACATAATACTCACTTGCTGCTTCTATATTTATTATAATTATTATTAAAGAGGGACATTTACTTGGAATCATGTAATAGTGCATGAATCATTATTAGCTGGGAATACATGGAAAACTTATAACAGTGACAAGTATTTGCATTAAAAATAATTGATGAAACTATAATTGTTGACAAATGATTACTATCATTAGTTACTTTAAACTATATATTTGCCAGCAAAAAAACAAAAAAACAAAACAAAAACTGACTTCCGTATAAAAAGTCTAAGAAAGGTTAACATGCCTTAAAACCAACCAACCAACCAACCAACCAACCTAATTATATTTATGATTTTTCTAATTTTGCATTTTTTTTTTACAAGGAATCAAATTTTATTCTCTTTGAGAGAAAAACTGTTCTCATTTGCATATTCTATATTTTATAGATTTTAAAATAGCCAGAAATTAAACTCTCATCCTAAACAGAATTGTGGGTTTGTTGTGATCCTGGGCAGATATTTTGCAGAAGTGCCGATGCATACGTAGATGTTCCGATAATTTTTTGACAGGAATTGTGCTTGTATTTAATTATTGAGATGACAAATTGCGCTGGGAGTTTGAAAGACAAAGTGATAAATTATTCCAGTCGGGAAATACTAACCTAATCGGGACGGACACTGAAGCGGACGTAGACGAACTTGTCAATGTAGGCCAACTTCAAGTAATGGCTATGAAAAATAGAATGAAATATAACAAGTCTTAGATTACTTCGAAGAATTTAATGTAGAATAGTTATTCTCATAATTGTCTGAACACCCGGAGCGGTTTCAATGTTTTTAAGACACTCAAGAACAAACAATAATAACAAAGAAACAAAAAACAAAGCAAAACAAAAAACAAAACAAAACAAGAAAAACAAAATCTGGAGTGCATGGGGTACGTATTCACTGCCATTACTCACAGGTTCACTCTTACAAGGAGTGGTAGTACTTTTTAAAGTCCCATCTACTGGTAAAATTGATCTGTTTGTAAATTATTCGCACTTGATTGTACTGTTTACAAAAGAAAACAAAACAGAAAAAAAAAAAGATCTCTTAAAAGCAATTACACAAAAAATGTTAATGTGAAAGTCCAACAATCTCGAACCCTAGACGAGTTGAAAATCCATTAAAATCAATCAATCAATCAATTGGCGAGTCAATTTCAAATCCAAGACTAAACTGTTTTCGTTTCACTTCGGGGCTAATGTCCCTGGAAAAGACAGGAATACATGTTTCCTTTACCCCATCTATATAGTCTACCCTGTAGAGTTTCTTTAGACTTGGTAATGGTATAAGGGAATGTAAACTCTATATTCAAATTAACCTGTATTCCACTTTAAAATTTATCTCGGTATCGCATCCTATCCGAGGATTAGAGATTGAGTAAATATGCACCCAGTGAGAATTGAATTCATGAATTATAGTTAATTGGTTGGTTGGATATAAACTTCATCAGACGAAAAACTTCTTGCGTTTTCAACATTTTAGCAATTGAAACATATAATCTTAGAACAAGGAAAGAAATAGATATAGGTTTGGGTGATGGTGGTAGCGGTTAATTTGGTTTTGACTGTGACCTACCTCGAAGCTAGGCGGTAGCAAAGTGTATCGGGTTTCATCAGAGATTTGACCAGATAGAGTTGGATTAATTTTAGTGAAAAGGAGGGAAATATAAGGGGGGGGGTTTATTTAGAGAGAAAAAGAAAGAAGAAAGAGGCAGGGTTCGTGGGTATCCTGTTTCATCAAAGACATGGACTATTATGGAGTATCTAAAATGAAAGGAAAAAAGAAAAAAGACAAAAGAAAAAAGAAATAGAAATTAAGGAAAAATCGTTCATAGTATGGTAGTGTTGAGCGTAAAAATATCTTAGTTTTTACAATTTTTTTCCTTTTTTTTAACCATTCTCTATTCTGATATTGTTTTCATGTAACATGATATCTGCTAAGTAGGGTGAAATCTGATAGAACCCGGGGCGTTGTTTTATGTGGTTTGTTTTGGAAATTACTGCAGATTCTAACAATCTGTTGGCCAAGTGGGTAGAATGTTCGCTAATGGTCCGGGAGACCTGGGTTCAATCTCACATCGGGTCATACCAAAAACTTTAAAAATGGTACTTGATACTTCCTTGCTTAACACTCAGCAATATAAGGTACGTATCAAGGGTAAAGTGGAGCAATCCTGGGAAAGGAGTTGCGTTCTCCCCTATACCTCGGTGTTGTAGCTATTGAAAAGGGAGCCTTTTGGTCGCCCTCAACTATGGTCGCCAACAACTTATGGGTTTGATTAAAGTGGCTTGGGAAAAATGAAAAATCTGTTTGAGATCTAACATGTGAGAGAAAAGGGCATTTCGGTCATCATTTAATTCAATTGATCGTTTGTGTTCATAGATTCTTTTCTCTAGAATGTGTTCAGTTTCACTGATGTAATGTTTGTCACAATCTTTGCATGGAATAGAATATATGCCAGCGTGAGAATTGGTTGCGTTGTTGGTTCGTTTCGAGATGTTTGTGAGATTTTTAATGGTTTGTGATATGGTTTGTATGCTTGGTATTCCTAATTCGGTTATTTTGTCATAGAGCGGTTTGTTATGCGTGGTAGTGGGTAGAGAGATAGGTCTGTTGGTATCTCTTGTCTTAAGCCTTTTCCCTCCCTTTATACCTTTTTACATTCTCCCCCTAGTTTATCTATTTCCTCAATTGCTACAATGAAAAAAAAACAAAAAAAAACGCAAAAAATGTTCAGTTTGATGAAGTTTTTCTGTTAATAAAGAACAAAATATTGCTATTAAACCCCTGGTGTTTGATTTATCCACGTTTCCACTTATTTTTATCATCTTGTCAGATTCACGAAAATGTACCATTTCTCCATATTATATATATATAATTTGTTAATGAATAGTTGCGGGTAACAATTTTAAACGAGCCAGAGCCTATTTTTTGTGCACGGTTAAATAGGTTCAGGTATAGTAAATGTGTAAAAAGTGATATTTGACCAATAGATCAGGCCCTAAATGATACTACCAATCCGAGTTAGAGTGGACCTGTGAGTAATAGCAATGAACGGGTACTCCACATTCTCCAAAGCTCCTCACAATCAGATGGTTTAGTGTCATATCTCATATACTCGTTGGAGGAAGGTGACTGGGGTGGTTAACAATAGCATTTCTCTGACCGTTATATCACACGAGGCATTCAGTCAAGTAAACTAATTCACTTCGCTAGAGTTCAATCATTGTAGTTCTTCCATCACGGTTTGGATTTGAGTAAAGTACGTTTTTAGCGGTTAGAAAACTTGGCTCGTAGAATATTATTATTCTTGTGAATTCTCGGCACTCTTATTTATTTACATAACTCGATACTAAATAAAAAGTTGAAAACCAATTTTCGCTAAAAACTTTTATGCCTTTTTTTAAGTGATTGATTTTAGCGGCAGGGTTATTTGATGCCTTGAGGTTTGGGAATCGCATTCATATTTACATTTTTTATATATTTATTTCTTAATGTTCATTTTTTTGTTGCACAAGGTCTTATTGTAAATGAATATTTTTTAAACAGATCTATTTAACCTATAAATTGAATCCTAAGAGGTACTACCGCTCTGAGTCAGAGAGAATCTTGTAGTAATGGCAATGAAGTGGCACATCACATTCCATTGAACTGGAGCATCGTTACTAGATACAGTTTAGCGTCAGTGCCAGAACACCCCTTTTTTGTGGGTTCTTATCCCTCTTTAGGGGATACGGACGACGTATTGTAAGCGCTACGAACAGGGCGTGAGTTTTTTGAAGTGGAAAAGCGTACACTTTTGATCAAAACATGCAGACTATCACAAGGGAGGTTGATACTTCTGGCGTAGCTAAGTATATGAGAGCTTTGGGTATGCCATCGTGGGATAATACGTTGCGAGATAATTGTGATGATTAGTTAGTAATGATTTTGATCCTCACTAACTGCCTCAATAACATTTTTAAGGCACGTCTATTTGTGTAATAACTAGGCTCGCAAGGCTCGTAGTGTTAGTGAGCTTGATTATTACTGGGTGCCCCATACTTATGGATTGTGATAAACTAAGCTAGGTTTAATAAATGACAACTGATATAAAAGCGTTGGAAAAAATAATAGAAACTCTTTCTTTCTCGACTTACGCCATAAAAATTGGGCTAAATCATTTACTGGAAATGTTCCATCACACACAGTGTTAGGCAAACCGTTGGGAAATCTTGTCTTTTCTCGTTTTTTCATCTCACTTCAACTCACCAGTCATTCTTTCTCTCTCTTATCACCAGTCTCGCTTCCCTGTTATCACCACCCTCTCTTGTCTCCCTCTTATCACCAGTCTTTCTTTCCCTCTCTTTTTACCAGTCTCTCTCTTCTTTTATCGCCTGTCTCGATTTCCCCTTTCTTAATGCTAGTCTCTCTTTACCCGCTCTTATCCTCAGTCTCTCTTCCCCTCCCTTATCGTCAGTCTCTCAAACAATTTCTTGCCTCATTTTTCATTTCTTTTTTTTTACATCAAGAGACTTGTCAAACGTTTATCATTTCTTTAGTATCAGAATTTGATCGTTTAATCAAAGAAATTGGCAAGTTAAATATTTTTATCTGTGTTGTTTTCCCTAAAGATTTGATTAAACAATTAGGAATATTTACCAAGCTTGGCTTCGGCTGGTACAAGGTTGATTTTTGGGGCTGTCTTTTTAGCCTGTTTGCCAACTTTGAAAAATAGTATACAAAAAAGGCCTTTACTTTGGTCCGAACACCAACTACAACTAGAAAATAAGGAACCTCAGCAGCTTCCAGAGCTGACCCAGTCATATCCCTAATTAGAAATAGTGTTTAAGATTGGGGAACCTTTTCATTTTAAAAAGCCATATAGAAATTTGTTGTCAATAAGACGGCATTTAACAGATCATGTTTTCAGCAAGATCTTAACAGTTATCTCAAGTGAGGTAATGGTTAATAATCTTGGTCAGCAGATTAATGGCAGTGTTATCAACTCTTGCTAGGTAACATATACTTCTAGTTTTGTACCAAGCTAAGTTAAGTAAATGATTCAAACAAAATCTAAAGTTTAAACTTAAAATTTGATTAAGATATTCTATTAAACTCTTTTAACTTTTTACAGCACTTCATTCTCAGGTTAGTTATTTTGTAAAGAAAACCAAACAATCTATAGTATTAATAGAATAAGTTATATGTTCGAATGTTATGCCCTGTCTTTACCTTAGGTAAATAATCGACCATTCCATTTTTATTCGAAGGAAAGAAAAGGAAAAAAAGACATGTTCTAAGTCTGATAGAAAAAGAAATCATATATGACATAAACGGAATAGATAGATAGATAGAGAGAGAGAGAGAGAGAGAGAGAGAGAGGGAGGGAGGGAGGGAGAAAAGTGATACCGCTATACATCAGACGTCTATCGTCTACTGTAAGGGAAAAATGGAACAAAAAAGGAAGAAAAAAAGTAAGAGAGAGAGAGAGAGAGAGAAAAGAAAGAAATGAAGAATGATTATTTTGAACATTTTTTTTGGAAGTTAATTTCTAAACAAACAAAAAAAATGATGCAATATTTCATAAAATAGTATCTCCCGACAGTCAATAAATTTTGCAATTCTAATAAAAATTTGTTCACTAATTATTTATTAACTGATGAAAATAAACTGAACATTAAATCTGAACTGGTTTAATTACTCCTATTTATCTATCTATCAGCAAAGAGTAATAATAAATACATAGTGATAATCTATAAAATAATTTATACAAAAATTATGTTCCGATAGCTTTTAATTCAAAGAATAGATTTTCAAGAAATTTGCTTTGTAAATTTATGTAACAACAAAAAAAAAAAAAAAAAAGGAAAAAAGAGAACTTATAAAAATGGAATTTCCTTGGGAGCTGTAAGTTAATTCAATCCAAATATTAATCACTTAAGAAAAAGAAGAACCAATAGCATTATACACAGTTTTAAACAAATGATCTATTTTTGTCTTCGTCTTCAAATTCCTTATTATTTCAGAAAAAATCTTCAGAGGGAGTTAAGAGTTAAAAGAAAAGAAAATTTTTTCCAGCCTTTTATTGGGGTGGGGAAACTGTTTTCATGGGGAGACCCAGTGTTGAATTGTGACATCATTATAAATGAGTTCAAACTCCAGTTTCTCATTTGCGTTCACTTTCGAAGAAATACTCTTCGTAAAGGTATGAATTCCTTTTCCTCTCCAGCAACGAGTTTAACTGTACCACTACTATTCTACAAGGATGGCTAGGCATTTGATAACCCACGAAGGCTGATATGCCAAGTAACCTAACCTAACTTTTTAAACGTTTTTTTTTTAAAGAGATTCCTAATTGCAATGAAGTTTCATGATATCAAGTTCTAAAGCCATATAAATATCTCGTACCCTTTAGGATCATAAGGTCGTAGCCATATCACCATATAATGATGATGAGCTTTCGTAGCAAATAGTTTTTTATAGGGTGGAGTTGCCGATTTTGAATTCAGAGTTTCCTTTTCTCCTATATCGATTACTTTACTAAGGCTGAAGGGCTCAGTATGTTTAACTATTTTACCCATAGCTAGCTGGGGATAGCAAGAAAAGAGGAATTCATACCTTTTTCAGGGACTTAACATGAATGTGATACGCAAACAACCTAGACCAAGGTTTGAAATTGGCTCATCAATTCAATTTTTTAGGATGATGACCGTTACACTCAGCGCTTTCGACAATAATTCGTTAATAAGGTGGGTTGGGGTGCACACTTTTAGTGGATCTTAGGACAAGGCCGCTCAAGACTGTATTTAGTGATTTCGAAGATTCCCAAAAAATAGTTTTGATATTTATATAAACTTTTAGCGGGAGATTAAATGTAATAAATAAAGGTTAGAGAAATGTGTTTCGCCAGTGTTTCTGGAGTATATTTCCTAATAAATCTGGTTTAATTCAATATGATATCCTTTGGAATCCATTGGTATAGAAGGTTTTTCGTATCGAATAGTCTATTGGAGAGTTTTCATTTTAAGAAATGATAAGTAATAACATTTATCCACACACAACACCATGTAACTTCAAATATCTTTATGAAATGAAATATCGCATGTCTGTATTTTACAAAAATTCTAAATAGGACACCATAGCGTGAGTTTTATCAGAGCCATACGCGTTAGATGCTCTAACGTAGAAAATAAAGCAATTTCCTGTACAATTTTCAAATGAATGACAATTTCGTGGGATCTGCATTCATGCTAACATCAATTCTGAAAATTCTCGATATAACAGAGATAACAATAAAATACAAATCAGAATTCTTCATTATTTACTAAACAGGAATATTAATCTTGACCATTGTTATTATTGAAACCCAACGGGTTAACGGTTCGTCTAGTATAGGAATGAATATGAAAATAACTTCTTAAAGTTCTATTGCATTCAATAAGTTTCCAGACTTTTTTTGTTTAGGAATTTAAAATTGGTGTAGACTCTTGAAAATTCAGTATCTTATTGCTATACATCTTATGAGATGACCGACCAATTTTTATGATTTCAGCTTCAAATGAACAGCTACAGCAGCAATTGGAATACACCCTACAAAAGCCTGATTGTCACATTTGGTGAATTTCAAAAATGCAATCTGGACGTGAGGAAGAACGATATGCACTAAAATTCTGTTTTAAACTTGGAAAAAATGCCACAGAAACGTATGGAATGATTCAGATTTCTTTTCGACCATCTTGCAGGAATCAAGCATCAGTTTTTGAGTGGCATAAGAGATTCAAGGAAGGCAGGGAGTCTGTGAGAGATGATGAGAGGTGTCTGTGAGAGATGATGAGAGGTGTGGGAGGAGTAAGGAAGTCAATACACCACAGTTGATTGGCCAAAAGGTTAGGGTTAGGGTTACTATGTTGAGGTTTTAAGGGAGTTCAGGAAGAGATTCCATCTGAAGAGGCCAGCACTCTTGAAATCGGGTCAGTGGCATTTCTACCAGGACAATGCACCAGTCCACAACTCCATCCTTGTCACAAACTATTTGACCATAATGGGCATCAAGACAGTTCGTCACCCTCCCTATAGTCCAGACCTTGCTCCCAGTGACTTTTGGCTATTCCCTAAGCTCAGAGGCTGTCGTTATGAGACAATTGAGGAGATGAAAGAGGCTGTGACGAAGGTCATTGACACAAGAGGACTTCCATGTGGCCTTCCAAAAGTTGTTGGAACGGTACAACAAGTGCATTGCAGCCGGAGGAGATTACTTCGAAGGGGACTAGAGTTTCATGTGGGCACTATAAATAAAAGTGCCCATACGAAAAAATCTCTAAACTTTTTTAATGATCCTCGTATATATTTGAGTTATGAATATTTAATTAGGAAAAAAATCTTGATTTTATTTATCGAATAAGATAGTACGAATCAAAGTTGAATTAAATATACAATCAATCACATTCTATTCCCATTGGCCTTGTGGGTAGAATGTTTATCAATAGCTCGGTAAACCGAGGTTCAATCCCAGGTCGAATCATACCAAAGACTCAAAAAATGGTACTTAAGCAACCTTACTTAACACTCAGCATAATAAGGTACAGATCAAGGGTAAAGTGGAGCTATCCAGGGAAAGAAGTGCCGCCCTCCCCAACACCTCGGTGGAGTACCTAATGAAAAGGGAGCCTTCAGGTCGTCCTCGACTACTGCCACCAACTTTACATTTACGTTACTCAGAGTTCGATTTAGAACGTATGTATATGGATTCTGATAGAACGAAACAGTCTGTCTGTGGATGACTATATATATATATATATATATATATATATATATATTTCTATATAAACACTGATATAAATTGATATAAAGATACTGAGAAAGGTACACACACACACACACACACACACACATATATATATATATATATATATATATATATATATATATATATAAAATTGTACAGCGATGAAAAAAATGCAAGGTTTTCAGAGAATGAAAAAGTTTTAAAATATTCTGTTTCCGTTTGTAGCGTTCTATTTCAAATTTGTGTGAAATTTTTGGGTTCCAAAATTTAAAAAAATCTTTATCCTATCTATCTATCTATCTATCTATCGATAGATAGATAGTTCGATAGATAGATTTTTATAAACAAGCTGAGATAGATAGATAGATAGATAGATAATTTGATTTAATATTTCAGCACACTGAGAAAGGCCGAATTACATGGTAAGCCAAATCTTCTGAGGAAGCCTATCTATCTATCTATCTATCTATCTATTTCTTTTAAGAATGTTATGTTTATAATAGAGATTCGTCATTGTTCAATCTGAACTTCCGGACTTTGCCTGGTGCCAAAGACTGGAGAAGTAACATCGACTGCAGTACTTTTTCTTATTGACAATTAAAATATGTAATAGGCCTAAGTGAGAATGGCGATAGTTTATGTTCATTTTTCTAACATAAAAAGAAAGTATGAGTTCTCTAAATTGTTTTTTAGAACTCTCCAATGTCAACGTCAGCTATTTTAATGTCAGAAGTTTGCGTAATATGTTCAGTGCACAAACGCAAATAGTCTGCTACCTTTATAAACGCAAAATGTGCGAAAAGCAAAGTACAGAGAGGCGTAAATTGACCGGAATTAAAACATTGTGAAAATTCTTAACACAAAACAACAGGGGATATGAACTACTTCTTGTAAGTGCAAGAACAGTCATAATGTTAAGTGTATGTATATATGACGCTACAGCAAAGATGACAGCCGCTAGTGGGCAAACATAGAGGTGCGAATTGTAATAAAATTTTTGTACAAGCAACATAAATTCTTTTTGAATGTGTTGCTGTGTCTGGTGAATAAATAATGAACAGGAAACAAGCATCGGTTCACTGAGAGGCGTAAGAATTTGCAGAACGAGCTTTGTGTTGGGAGTTTATGTCCATCAACATCAGAGTACAATATTGTGCGCGTTGAAATTATGATTAAAAATTATTGTTGTTGTTGGTGGTGGTGACCCGAAGGCTCCCTTTTCAATAGCTACTACACCGAGGTGTTTGGAAGAGGGCTACTCCTTTCCCTGAATTGCTCCATTTTACCCTTGATCCTAACCTTATAATGCTGAGTGCTAAGCAAGGCAGCTTCAAGTACCATTTTTAATGTCTTTGGTATGACTAGATCAAGGATTGAACCCCGGTCTCCCGGACCATTGGCGAGAAATTGGCAAGCCGAAGTCGGTGGTCCATTGAGAACGTCTACGAGAAGTTGAGATATCGGAAATTATTATCTTTTTGACTCCAAAAGCAATATATAAAAGCTTTAGGTTAAAAGGTTTCATCGTAGTGATTGTAACACATGTACGATGTTTTATTTTAATTGTAATAAACATGATGGATCGGCAAATGTTTGTATTTCAGTTTTCAGGCATCCCTTGTGAGTGTGTGCGTGTACGTGTATATAGTACCAAATATAAAACCTCGCAAAGTTTTCCTACTTCTTGAGTTTCATAAATTCTAATCTTCCGGTAGATTGATATTAACAGACTGAGATAGATAGATAGATAGATAGATATGGAAGTAAATAATGGAAAATAATTCGACAATGTGGAGAAAATATTGAAAAACAAAGTAATCCAAAGTAAAGAATTTAATATGAAAGAAAGTCGATGTTATAACGTTTCGGTTTCAATAAACCATCATCAAGACTTAGAAAAGATGTTATGAAAGTTTTTTAAAAAATTTAGAGAACTCGTACTTCCTTTCTTCATATTATATTTTCTAGT
Source organism: Sepioteuthis lessoniana (assembly GCA_963585895.1). Classification (NCBI taxonomy): domain Eukaryota; kingdom Metazoa; phylum Mollusca; class Cephalopoda; order Myopsida; family Loliginidae; genus Sepioteuthis; species Sepioteuthis lessoniana. The sequence continues at coordinate 56,650,593 of OY757912.1, forward strand.
TCCCTGGTAAGTTTAAAGTATTTGTATTTCTTTTCGTTTTCTTTTATTTTCTTTCAGAAGTTCGTTGGAATGGCAATATCTACTTGATGGTAAGTTCTTTTTTTCTCGTTAACATTATATCTTGTCTTCTGGCTGGGAATAAGTGATCCGTTTATATTCCATAATCACAGAGAATCTTATGGTCTCATTTTCTAGGACGGGTTCTGGTTTGTGCATATTTCATTTGTTAGTATGGTTTAATTTTAATCTCTTGTTCAATTCTTTGTGGATCCCCTTTCCAACCTAGTCATACCAAGTTTTGTACTTCTTTTGAGCTAGTTAGCTGTATTCACTTATTTGATTAACCGTTTTATCTCTGTCTCAATATAATCTACAATTACTATCCTGTTGCGTATTATCCATTTTCGCTTTGATATAATTTGTTTTTATGGCAGTCTTTTTTGCTCTCATTAAAAGAGATTCAATTTCTCTCTTTACGATTCCTTTTCTTAACCATGTTTAGGTCGCCAGAAACATCCATAAAGTTGTTTTTCTTCCCATTTTTGTCTTCAAGATTTTGTTGTTTTCTATTTGGTTTTATGTGGCCATTGTTGTTACTGGCTGATGTAATTAGTCTTTCTTTGCTCTTTATGTGTATTGCTCAAATATTTTAATTGTTGCATCAATGCAATCCTTAATGCTTCCTCCTTTTCTTGACAAAAAGATCTGTCTATAACATTTCTCGGGTATAAAGCTTTGTGAATCGTTATCATTTTCCTTGTCTTTTGGTCCATTTGTCTGTGTTCTTCCTTTGCACATTTTAAGAATGATCCAGAGTATCATACAATGTAAACTGTCCAATGCTTGAATTATTTTGATTAGATTTTAGTTACAGAGCTTGGTTTCTATAAGTTTTCTTGTTTTTCTGAATTACTCTTTTCTTATTTTTTCTTTCATCTCCATTTGATTGATAATATCCACTTCTAATATCTCCAGGTAGATCTAGTTTTCTTTTTCTCCAAATGTTATAAAGTTTTCTTGATTTAGTAGTTGTATTTCTTCCGCTGTTTCTCTTCTCTCCTTTTTCATTAACTGCATAGCACATTTTTCAGTCCCAAATTCCATTCCAATATCCCGGATCCTGGCATTATATTAGTTTTGTTTGTATAAGAGTTTCTAGTTGTTTTTCATTTTTGTCAATTATCTTAATATCATTTATATGGTTGTTTGTTTGTAGGGCTTTACGGCATGTCAACTTTTCTAAGATTATTTTATGCTGAATCAGAATTTTTATTTTTGTATTTTGAATATATTCTCATGACTTATTATACAGTTTCGTTTCTCTTAAAAAAAGCCTATGATTTTGCTTGCTTTCAGCTTGGTTGGTTGATTGGTTGGTTTGTTGAGGTTTTATGGTATATTAACTCTTGTGGGTTATTTAATGCTAAATTCTGTTTATATATATATATATATATGTATATATATATATATATATATATATCATTTCATTTTTATATTATATTATATTATATTATCTATTGTATATATATTTGGGAGCAAATAGTTTTGAGATAAGATTATTTTTAACTCATTTGTTTGCACACAGTTAAATGGTTTCAAGTATTGTTATTCAACATTAGTAGTTCTATTCATCAAGTATTTCTATCTAATATAAACAATTTTCCCTCAGCTGTATACTTTCAATTTACTACTACTAATAATAATCCTTACTAATCGATTGGACCAGTTCAATTTGACACACTGATGGGACCCTAACAAGTACTACCACACAATGTCACAGTGGAACTGAAGATAATGATAATAAATTAGTCCTTTTTCACCATCCTCCAGGACTGAAGACTCACTATCATTTAATTGTTATACTCTGGACACTGAGTTTTATTTTTCTCAACGTGATTGAACCCTAGTCGACGCCTTCAAGCACTAAAAAAAACGATTGGGTAAGAAAAAGAAGAATCCGTTCGGGACAATCATATATATATTATAATATATATATATATATATATATATATATATATATATATATATATATAAACAGTATCTGTGGAAATTTCACGAATCATATGCATAATAATCGCACAAATTCAAACTATAAGTAACATTCTGCGAAAAATCGTTGTCAGTTTGTATTTCTAAATCAAAATATATTGAATTAATTACAACACATAAATAAAATAGAAATTAAAAGAAGTTGAATGGACAAATTACATTGTTATTTTTTAGAACAATTTACTTAAATTTTTGGGTTAGTCGTTCGATTTACAATAAGTTTAACGCTGTTCGTTTATGAGAAGGTCAAGGTTGATGAAAACGTGATTGCAGCTGAAAATAATTATAAAAGTTACCAACAAAACAATCGCTTATTAAAAGGAAAAAAAAGAAGGTTATTATAAACAATAATACTGAAACAAGAATAATAAAACGTCGTTATGACTTACATTATTTAAACGAGTTGGAAGATTGCCCTTATCAATAAACACATAAAAACTTCTGGCATTAATTTAAGACAGGTTTCTACAACATATCTCCTGTCACCACTCTATCAATTGACAGAAATGCTTGATACTAAAAGACATGAATAGCAAAAAAAGAAAGAAAATAATTCAAAATCACAAGATCAAAATTTAAGTGATTTAAAAAAAAAGAAAGGACATGCTCATATCACCCTTCTCTAGTGTAGATTTAATTTTTGCTGAATAAAAATTCGTTCTGAAAAGCCACATCAATTTGATCTCCATTTTATTTCAAACCTTATTCCTAGAACCAATTTGTACTAGCTCATGCTAGTACATACATACATACATACATACATACATACATACATATGTGTTTATGTGCGTGCGTGCGTGTGTAGTATGAATATTTCAAAAATAAAAGCGACTACTCTTGTGTTTTTTTTTAATTTGAAAAGCTGCTTGAAAAAGTAAAGAATAGTCTGTTCTATGCCCGTTGCCCCAAATAAACATCTTTATACGTCTTCTATTACATGTCAAGTCAGCTTCTTATATATATATATATATATATATATATATATCAGGGGCGGAGACGGGACTAGTGCTACTCGTGCCCGGCACGACCAATAACTCGGTCAATGTTATTCAAAATGGATTAAAAATCATCCATTAATTTCAAGCAAACATACTTAGTCTGATCTCAATTAAATTACGTATCTATTCAAGTTTCGATAACTAAGTAGCCAAAAGTTCATAAATATATATGGGAATAATACAACGATGCTATTTTGAACGATGGTCTTTGTCCGGCCACCGTCAGATTCATTGAACATCCCATAAAATCGGCTATAATGTTGAACACGCGCATAATCCGTGCCGAGCACTAGACCCTTATAATAACAGTAATGTTAGAGAAATCCGCTTTTGGCTGTAGCCAAATAGCAAGAGCAACCCAAACATCGTGCTCAAAAATTTTAGCACATTCTGACTGCTGACTGCTGACAGTTTTCTTGGGAAGAGGGAGAGGGACAGAGAGAGAGAGAGAGAGAGAGATAGAGAGAGAGAGAGAGAGAGAGAGAGAGAGGGGGGGATAGCAGATTAGAGCTGTCCCGACGTCATCATCATCGCTATGGTAAATGTTGGTTAAACGGCGTGTTTTAATTCGTTTTTTCACTAACAGATGTCTATTTCTTTAATGAATGTTGCATATATTACATTCTGTAACTCTAAAATTTGTTTATTTGAATACATTTTCAACAAATAATCTTTATTTTAAGCGAAATTAAAACTACTAGCTGTGTCTGTGTATATTGTCATTAGTTTCTTTATTCTAATAAACATATTTTTCTCGTCATAGTAATGAACATCTCTTTTCTTCTATACTTTTGAAAGGAAAAAAAATTATATTATCTACTGTATTAACAAGACTACAAATTATATAGTATCTTGATTGTCTACGAAATAAAACTCCATGCAAGGTACGTTTCTCAATCTGTGCTATACAATGGAGAATCACGCAATAGCAACTGCGATGACTTACTTTGGGTCCACGGACCACGGGTTGGGAACTGAAGTTGACAGAGTGTGTGTGTGTGTGGGGGGGGGCACGAGTAGCAAAAATAGGCTAGATTCGCCACTGATATATATATATATATATATATATATATATATATATATATATGATTGAACATAATAGACATTTTTGTCTACATATGTTTTTGTAACAAAAAATGTAGACAAAAATTTCTATTATATTCATCAAATATGTATTCATGAAGAAATGATGCCAATATATATATATATATATATATAAATATATAATATATATATATATATTATATATATATATATATATATATATTCATATTATAAATATGAGTCTGATAATTTCAAGTTTCTCTTGTTTAATTTTTGATTGGCTTGTTGTTGGTCGGTTTTACGGCAAGTCAACCAATGCTGGGTTATTGAATACAAAAGTCAATCTTTGTCAAGAAATCATATGGTTACTGCTAATTTTAAGCATTTGTAAACAATTATAGCTTCAAGTAACAATTCTTAATTAGTTTATTAATTAATACGGTTTAATGTCCTACATTTGAAAAAGTACTGCAAAAATTCCTGTCTACAATTGTAGACTTGTAGAAGCAGTAAATAGATAAGTTAAAAATAAGTACTTTATGTTTGATCTTAGGAAACTACCCATCGACAATTTCACAAAAAAAATTCAATAAAGGAAATTTCCTCATGGAAGCGATATGGTCAGAAGAATTACAAAGAGACCAAAACAAAAATTAAACAATTCAGAAATGTTTTTAACAGTCTGTTCACAAAGTATTTTTTAAATAAATAAACTATGAATACACCGAAATGGGCAAAAAGAAGTACAAAACAGCCCAAATTTAATAATTTGTTAAAAACAGCTGCGATATTTTCAATTTGATTAAACTGCATCTTTGTTCGTCTTCCTATTATTAATTCTTTTTATGATCCCCAAAATAGCAAAGAATTGTCATGTAATATTGAGTCTGATATTTTGATTAGAAATAATGTTAGTTATTCCCGAGAATAAAATGAGATTTTGCTCGCTATGGCCCCGTTTAGTGGTAACTAGACTACATTGCAACAACCATCCATGATCATATTGATACTTCAGTTTCAGAAGGGATGAAGGATTCTAATTTGCATTCATAGATATGTTCATTATAAGGGGAATTTGAATGATTAAAAACTAGCATTCAACGCAAATGCAGAACCCCACAAAATGATCAAATTTACAAATTAGAAATTGGGAAAATCATATTCTCGATGTTAGACAATTTTAATGTAATACTTTAATAAAAATCTCTCGCCTAGTTGATGGGGCCTAAAATACGTTGATTGCGAAGTGGTAACACCCCTTGCGAAATTGGTATTCTGGGTTGGCAGATGGTGATACTCCAGTTATTGGATCAAGGGAGTATAGGATACCACTTTATTGCATTACTCCCAGGTCCACTCTAACTCGGAGCAGTAGTACTTGTTAAGGTCTCATCTACGAGTCAAATAAATCTATTAAAAATCATTCGTATTCATAGAACTGCTGGCAAAAAAACTTCTTAAGAAACAAAGAAAGATGTAAATTTGAATGTAAAATTAACGTGATTCACGAACATTAAATAACTCCGAACAGTTTGACATGCCATCACAACCAATCAAATCAATTGATCATTTAATAAAAATCTAGATAAAATGTGCTGTTTTTTGGGTAGGTTGGGGTTAATCACAACACACACACACACACACACACACACACACACACACACACACACACACACACACCACACACACACATTCAGAATGAAACTTATTTTAAAAATGGTGACTCTATCGCGCCAGATCTTTCTTCAAGTGATTTCTTCCTCAGGGGAAGCTCAAGTCTTTAAATGTAGGACCCAGGTAAGTGAGCAGTTGAAATATCTTATTTGTCGTAAAATTGCAGCAATACCATGATTTGGCAAGTGCTGCAGAAATTCAGGCTTTAGGAATGTATAGCTGGTGAGGGCAAGCATTTGGACGAAAGAATCTTTAAAACAAAGTGATTGTTTATTCTTATAGTAACTTTAAATTTGAATAGGATCAGTAGTGGCTTTTTAAAAAAAATTTACGATTCAAACCCGAGAGATTATTCTGCCGGACCCTGTATCTAGAAATACCCATATCCCCGACTGCTTATTTTTTATTTACTTAAGTGCCATGAAAGAATAGCAATACTTGAGGCAATGACTTGACTAGTACTGCAAAAATTCAGGGTTAGGGTTCAATAATGAATAGTATTTGTATGATAGAATCTTTAAAACAAAGTGTCTACAATAGCAAAATGGCCCAGCTATGGGTAAAATAGTACCACTACAGTTCTTCTACAAGGATGATTTTGGCATTAAATAACCCACAAAAGTTAAAATGTCATTAAACAAAGAAACGAACCAAGCATAACAAAGTGGCGAATCTTATTATTTCTTAAAATCAAATCAAATTTTGAATAGAATTTATATTGTCTTTTTTAAGATTCTGCTGAATTCTGTATGTAGAAATATCTACATCCACATAAGCCCCGTTTTTTCCCCTCCCCTTTTTTTACTTAAGTGGTGCTTTCGTAAATTAAGTTATCTTCACGTACACATTTTTCCATCTCTCTTTGGTTAAATACTGGAAGGGATTTGTTATCATAAAGAGATATCTTGGTTTTCAAAATAAGAATAAGTATATGCATAAAGATAAGAATACGTTAAAAATAACGAAGAATGATTCTTTTCCACTGGCCTCAGGAATGCTAAGAGTTAAAGGTCGTTTAAGTATGTTCTGTGAAATTTTATAAAAGTTATATATTTGGGTAAGAAGGTAGCTAATGTGCCAAATCGCATCGCATTGCGAAGTACACGAAAAGATGCTGCTATCAGAATTCTCTTGTCGAAAAACGTTCGTCTCTAATGACATCTTTGCAGTTAATTTCCCTGTTTGAATTAGGCAGTGCACATACGCACACATACACATACATACACAAAATTTCTTGGCGCTTCTGGAGTAATGGTTATCATTGTTGGAAACGGACACGGCCCACCGGGTTCAAATTCTTGACACAGTTGTTTGCATATCACATAATACAAATGCCTCCGCGAGGGATATGAATCAAAGTATTTTCCTTCTAGCTATGTGTAAATATTCGTGCAAAATGGGCTGTTTAACCTTAAAAACTGACCTTGTGTCGCATCCCACTCGTTGCAAAAAAATCGGGTAATTACAAAGACAAAATAAAAATATCTGAAAACACAAGCTTAGTCCAATAAATAATTGTAATTCTACCTATGTAGATATAGGGCTGTTTCTTGACCTAGATTAGTCTGGGGCAGGTTGTAAAGGTAAATTTATTTTCGTGTCTACACTTTGACGTCATTTCGTTCGTCGGGTTCAATAATCTTCAACTTCTCTTCTAAGCATAGTCTAGAACATTTTTATTTCTCATTTGCAGGTATTCACACTCTTTAAAAAACATTTTAAGACAAAAACTAGCGGTCCATTACTTCCAGTTCAATATCAGATTGTCTTTCGTCAAGATGGATGATTTTATCAATCATTCACTGAATGAGAATTCAGCAGTCCTTTAAATGTCCTATTTTTAATCCTGCCGTGCATTTAAGCAGACCCCTTAGGTCCATTGAGGAACCAGTTTAATCATCGATCACCATCGATATATCTTTGTGGATAAGTCAGTACACTCCTAGCAACATTTTATTAATCTTTTTCCAAAAACAAATAAATAAATATTCAGAAGTCGAAAAGTGAGTCTACCTCATATATATCTATGATTTTTTTTTCGGTTACAGAGATATTTAATTAATTAGATTTTTACTTTCTGAGTTTCAAGATGTAAAGTTAGATAGTAAACAATGCAGAATAGTATTCGTTTTGATTATAGAATGTTTCACAAGAAATAATGAATCTTGGTATCTTTTTTGAATAAAAAAGAAAAATTTCTCGCGTGTACGTATTTATTGGCGACAAATATATATATATATATATATATATATATATAAGAATCCAACTATTCTCTGTCCAGCTATAGGTAAATAGTTGGGTTGATTGGGCTCTTTAACATTAGTATGACAACTGGTACCGAAGAAAGAAAATCTGAATTTAAAGCTGTTTAACTCCGCTTAAAAATGATCTTGCGTCACATACTAACCGTACGGTGGGTTTGATATATATATATATATATATATATATATATATATATATATATATATATATATATATATATATATAATTGTAATCTCACAATCTCGTTGACTATTGTGACCAGGAGTTTCGTGTATTAAAAAACAAAACAAAACATAATAATCGGACAGAAGTTTGTGAGAGGATATATACATATATATCTATATATATAGAGAGAGAGATAGATAGATAGATAGATAGATAGAGAGAGAGAGAGAGAGAGAGAGAGATAGGGTAAAATGTCCGGAGAAATGTCTGTTTGCGGAAGGTCAGTGAAGACAATTTCCTGAATTGAGAATCCAAAACTATTTTTATGGGTTTCTGTCTCTTCTTTTTCTGATTCGTTTAAAGAAATGTTTGAAGTAATCGAGAAACAGAAGAGCGGTAATTGGAATGAAGACAATTATTTATTGGGAGAAATTCGAAAGAAGAGGCAGCAGCAGCAGCAGCAGCAGCAGTCAGGCAATATAATCAGAACAGAATAAAATCGTCCAATAATTGTCTTCTGCCTTTGCCCATCACTTGGCTAATATCCTGCAATGCACAGAATTTGTTTGCTGTCTGCATAGAAGTCCTTTTTTTGCCTTGTGGCAACTGATTCACAGAGACTAATTAAAGTATTTTCATTTTATTTCTATTTATTAACAATTAATTATGTGACTTTTATTAATTAACAAAAGAAATAAAGAAAGATATCGTTTCTTTTCGTTCGAGCAAAAGCCATTTTTATTTTAAGAGTCGTTTTTGTTTGTTTGTTAAAGGACTTAAGATATCAGTTTTCCTTCCATAGGTAGAATGTTATTGAATGAATAAATAGGTTTTGATTTTTTAAAAGTATCTAATTGGTTAAAAGGTTATGATTCACTAACTGTACTGCGACGGTCACAATTTGACAGACAAATTTACAAGTCTTGTCGAATGATCTCTTCGTTGGTTGGTTGAAAACTAATAGTTTGCACGTAATATTATTTTTAAACAATCTAGTGCTCATTTGTTAAATAGTTTTAAGTACTGATATTAATTGTTTTTCTACTGTTAATTGGCTTCAAGTATTGCTATTTAACAGTAATAATTCTGTTTGATGATAATAATCTCCTGTAAAAGATTGAACAGTTGTATTTGACCCATAGATGAGAACCTAACAGGTAGTACCACTCCAGTTGAGAACCTAACAGGTAGTACCACTCCAGTTAGGAGTAGACCGGGGAGTAATGGTAATGAAGGGGTACTCCATATTAGCCAGAGCTCCAGGACTGAAGTCTTACCATTAGATTGTTTAGTGTTATATCCCGGACACTCGTTGGGAGCAGGGAAGTCTTAGCCCACAGCAGAGATGGAGTTGGTGTGTTCTACTGTTCAAGATGGCTTGGTCCTTATCTCTTGAGCATGGAACATAAGTAAAAGAGGTAACATCAGTAAAAGTGACCTTTTTAAAATTTTATTTTACGATAAGGGCAATATTTCTCATTTTGATATAATTGTTACACTAAACATTTTTCTGACACAAGGTTCACATATTTTGGTGCATTTCCATGTAATGATTGATTGATTTTAACGGGATGTAAATTCGTCTAGGGTTATTTTATGCCTGAAAGTTTAGGAATCGCGTTCATCGTTCGTTCATATTTTTTGGGTTGTTGTTTATTAATTATTTTTTTTGCAAACAGACCTATCGATTAAGAATACTTTTAAAATTAATCTATTTGACCCGTGCATGGGACCCTAACAGGTACTACCACTATGGGTTTGAGAGGACCAGGAAGTAATGGCAACAAAAATATTATTCGACACTCCACAGATTTCTGGAAGCGGAGTCTCACCATCAGATATACAATGAAAAGGCTTCCTTTTGTCATGGAAAATGAGACTGGGATACAAGAGGGAAAAGGCAAGACTATCGTGTAAGCAAAATAAACCACAACTACTACTTATACCAAATGTTTGTGTGTGACAATATTCGTCTGTGGCGGTACGTGAGGGGTTAACCAAAAAAGTTGAATAGCCAAATATAATTGCCAAGAAGTGTAGAGTTGAATTTCTGGGAAAAAGAATTGAAAATGCTGAGAAAGAACTTTTTGACAAAAGCCAAAATGGGAACTGGAAAGAAGTTGACAGGTACGGAAGATTAAGTTGTTTACAGAACTCAGGCAGAAATCGAGAAAGAAAAATATTGTTATTAAAAAGTGAAAAGAGTAACGATACTAAGATAATTTTCGAGCCTGGAAAAAATTAAAATTTAAGGATTTGACAGCACAAAGATTCAGATACGGTGTGACTTGCACTCCAGTTAAAAGGTGGGACCCAGAGCAAACAAAGAAGTCTTTGTCAAGATAAAGAAGGCCATCTGGCATTTGAGGATATACCTCAGCTAAGGGTTGAGAAAATTATCCAGAATTACTTATCAGTGCTGAAAGGAAATTATTAATTAGCCTGAGGATAGGCTAGCCTTTTCGCCTACGTAGAATTGAAACCAGTTCCATCAAAGGTGACAGTCCAGCATATTTGGGCAAAAAGGGGTTGGACCCTTTCTGACGTCATGAGCCGTAAAATGAGAGAAACTATGTTGGTAGGAGGAAAGCTATCCTCCTGTAGTCCTCACTATGAGGGTAGTGAGAGGAACGACTCTGTGGAAGTAGTGTAAAGAGGGTTGGACCCTTTCTGATGACGAAAATTGAAACAAAGACATGAAGGATGTCTAATGAGTTGAAAATGACGTTAGGGAGATCACCCCTGCCTCAGTCAAAACCTACCCCAGAATATTGGCAATTATTATATAAACAGGCTGATTTTCGAACTCAGCAGTTGGTGGCAGAGAGAGAGAGCGAAGCAGTTCGGTCCCAGACGAAGTAGACGAAGCCGACGAAGACCAGGCAGGGACCCACAGATTGGAATTGTGCTTCGCGCTGCCAACTCATATATCGCCAGTCCGCCGCTGGAATACACTGTCGTTAAGAAAACTTAGACCTTTGTAAGTTGGTGGCAGGCAGAGAGCGAAGCAGTTCGGTTCCAGACGAAGGAGACGAAGTAGACGAAGACCAGACAGGGACCAACAGATTGGAATTGTGCTTTGCGCTGCCAACTCAGATATCGCCAGTCCGCCGCTAGGATAAACTGTCGTTAAGAAAACTTAACCCTCGTCAAACCGCCGCCTTAGACCAATTATACGTCACATCCGCAGATTTTTGTCGCCATCTGTAACTTTGAAGTTTTATAAACCCTTTTCTTATCTACTGCAGAAATCGGAGTTATTATTATTTTTTTGTTCTGCAATATATGTACCCCTTTGGAGTCCAGTCTTCAGCTGCCAGTAACCCCTCTTCCTTTCAGACAGGGCCATCGGCCTTACTTTAAAAGAATCACAACGTGGGGCAGGGCTGTGCATGGTCACTTTCCCTGGAAGGAACTTTTGATCTGTTTTTTCCCACGCTGTAGCAGAGAGATTGGAGGGAGGCGGACAAGGTTGTGGCAAAGAGTTACCATAATAGGTATAATCAGCGCTGTGATCGAGGACGGGGCGAAGAGGGTGGTATATGTGTCCATAAAATTAAAATGTTTTTTTTACTGATTAATTCGAACTAATACTGCTTTCCAATGAGTCCAACTGAAAGTAGCAATCAACAAGAAACCCCCGCTTCGAATTAAAGAATAACACTACGTAATATGTTTCTTTCATGATAAAATATGTTATAAATTAATAAGTTTTTAGTAGTCTGTGATTTTGCATTACCATTTATTTAGCTTGGTTGGGAAGTGTAATTGCTAATCATTTTGTACTTTCATTCGGATTATCCTTTATTCAACTTGGTAGAGATGTTTTAATTGTCTATGATTTTGTACTTTCATTCGGATTATCCTTTATTCAACTTGGTAGAGATGTTTAAATTGTCTATGATTTTGTACTTTCATTCGGATTATCCTTTATTCAACTTGGTAGAGATGTTTAAATTGTCTATGATTTTGTACTTTCATTCGGATTATCCTTTATTCAACTTGGTAGAGGTGTTTAAATTGTCTATGATTTTGTACTTTCATTCGGATTATCATCTATTCAACTTGGTTGGGAAGTTTTTAATTGCTTCTATTCAGCTTATTACAAAATTCTATCAGGTGGGAAATGAACTGAATTTCATTAAAACTGGAAAATGGACCTAAAATATGAAAGGTAGAAAGTTCTGCGACTTTGTTATCAAGAAAGGTTACCAGTATAATGAAAGAATTTACGAAAAAGATGACACTAAATTATGGAACAATAGGACATATGCTGTTCTCTAAAGTTAACGTTGAAATTGAAGCTGAATAGCCAAATTTGTTCTATAGTAGATGGGTTTGATCAAATGAGCAACTCCAAACATATGTAAGCAAAATAAACCGTTATTGAACATAAAATATCAATGTAAAAAAGATCGTCCGGTGTTGATGACAAAATTTGAAGTGTCTCCTTTATAATGAGCTTATTTCATAGAATCAAGCGATTGATTAGAACAAGTACTGCTCCCAGTTCGACTTAATTGAAAGCAGCAATGGATAAAAAGGATCTATCATGTATCAGTCAACAGAAAGATCAAAATAATCCTTCGAGATAACGTTATACCGTGTTTCTAAGATGACCAATCAGAAATTCTTATAGTTCAGCTTGGAAGTTTTCACTTTGACTTTACTCTTATTCACTATGTATTACAGATTCGAATAAGAATTTGCTATTTTTTTTTTTTACTGAATTAGTCATTGTGTTTATATTTTAATAGCATGCTTATAATCTGTAAGAAAAGAGAAAAGGCCTTTTTGTTTTTATATTTTTTTGTTTTCAAGAGAAAGAAAGAATCAAAGAAAGAAAGAAATCTCCTTTTTCCTTACGAGAAAGTTGGATACTGAGTTGACTTAAATGCTCTTTTGGTATTTGTCACAATATGTGGCATTAGGAAAGTATGATTCTAACTAAATTTATCCAAGCAAGTATTTTTTCATTGGTTTATGGGTAACAATAGTAATTTTCGTTTGCATTTTAATAAATTTTCTTTAATTTACAGTACTTTCATTATTGAGTCTAATATTAGCACTGGAAGATTATCAGCAATATTTCCAGTTTCTAAAGTTTTCTTGATTAAAAAAATGCAATACAGATTCACAAAAGTTTTGTCTAGTTGATGGAGAAGGTTGTGTGATTGATAGAACGTGTCAAAAGTAGTTCATACTAAAGATTTTTCACAGAAAAATGGTCTTCGTTCAAATTTAGATGTTAAAATAATCAAAAATATATGACAAAAGAGTTAGTCGATATATTTAAAATGCCCAAATTAATCCGGAAAATTAACTTCAACTTATGAAGGTCATGCTGTGTATATATTTTGGTTTCTAAGATGTTATTTACACTGATAGCTCTGTTGTTTAGGATTATCATACGTTGTATCCCCTGCAATGTGGTCAGACCTTCCATTTTCAATAGTGTCTGTCTTAGATATGGAATTGAACTTCATATGGCAGTGAGGATATAGTTCTGGTGCCCTGGGGGAGTGTTGAGTACCCCTTTGTTGCCTTTACTCTCAGTGGTAGTGCCTCTCGGGGTCGCATCTATAGGTCAAATAGATCTAACTGTATGCAAATCATTATTATTATTCTGCATTACAGATATATACTTGAAGCTATAATGGTTTATTAAAGATTATCAATAGTCATCTGAAAACATATACCCGTGTAAATTATTGATATTAGCTATACTTGAAACCATAAGATTACAAATGATTAAATATTAGATAGGAATACTTGATATCATATAACTGTACAAACAATTATAGACAAATAAAAATGTACAATTAAAAATGCATCGGAAAATTAAAAAAATATATAAATATGATAGCCATAACACATTTACAAATGAATCAAATTTCGACATTAAATACCCGATAAAGTGTTGATATGTCGTTAAACAAATGAACCCCAAAAAGCTTTACACTGAACTCTTTACAGAAAACTAAACGAATCATTTAAACAAGTATTTCTGTTAATTAGACTAAATGAAGAAATTCGTTCGGATGAAAATCGTGTAACATTCTGTCAGTATAACGCTACATAGTATGTTTCTTTGATGGCATAGCAGAATCGTTTTTGTTGAGCAGGAAAGTTTCCACTCATTTGCCACATTTACCATATATTATGCCTCCAAATTACTGTTTTTCTCAATGAATTCCATAATTTATTGTTTTATTCTATAGAATTTCCGTGTTTGTTGTGTAATAGTAAAAAGTCGTAGATAATGGACATGGCGACACGAGTTCAAATCCTGGACGAAGCAGTTTGCATTTTATATAGCGCTAATACTCTTGGGAAAGGTAGGAATCCAAATATTTTCCTTCCAGATATGAGTAAGTAGTGAGAAAGACTGTGCTCTTTAACCTTGGTATGAAAAGCATAGGAGAAGGAAAACTCTGAATTTAAACCAGTTAAATCCCGCTTAAAATTGAACTTCTGTTGGCACACTGCTCGAGCGGAGGGGTTGGTATATATATATATATATATATTTCTCTTATTGATATTAGCAATACTTGAAGACATAAGGCTGTTGGATTAAAAATGATTATGTATTAGATATGAATACTTGATATCATATGATTGTGTACAAACAATCATAGACAAATAAAAATGTACATTTGAGAAAATATTATACCACTGATTTAAGTAATCTAATTAAGTTTGTTTCAGAAATATCTCATGAAATCAAAATGTGCAGCTATTAAAAAATCCTTTGCGTCTTATCTGTTATTAGTTTATTTACAGCTAAATAAAAACCCGAAGTGAACATCCTTTAAGCGTGCTAATTCCATATTTTTGACTGGGGCAGTATTGCACTTTTAGCTTATTATTTATTCTGCCATTTACAACAAGGGTTACATGCATCTCACAAACTATTTTTCTTGTCATGTGGCATAGAAATTTTCGCGAGAAATACTTTCCTAAATCTTGGTAATCTGTCCCTCACCCCGATCCTGTTTCTCTGTGGAGAAGGGTAGAATGTACTTTAATATTTTACTTAAAGATCAAAAATTGAAAAGTAGAAATGATACAATTTTATATACTTGAAAAATATTTTTATAAGAATATTAGTAAAATTTACATCTGCTTGTAGAAAAACCTTTTGTGATAGAAAGATGATGGAAACTAGAGAAAATTAATACACATTACGTGTGAAGAGTTAGATTTGTGTTGACGGTGTAATTGAGATGAGAGGCAACTAATATAAACATAAAACCATAAAAAAACATTTGAAACTAGATTGTTAGATAAATAGAAATGATATCTGGTTTCTCTTTAAATGTGATAAAATTGTGGATTCCGTTTACTTTTTTTAAATAATATTCATAGTAGAAATTATCGCAGTTTACCCACGAAATACAAGAAAACGAA
This sequence comes from Sepioteuthis lessoniana, assembly GCA_963585895.1. Classification (NCBI taxonomy): domain Eukaryota; kingdom Metazoa; phylum Mollusca; class Cephalopoda; order Myopsida; family Loliginidae; genus Sepioteuthis; species Sepioteuthis lessoniana. The sequence goes on from OY757912.1 coordinate 56,666,195, forward strand.
AAAATGGCATTTACTAAAAGTAAAAACGGAATCAGGGAAAATTTGTCTCCCTATATTTTGAACTAATTCATATATCACACATTCTATCGTATGCGAATTCATTTTGATTAGAGATGAATAAATAAATAACAACCTATCAGTTGTATTGCAGAATAACATTATAACCGGTAGAAGTCATAACATCCTTTTCATATCACTGTTGGCTATATCTCTCCCAGGACGTAATGGCCCTTTTGAGTTATTGATTTTGAGACCCCTGGTCAATAGAATTCTCTCAATGAAAAAAAATGTCACTTCCTTGGAAGACTGCAAAAGCTATCTGCTCTAGATGTTCTTTGTTGTGAAAGATAAAACGTTATAAAGGGTTGAACATTGAAGGTTTTGAGGAGATGGAGGTAGAAAAAAACGGTCAAAAAGCTGTTCAGTAAACAAACAAACAACAAAAAAAGATGAACGTGTTTTTGATTTTTAGTAAGTAAACCGAAAGAATTTTGTTTTGGTTAACCAATGCGTCAGGTTCATTCTTCCCACCGACTGAATTAGACTTGGCACTTTTGCTATTTCTCTCCTCTTTAAACCAAACTACTTTCCACTCAATTCCAGTGATAATTGAATTGTCAAAGGAATAGAACTTAAAAAGTTTGGCGAGACGAGGAAAGTTGAAACTAATTGACAAACACGAAAGTCATAGAATCGTCTCATTTTACAAATAGAATACAACGAAATAAAATCAGGCAAAGACTAAGATTGAAAGTTACTAATGTAATAATAATAATAATAATAATAATAACTGTGGAACATGCGGTTGATTGTGATAACAATTGTAGCAGGTAGGAACGGTCCCCAAAAGACTGGGAAGAAGATTAGAATAGCTGGAGATCGGAGGAAGAATCGAGAATATTTGGATGACAGCATTATTGAGATCGGCCAGAATACTGAGAAGAGTCCTGGAGAACTAAGAAGACTTGTCACTCAGACTTCAGTGGAAGCCTATCAGCTAACGCTTGTGCAAAAACTCGCAATGCCAGGCCATGAAGACATACATGGATTCTGGTTTTAAGAAATTCACGTCCATTTACAACAGATGGACTAAAGTAAGTAAATACCTACAAGAAACAAGCATATTGGAACTGATGACAAAAGGAAAAATTATCCTGATCGGGAAGGACTCCCCTAAAAAAGACCATCAACTGGAACTATAGACCAATGATGAGTTTACCTATGATGTGGAAAATTTTGACGGCACATATAAGAGAAGAAATCTCTTTTTCCCTAGTATGCCAGGGATTATTTCCAGAACAAAAAGGATGACGCAGAGTTACAAGAGTAACTAATGACCAACTACATATAAACCAGCACAAAATCAAAGAAGCAAAATTGGCAGGAATTGATAACAAGAAGTCCTATGATATAAACTCTGAAACGTGGATGATGGAGTGTCTGAAAATGTGCGAAATATCCGAAAAAATAGTAAACTACATAAATACAATGGAAAACTGGAGGGTGGAATTTATAACGAGAGGTCAAATCCTAGTAGCGGTAAAATGTGACGTTACTGCTATCGAGGTGGGTGCTAGAAAATGCCGGGGCGCCGAGAACATGTTTCTTGTTTTCTTCTTCGCAAATAACTGTCTCTTTGAATCCGGTTAGTAAAAATCCAGACTCAGTCCTTTTGAGGTAGGAATTGCTCTACTCCTTTTTTGTAAACTAAAATCTATCCTAATGCCACAAAAATTCAAAGAGACATTTTCCAGGGAGGCTCGTTTTCACCACTGCTATTCGTTTTAGCTATGATGCCATTCAACTGCATACTTAGGAAACGTACAGGGGGCTACACATTTCCAAAATCACAGGAAAAGTTTAATTACCTACAGTATATGGATGACATAAAGGTATTTGCAGTTTAGTAGAGTCATAAAGAGAATACCCTTTTTTTTATCCATCTACAGGGGTACAAGTAGAGTTAAGATAGAGCTAAGGAAAAAAATTGTTAGAGTTGAACTTATCTATGAAACATACTCGATCTATCTATCTATCTATCTGGCTGTAGCTGTGATTATTAAGACATCAAGCATGGAGAAGGTCAACCGGATTCAATTAATGTACATTCATGCTTCGGAGTAGGAAAAAAAGCCTCAACATCGTGATTCATGGCCAACCTTTCTTATACATTTCGATAGTATTTTCGCAAATTTTTTTTTTGTTTCTTTTTGAGACCAAAATTTGTGTTTATGTGAGTTCCCAAAGTGTGGGTCTCGGACACCTTGAAATCCTTGAAGATATTACAAAGTTTTCATGAGTTTATTCGCTAATCCAGGGGATCTAGAGACCGAATCTTTTAAATAAAGGAGGTTCTTGGTTATGGAAAAACTGGAATCCACACTTTGAACATAATAGAATATCATTGCAATATGAAGTTGAAGTTAGTTATTTCATCTAACAAAGAGGTGGTGCTAAAGTTACTTTGCACTAAAACCCGACAACTTTAAAAAAGAAATGACGGAAAAAATATGATCCAAAGATTTGGAATTAATTGTGTTAATGTAACCCCTACCCACCCTGAAAAGAAATAATTCTTCTCTGCATAACAATAAATTTGGCTAATTACAAATGATTTTTTTAAATCCACCAAAAATCAGCTATTTATCATATTTCAATGAAGTTTTCATCACTTACTTATGAATTAATTAATTTAGGAATCACATATTTTGGTAAAAAAATATTCATAAAAATATTCCCAATCTCATCTACTGTAACCGATGTCAACATACGCGTAGGTAAAGCATGGAGTACTATTGATCATATAGAAATCTGATTTCTCTTATAAAATAAAACGGGAATTCTTCCAAACAGTAGCCATATAGATACTACAGTATGGTTGCACTAGTCGAACTTTACTGGAACTCTCGTTGAAAAGCTAGCCGGAAACTATAAAAGCATGCTGCATGCTGTTTTGAATAAATCCTAGAAGCAGCATCCTACGAAATTGCATTTGTACAACTAATTAATTCCCATCTTGCTGACAATATAAAACAAGAAAGGTATGCTGGGCATTGTTGGTGAAGTAAGGAGAAATTCCTAAGAAAGAAAGTCCTTGTGGTTCATATAATTCTTCTATTGGTATTGAGGTGCTTAGATTCCATTGGTAAAAATGTCAGATATTACGTCATCATGTGAAATTTTCTGATTAACATTTCAGTTACCCTCCTCATAAAAAAATAAATTATTATTAGGCTTGTGAAGATTTTAGTTGATGCTTTTATCATTTTGTTTTGTGCAAAAATCTCCTGAAAAATCATTTTCATAGTGTTCATTTTGCATTAATTAATATCTTTAATGTTAATAATTATTCCTTCTAAATAATTCATAACGATTAATTAACTGCCATCATTTTTAAAAATCAAAATCAATATTAAAGCATAAAAAACAATTGAAATTGAAATTATGGTGATAAATTTTCAATACTGTGCAAAGAAAAGGGGTCATCATTTTCTTTTCAACTTAGAAACTTCTTTTATGGGACATGAATCGGTTTGGGGTGGAAGTCAAGATTACAACCTATCTCGTTTTCTACAAGTACAATAAAAAGTCCTAAAAGTTGCCCTTGTGATATTGAACTTGTAAACTAGTATCTAATTTATTTTTCTTGCTACCACCCGGATCGGGTCGATAGGTTCAGTAGCAAATATGGGTATATATATATATATTTATAAAATACAGATATTGGAAAAAGGAGAAACTGGTTGAATAAAACTCCGATCTGCAAATTTATAAATTTTATTTTTTTGAATTGAGTGAAAAGTTGGCTGAGAAAAAAAGAAGTTTCAAAATCTTTTCTTGTAAGCAAAGGTAATACTAGTCAGAAAGAAGATATTTTCAATAGAAATTGTTAAGATTAAAGAATGAAGTATAATCGTAATTATCAGTTTAAAATTACAGGACATATTTTGTGTGAGTAGAAAAATCTTTGTGTAAATATGTCACTATGTGTGAGAGAGAAAATGTATTTATGTCTTAACGTATATGTGGCTATCTTAGGCTGGAATCTCAGTATTAATAAAGTTTATGCAACCGGCTCATTAGCCTAGAGGGTAGAGTGTTCGCCAATAGTCCGGGAGATCTGGGTTCAATCCCTGGTCGCGTCATACCAAAGACTTTAAAAATGGTACTTGATACCTCCTTGCTTAATACTCAGCAATAAAAGGTATGTATCAAGGGTAAAGTGGAGCAATCCAGGGAAAGGAGTAGCGTCCTCACCTACACCTCGGTGTAGTAGCTGTTGAAAAGGGAGCCTTCTGGTCACCCTCGACTACAGTCGCCAACTTTACTTACTTTACTATGTAAACACTGACATATCTGCCAAATAAGCGATGCTGAATTGAAATAAAAGTCTTCTTAGAATTACAGCCTCGATAAGGTTTCGATCGGTGTACTCTTCAAGCTTCAACAGCTTCTACAGATATTCAATTTGTAGTAGCTGTTGAGTATGGTTATAAATCTTGAGTATTGTCGTAATGCATCGGAACTCTTTTTTTTATAACACAACCGGAAGAATTTGCTTTCTACTATCATCGCTTATATGGCAGAAACAAACCAATATCCTGACCAGTTTCCACGCATTCACTTTCGCAACTAACACGAGAAAAATATTAAGGGTAATAGAATATTTTCCGATCTATCGGCAACTGTTATGTGGTTTTCAAGCAAGTTGATTCCAGAGCCGATTTGAACCAGTTTATGAGCATATAAGAAGGCTGATTTGGTGCAGTAGTCAGAGGGAAATGGTAGCAGCTACTTCAAAGAGACGTTAAATGATGGTTAAGCAACAGCAGCAGCGGCAGCAATTTTGAAGAGATCTCAAACGATCACGAAGAGGCAGCAGCAACACCAACGAAAGACGCGACAACCAAATTATTCGATAACAGCTAATCCTTGTACATCAACCGATAATAACTTCTTTCCTGGAGTTATCTCATCCAGGTATCGTCTCTCTAGGGCAACTTCCCACTCTTTTACAGTTTGCGTGAGTTATAGTACCCAAAGACAACGACAAACATACAAAGTCTAGTCTCACTCGTCGGTACTATTGCTATGGTATCAACTTCAAATCTTTGTTTTTAATTTTTACTCGTTTGAACCAACGTACGCACAACGTTCTAGTAACAAAAAATAAAACCTGGAGTGCTGAATGTTTTCCTTTCAATTTCATGGCTAGCTGTTGATATCTACTGCCATGAATGATTATATGTGTATGGAAAAGATCAAAGGCTGATGTAATAATTTTGTAGTCATTTACAAGAGCCGAAAACTTATACTACTAAAAAACAAACGAACAAACAACAGAAACATTTAACATACACACGCGCGCGCATGCCAAACAAATTCATGTTCATCGTCCAAATATTTTCTATCGATTATGAAGTACAACTCTTGCCACAAGATTAAGGAAAATATAACCAATAAAACATCAATAAACCAGGCCCACTTTCAAAAAGCATCTGTTCGATATCATTCAATTAACAAACATTTGCTAGTTCACCTCCATCGGTAGTGAAGCGAACCGAAAATGAAGAAGTCTGTAACCTTGTGCCAAGTTGGTTAGATTTTCTGGCACAAACTGGTGTTTCGGATTCCCTTTCGGTCAGGAAACATTCTGTCTGTGTTGGCAGAACAATTTTATATATCAGACTGCTGTGTTAAAAATCCAGTGCAAATGTTGCCAGTGTACAGAAACGACCAAGCAAAACTTTGGAGGAAAGAAAATGCTAGTTATCAGGTCATTGTCCTTCTTAAAAGGACTGGATAATAAAAGAAAGTGTGCCGAAGATGGTTTAAAATGTTTTCAGAAACAGATAGAATCTTAAGTGTTGCCTGACTATGACATAAAAGAGCACCTATTTGCAAAGCTTTACTTCTGAAATCATTTTACGATGTTTAATGCATTATTTGGTATTAAGAATAATTACAAGAACTTATAATTGTTTACTAAAGATTATTTTTAGTTACTTGAAACCATATAATTGATTGCAAATTATTTATATTGGGTAGGAATACTTGATATCATAACTGTGTGCAATCAAAAATGCAATTGAAAAAATAGTTATGAAATAGTTATGATTATTATCAAACCTATACAAATCAATCAATTTTCAGCATTGAATAACCCTTAAGAAGTTGGTATTCCGTTAAATAAGTAAACTAAAGCTAAACCAAACAATCGTAAGCGATGCAATACATACAGACCGTCTTGATAAATTTAATAATCACGTGTTTTTTTTGTTGTCAGAACTCGATAGAAACATAGTTCTCTCGGCAGAGTTTATAATAACCTGACAGTATCCCTTGCGGAGAGGTAAAACTCCACCTCCAACAAAAGAGGCGTGTCCTGGGTATAGCACTGAACTGTATCAAATGATGAGGATTTAGTTCTGGAGATCTGGGCAGTGGGATGTACCTCCTAATTGCTATTACTGACCCGGGGTGGTAGTACCTGTTAGGGTTCTATCTATGGGTCAAATAGATCTGTTTAGAAATTATTCATATTCGATCGGACCGTGTGCAAAATAAATAAATAAATATATAAACTATTTCAACAGCACAAAAAAATAGATATGAACGTACAATGAATATGATTCCCTAATTTCTAAGCATGAAATAACCCTTGACGTCTTGACATGCCGTTAAAATCAATCGATAGAAATAGCGCTGTTATAGTGAACGAAATACTAAAAAAGCCTTAATTCAAGCCATTCGACCATTTATTGCCATCTGCGACTACTTATAAATCTGTATAAACTTGGTAACCATGTTTCTTGGGATTTGACAGGTGCTAACTGTAAAACAGGCAATTCTTTACACCAGGAGTGTGAAATTCGTTGAGTTTTGTGGGACAGTTTTGAATCATAAACTAGATCTTGTGAACCGGACAAAGCCAATTATTTCTTAAAAAAAAAAATGAAACAAAAAAGAAAGAAAGAAAAAAAAAAAGAAAGAAAAAAGAAAGTTACAAAAACATTTCTATTTATAGGGTAAGCCAAAGTAAATCCAATTCGACAAAAATATAAATCTGCCCATTTTTTCTCCTAATATTCAATGTTCATTATTCCATTCTTTGTCTTGGTAGAATGGAGCTACGTGGATAAAAATAGTTTGTATAACTACAATTACCTTTAGTGAAAGCAATAGACTTGCACGAACAAGAATGAACAGGTTAACTGGGATCTATTTACGAACGGTCCGTTTCATGGTGTGAAATTACAGCCATCTGGAAAGGTTCCCAGGTCCACCATCATGAAAGGTTCCGATGCACAGATGTAATTTTTAAGGCTTAAACGAGTATAACTTTAAATCTTTAGGGCTTAATAGTTGCAATTACACATCGATTTTTAAAAATTCACCAGAAATTAGCAGAGTTCCCGGAACGTAATGACCAAAGTGCCGGACTCCGGCCTCGAAGTAAGTAAATTCAGTCACGCCATTATGTTCACTTCCAGATTAATAACCACTGGAAAGGTATACCCCCCACTTATACTCCGAGTTAAATATCATCATTCTATAAGAATAGATTTGGCATTAGATTACACACGAAGGTTGATATGCCATTAAACAAAGAAACAAAATATGCTGAAACCAATCGAAAAATTAGCTATCTATTCATTTCAATAAAACTGAATTACTGAGTCTTGACATCTTTTAAATACACCTCGTATGATAACCAAAAATCCACGTGTAATCAAAATTTATTTGTTAACATATTTCTATTATTATCCTTGACCCGTTTCCAATGTTACAAAAGCTTCTTAATTACCATTTTAAAAAGATGTTTTCGTTTAAATTAAAAAAAGCTTGCACGGTGAGTTGTTTTATACTTTAAGTAATATCTAAATGGTTCTACAAACTTCTGAATAGACAGTAATCTAACGGGGGTAAAATCAAAAGATTAAAGTGTGTATGAATTTTTTCAGGGTGTGGCTTTTGTTAAGAGGGGTATTAACATGATGTGAAAACCAAATTTTTTGATTGATCAAACTGGACTTGTTTTCCTTCAAAGCAGTTTTTTTAGCGCTCTAGGAGTTGGTTATAGATGTCTACTGTAATCGTAATACTAATTGGTAGCAACTTAAAGTGGATCACACCATCTCAAATAAAGAGTTGCATTGGCTAGATTTGGTGATTATGAACCGTGCTGTGAGTGCACAACCTCATGGTTTACCAAACAATTTCATTCACAAACTGTCCTGACTAGATTCACATTTTAGAAAAGTAGTTACTGACTCGTCTAGACGACCAGACATAATTATTTTATTAGATATTTTGCTTAGATTTTTATTAGATTTGTTTACTTAATGATTATATTTTGAACACAGGTTTACTGTTCGGGAACAATGCCCTCGTGAATCAAAATGATATATAAGCATTGCATATACACACACACTTTCATGCGAGCACACACACACATGTAGTGAACAATAGTCGAAACATTGTAATCAAAACAAGTACAATGTAGACGCTAGTTTTATTAGTGTACAATTATGTAAAAAAATAGCCTACGATGTACTCCCTCGAACCCCTCCTGTATAAAAAAAGAAAAAAAAAAGAAAAAACTGTACAAAAATTATTTCAATAAAAATGCTGATAAAAAAAGGGCTCATATACAGGCAAGCAGAGCAGTATAAAACCAAAATAGTGATTTCATTATCCTTTTCTTTTGTGTCACTGTTAGATTCACCCGTTGAAAAAACAAAAACCAATACATAAATACAATTTTGAGAAAAAATCTTTTTCTAATGATTGTGTATTTTTATTGCTTTTGATAAACCTTTTAATGCATGAAACTGCCAGTCCCACCTTTAACAATATATGCTAATCTTTCCAGTCAGTCATAGTATATTAAAAAAACGTAAAAATCAATGAATGTTGATAAATAGATTAATCAAATCCGTCGAAAACATAACCAAATGTTTTACGCAAACACTCACACACACATAGATAGATAGATAGATAGATATGCGTGTGTGTGTGTGTGTGTGTGTGTGTGTGTGTATGTGTGGAAAATAAACTGATAACCATACATAGCAAAAATGTTCTTTTTGTGCAAAATAGGTTCCCATAATTTGAATATGTATTTTTGCATTTCTTGACTAATCAGCGTCTTTGAGTGTTTGAGATTTAAACTTATACAATTTGATTTGCCATGTAAAAAAATTGAAGGAGTAAAATCCAAAATAATCTAAGAAACATTTTTCTCGTAGATTTTTAGAAATACATTTTTTAACCAAATAGAATAAGAGATAAATCAATCCACTTTTGATCTAATTTGGAGCCTATCTAAATCTTACGTGTATAGTGATAATATCAACAAACTCTAATAGACAATATAGCTGCTCACGTTTCCTATTTATTTTTTGAGTGAATTTCAGTTACTTTCCAAAATTCAATTCCTTCTGTATGTATTCAATTTCAAATCACTTAACAATTTCAATAAGAAAAATATTTTCTTGTTTATTTTAGAATAGAGCTGCTTTTACTCATAACTTTCCCTACTGCTGTTTTTTTTAAATCAAACATTACACATAGATATTAATCTATCAACATATTTTGCCTTTACATAGTGACATACCTACACAGATCTTTTACACACACAAACTATTATTAAAAAAAATTACGAGTTATCCTCGAGACGGCTGTGTATCCGGATGTACAGAGGCGGATGATAGAGGTAGAAAGTAGGACGGAATCACTTGAGCACGTGACTTGGGCACGGTCAAACGAAGGAGAAGCGTCTAGGGTCTTCCACGAGGTGAGACGTGGCTAAAGACAGCCTAGTAACTGAGGATGTTAGCAGACCATTCAACTCTACCAACAGAACCCAAAAGACAATTTTGAGCCCTACGAAACCAAACGTCCACAGCCCTCTTAAAACAATCTTAAACACAACCAGAAAATATACAGAAAGACAACAGGACATTAACCAACCACAAATGAGTGTATTATAATTTTAACTTTGTTCTCTTAAAGACTATTGACCGCTAAAGGAATATGCTTTAGCAACCCTTTCGCTCTTCTTATATAAGCGTATTTAAACGTCTTACCGCGTTGCTCATTTTTTCTTACGACCCATATGGGGGTGTCGTTAAATTTCCCATATTACATTTCCTACTTTTAAAACAATGGAAACTGTTTTTATGTATTTTCTTTTTAACACCACATTGGGACATTTTAACGTTTTTACTATTATTGTACTATACCCATACATGAATATGTGGGAAATGTACATAGAATGCTCATAACATATATACATAGAACATAGGAATCTCGAAACACGAAAAAACACTTACGACTTCTTAGTTCAGGAGCGAAACCTTTTATTACCTTTGAGTTAAAGGTTTCGACATAAGGAAGAGATATGCACAATCTTTCTATGCTGGCTTTTCCATCTGATACCCCCACGTGTGGCGCCCGTAGCGCACAAATTCGTCTGGCCTCTGCGAGCCCTGAAAGTCGACCCTTCTCGTTCGGTGTCTAGTTCTCAACTCAACTAACTGACTTTTTCAAATCTCCCCAAATCCTCCGCGCACTTCCAGTGAATGACGTCATTCACATCCCCCTATCTTGGATTTTTATTTTGATATCTCTGAATGACACGTCCACCCCGCGCACGCGCGTGAACACCTGCGTTCATGTTGCGCCTAGCTAACCCATGCACTGAGCTGAAAGGTTCTCAGCCTAACTAAACCCAAAGGCATTAAACGAAATCCCTCCTTATATTACATTATCACCTTTTCTTATCAAAGAAAGAGGCCACAACTTTTGTTGTTTTTTTAACAAACATTTCACTCAAGTTAAAGAAATAATTAAATTTGTTGAACTGTGTTTTATTTAATCATTTACACACTTTTTTCAATAAATATTTATTTATAAAGTGTGATCAAAGTTAATGAGATTGAAGTTTAGATTTTTAACACTAAAAGTAAAATAAAAACGTGTGCACAGCTAAGCAACTTATCTAATGAAATAGTGATATCAAGACGAAATCTAAACGTGTTAGCACCTGTTTAAAAAAATCAAGCCAGTCTCGATACTGACCATTTGCTTGTGAGATGAGTTTGATCCATTCTCGTTACTCCACTATTTTGACTTTGTTTCAGACTAAATTAGGCTTTCTAAAGATCTAAATTTATTTACCAATTCAATATCGCCCATAAATAAATACACCCCTACCAATGGGGCACTCCTTTATTGTTATTCTATATCAGATTGAGTTGGGCTTGATAAGTATCTCCTAATATTTTTGTTCCTATTTTTCAGTAACTTACTTTGCATATCCATTACAATAACTGAATCTTTCTATATACCAAGTATTTTGGTTTGGAAACCAGAAGAAAAATGGCTGGCCGCGGGAAAGGGCGGAAGGAATGTCCACTCTACGGATCTTCAGTCCCCTATTGTACCCTGATCACAAGATACCAACAAAAGTGAGGATCTACAGTCGTATGCAGCAAATATAAAAGGTCACGCGGGATGCGTCAGAATTGAACTAAAATTTTTATGCTCTGCTCTATCTTCTTCCAAACATCACCAAACCACAAAATTCCTCCTCCTTAATCACACACTTCCCCAAAGCAAACACCAATTTCATCTCTACAAACTACAACTGACATAGTTGAAACAGGGAAATACGAGAGACAACGAAGTAACAAAAAACCAAATCAAAACAAAAAACAAAACAAAGCAAAACAAAACAAAACAAAAAACAACAACAAAAAGCAAAGACATCTACAACGTAGACGAAGACGTCCTTGAAAGGAAGAATAACCTCTAAAATCATCAATTGAAATATCTTCGAGTCTTCCACAATTTCAAAGTGAACATTTTGGATGTGGAGGACTCGAAGAACTTTCCAAATACCAAAAAAAAATGTTGACTATCTGGTCAAAGAAGCAATGAGCATGCTTGCTGAAGCTTCTCAGACATTTGAACAGCTCTCCGTTCAAATCACTGATGAAGAAAAAATAAAATATGTACTTAGGAGGTATTAACTTTATGTTCACCTCTACTTTTATAGGGACATCAAACTAACCTGTGCGCAGGGTATCGAGAGTCACGCTCTTGACGATACTATCAATAAAGAGATGGGTAAAGAAAGGATCAATGAGCCAGACCATTGGTATCCGAACTCCGGCCTTCTTGTAAACGTCTATATTTCGATGAGCAAGTTTGAATGACTGGGGTTTGATGGCTGATAATAGAAAGTGTAAACTTCTTTGAAGTCTTCAGCGATACTGGATTGATGTTTGTTGTGTACCAGAGACTCAATTTGATTCGATCAACTTTGAAAAGATTGTCAAAGGACTTCAAGCCTTTTCCCACAATTTTTTAATTATTACGCATGGATTTTTGGCTGGTTCACAGAGCCTTGAACGCACCGGGTCTATTTTTTGCAGATTCGGAGGCAGACTTAGCGTGCTCAATGCTACCATATAGACCAAGGCATTTCGATTCCGTAGGGTTTATACGGCTCATAGCAAGAGAGAGTTTCCCCATTTTTTTCTGTATAATAAAATAGCCCTTCATAACGTTATCTAGACGGGCTATCTTAGTGGGTAATTATAACGAGGTCCTAGATCAAAGTATTGATCGTGAGATTGGTAGAAAGGATACTCCCCCTAACAAGGATGCTGAACATTTTCGGGAATTTGTCGAGAGACTTGATCTCACAAATTTCTAACTGGGTATCCTTATGGAATAGCATGGACTTGGACCGGCAGTGGTGGCTTGGGTTCGAGGCAGCTTTTAGTAACAACGAGGATGCAAGTTTTCATAGCAGACTTTATTCTGACTACAGAATTGTACGTATCTTAGTAAGATTAGATACGCTTAAGGTTTGGTTGACTGGCTATTGGAAATTCAATACATTCTTATTGGATGAAAAAGATTTTATGAGCCAGTTAGAACTGATACTAAAACGGGAACTGACGGGGGCTGTGCTTAGGAATAGTTGGTGCGAAAAGCTAAAATCTAAAATTTGCTCCTTTTCAGCCAACTTGGGCAGACGACTAAACCTAGAAAAAATAGCGGCGCAAAGGGATTTAGAATCTAAAATAGAAAGACCTGTGCAAAGGGGAAATAAATCAGAAAGTGACTTACGAGGTTTCCAGACTTTTTTCGTATGGGTATTTTTATTTATAGTAAGTAAAAGTAAAGTTAGCGACCATAGTCGAGGGTGACCCGAAGGCTCCCTTTTCGATAGCTACTACACCAAGGTGTAGGGGAGGGCGCTACTCCATTCCCTGGATTGCTCCACTTTACCCTTGAACCGTGCCTTATAATGCTGAGTGTTAAGCAAGGTGGTATCAAGTTCCATTTTTAAAGTCTTTGGTATGACTCGACCTGGGATTGAACCCAGGTCTCCCGGGCCATTGGCGAACACTCTAACCGCTGGGCCAATGTCCCGGTTTTTATTTATAGTACACACATGAAACTCTAGTTCCCTTCGAAGTAATCTCCTCCGGCTGCAATGCATTTGTTGTACCGTTCTAACAAATTCTGGAAGGCCTCATGGAAGTCCTCTTGTGTGAGCGTGTTAATGACCTTCGTCACAGCCTCTTTCATCTCCTCAATTGTCTCATAACGACAGCCTCAAAGTTTTTCCTTGAGCTTAGGGAATAACCAAAAGTCACAGGGAGCAAGGTATGGACTATAGGGACGGTGAGGAACTGTCTTCATACTCATCTTGGTCAAATGGTCTGGGACAAGGATGGAGTTGTGAACTGGTGCATTATCCTGGTGGAAATGCCACTGACCCGATTTGAAGAGTGCTGGTCTCTTCCAACAGAATCTTTTCCTGAACTCCCTTTAAACCTCAACATAGTATTCCTTGTTGACTGTCTGACCAGTGGGAACCCAGTGCATGTAGATCTTGCCAGTGCTGTAAAAAAAAGGGATCATCAAAAGTTTGCGGCTGAATTTGCTCTGTCTGGCCTTCTTGGGTGTAGAAGAGCCAGCATGCTTCCACTGGGAACACTGTCTCTTGGTCTCTGGGTCATAGCAGTAGATCCAGCTTTCATCGCAGGTCACCAGAGCATCAAGAACAGCGGGATCTGAATTGATCAGCTCGACCATCTCCCTGCTGACATGACAACGTCTTTCTTTCTGATCTTCTCTGAGCACCCTTAGGACAAACTTCACGCAAATCTTCCGTATTTTCAGTTCCTCGTGAATAATTGTGTGTACAGTTCCCACACTGACATCAAACTGTGCACTTATTGTCTCTATAGACACACGACGCTCCTTATCCATGAAATTCTTTATTTGGCCAATCAACTCTGGTATTCTGACTTCCTTACTCCTCCCACACCTCTCATCATCCCTCACAGATTCCCTGCCTTCCTTGAATCTCTTATGCCACTCAAAAACTGATGCTTGATTCATGCAAGATGGTCGAAAAGCAGTCTGAAGCATTCCATACATTTCTATAGCATTTTTTCCAAGTTTAAAACAGAATCTTATTGCATATCATTCTTCTAAAGTGTCCTCACGTTTAGATTGCATTTTTGAAATTCACCAGCTGTGACAATCAGGATTTAATAGGGTGTATTCCAATTCCTGCTGTAGCTGTTCATTTGAATCTGAAATCATAAAAATTGGTCTGTCATCTCATATGATGTATAGAAATAACATACTAAATTTTCAAGAGTCTAAGACCATTTAAATGCCTGTACAAAAAAGTCTGGAAACTTATTGAAGGCACTTCCTAGCTAAAGTAGAGCTGGTCTTCTTAATGAGAAAAATCACGCCCTTGTTTAAAAATGTCAATTGGAGCGATGACTAAGGCTCATAAATTACGAGATATGGAACCACAAAAAGCATCACAATATTAGGAGTGTCACATCAACGGATAGACGACGTCTTACCACAAATAAAGGCATCTGAAAGGAATTTCGAAATTATTTTCTGCAGCTTTTCACAAGGAAATCCAGGCTGAGTTCTTTTCAGTTTGACACCTATCTTACTGATATCCAAGCTTTGAAACAATGGAAGCCGCAGTGTGTGGGGTTCCATAACAGAGGATGAAATCCGCTGAGGAAAATTGGGGAATAAATAACGTCAACGATAAGGCTGTGCTGATCAATTTAGATCAGTCCAAGGCCTTCGATATGGTTATCCATCATTTCTTGGGGGCTTTTTGGTCCGTGGCTGGATTTGAGCCGAACTTTCACTGTTGGATTCGACTCTTGTAGGTGTCTTCTGGAGTCATGGTGGAGGTGAACTGGGTAAGATTGAAGTCTTTCCCTTAGTCTCGATCAAAATTGTCTACTGTCGCAAATGCTTTACGTCCTTTTGTTGGAACCGTTCTTCGCTAACTGAAGATGAATCAGAACCTACGCGGATTTACGCTAGGTGGTGCTGCCATCTTCGCCTGATATTCCACCAGTGATGATATGACGGTGCTTATAATGAGCAGTGCCGAGATCTCGGAAGTCAGCATTAAAATCGGAATGTACGAAAGAGTAACCTTCACCAAAATCAATCGTGGTAAGTCTGTAAGTTTGCAGTTAGGGTTTGGAAGGGATGTACTCTTCCGGTCTCATCAATTGGATAGACGGACTGGACTGGACTGTATAAGATACTCTGCGTCTCCTTCGGCCCAAGCCTCCAGGTGGAGAAAAATTGTGTACCGATCTAGTTAGGCTAAAAAGAGCCCAGTTCAAATTCAAGTGGGATAACCTAACTCCTGTGGTTCGTCGTGAAATCCATTACCTTAATCCTTTCGAAAGCAGTCTAGGTGTTCTGATGGTCGAAATTCGTCAGTATACATTACATCTCACCTTCTTAAGTTGTATGTGTACACAGGATAATAAAATCATCAAATTCTAGAAGGAAGACACCAAGGACTTTTTTGCTTTTAGAAACATGCACTTGGATGATGGAGAGGCCTGGAGGTTTCCCAGAACGCTCCTTTTACTGCGAATGTCGACATGCTTTGAGAGTTTTCTCCCGAATAAAGACAGGTTTTATCGACATTCTGCTTTGTTTGAGTTGGGCATTATATCGAGTAATAGTAAGGTAGATGCAAAATAATGTTGTGGAAAAGCTCGGTGTGACGAAGGAGGCGCGGGGATGTCCTCGTAGTGCAATGGTTAAAGCGATTGTCTGCGGAATCGTAGTAAGCGAGTTCGAACTCCATTCACTTTCGGACAAATACCCTTGGGAAAAGTATGAACCCTCTTTTCCCCCATCTATGGGTTGAATAGTACCACTATTGTTCTTCTATAAGGACAGCTTTGGCATTAAATAACCTGCGAAGGTTGATATGCCATTAAACAGAGAAACCGAAACCGAAGGAGGAACGTTGCTTCCTATGACCAGCGGTGCTTGGGCCTAGGTGTCTCAATAACGATGAGACATTCTTTATTCGGCTGATGAGTCGTAATGCTCACTGGGTCGGAAGGAAGCTCTTCGCAGCGATTTTTACGACTCTATTGAGCATGTCCTTTTTCGTTGCACAGTTGTACAACCGTTGTATAGGCTTGTTGAAAGTTTCCTGCTGAATGGAAAGTTTTTGTCCTCGAAGCCAGTTCTGTTCGTAGCAATGTAGTTCCATCGCTGGACAGGAAGACTTTATATGTTTCTCTTCCTTCTTGGCATTATAAGAGTCGTCATTTGGACGAAACAACAAAAGAGATTTCATGAAGTTGAGTTTTTTTCGCCTCAGACTCAGATCACATTCTTCAGACATTAGCTTAAAGTAAAGCTCAGCACTGAGCTTCAAAGGCTAACCTTGTCGGAATTCGGCAAAAGCTGAGTGAATATTGCGCTCGTTTCGAGTGAAAGGTGCCCATCTTGATTTCTTTATGGCACTTGTTAGTTATGTAAGAAATATTGCCCATCTGAAAAGACAGTTCAACCCAGCCTAGATGAGTAAGACTAGGTTTTTTTGTCTTCTTTTGAATAAAATAATATGACTTAGCTTGAATATGGAAGTGCATTGGCTTTTCTTCATTTTTTAGTCCTCATTGGTTCTCAGTTTGTATCCCTCCCCACCCCATTAGATGATAAAGAATTAAGTTCTCCGGTGATATGAGAGTGGTTTCGAGTATTTTTTTCCAACTCACATACATATTTCGACTGGTTAACTCGTCTCTTCAGTCATTTTAGCTTGTGAGGGGGTCTGTACTAACAATCATTTTATCTAAATTATCTTATAAATATTGGATTTCTTACTTTTTTGATATATCATCTGCTTTTGTTTTTGTAAATTTCTTTATCCTATCCTCATAGTATATGTTCATATGAGATTAGTTCAGAACCTCATGGAATAAACGGAGAATTTTGGTATCTATAATATGAAAGGTTTTGAATAAGTGTGACAAGGTGGTCAATGGATAAAGTCTGTCAGGGTCACTAATAGAACAAGTTAAGTTAATGATAAGATAGTCATGACCAGCCTCAACCTCCTCATTTTTGGCCCTGTGCCACTTTTGTAAATAATTTTCTAATAGATAATGTTAAATAACTATTATTGTTATAGTAATAAAGTGTTACAAACAAACTAACTTTCCCTGTCAACGACATAATAGATATGAATACTTGAAGCCATTCTTTATTTTAGATAGGAATGCTTGAAACCATACGGCTATGTCCAAATAATCTGTTTTAAATAGAATTATCTGAAACTATATAACTGTGGGTAAATTATTGGTATGAAATTTTGGCATCAAATAACCCATAAAGGGCTGATATACTGTTAAACAAATAAAGGAAACCAAATTTGGTTTTGTACTCATCGATTTGAGGATTGCTGAGTGATCTTAAATAGTATTTATTGTCCTTGTGTCAGACTAGAAAAATTCAATAAATATCTCCAAACTGGATACACTGGTCTTTATCTGTGTCCATGACTAAGAGTCTCTTGCAGGAAAATTGAATGAATCTCTCTTTATTTCTATTAAACCATGCGTGAGGACGTGTGTACGTTTGCGTGTGTTCCTAGCCGTTTGGCGAGAGACTGGTCGGTCATTTTCGTTTTTTTTCTTTTTCTTCCGTCATTGATAACGTGGTGTGGTTGGAAGCATTCATTGATTATGAGGCCCGCTTGCTGCTATTAATACTGCCACGGAAAAATTTCCACGCTTACTTGAAGAAGAAAAAAATAGAGAGAAACCACCTAATAAAAAGTAATAATTAGAAGAGGAAAAATGTGATTCGACCAGCCACTACATGACCAGAAGAGAAAAGAAAACTAGGTTTGGTAATATGAGAGAGAGAGAGAGAGAGAGAGAGAGAGAGAGAGAGAGATATGAGAGAAAGGTGCCTCATTAAGGGAAATAACTCATAAAAACGCATATTAAAAATTCAAAAAAATTTGAGATTGGTAAAGATAGAATGAGAGGGTAAGTTTTGAAAAACGTTTGAGTTAGGGTTGAAAATACTTTGCAAAAGAAAAAATTGAGAAAATGTTGAAGGGAAGAGTAGTCAGGGCATAATAGTTGCAATTGATTATAAAAATTGTGTACAAAAATAGAAATGGGGTAGGGATTAAAACGTTATCATTGCTTCGAGAGAGATTGTAAACGAGAAATTAAAAAAAAATAATGGCGATATAAAAAAATAACAAAAACAAAAAAAAAAAAAAGCAAAAACAAAAAATAGTTTAAATAACTCAAAGAAACCTGAAGAAAACAAAACAAGCAAACAAAAAAAAAATATCCTGGAAAATAAAAACCTATCGAATGTCCGCCTTTATTCTGCATTTCTCAGAGTGGTAAAAAGACGAGAAAAAATGCAAATATTCTTTTCAAATAAACGACTACAATCTCACCATCTCAAAATTATTTCGGGGTTTTTTTTATTTAGTATCTACTTCTTTCTTCTTCCTCTCCTTACTAACATCATATCATTTTCTTTCTTTCTTTCTTTCTTTCTTTCTTTCTTTCTTTTGTTTTCATATTCTTCTTCCTATTTCTTTCCGTTAATCAACTCTCCAATTTCTTCTTTTTATTTTCCTCTTCATCTTCTTTCTATTCATTCCTGAATTCATCCTGTATTCTTTCTTTCTTTCTTTCTTTCTTTCTTTCTTTCTTTCTTTCTTTCCCACTTGTTGACGTTTCTTTCTTTTCTCAACCTTACAGTCTTTTCATTTCTCTTATTACAATATTATCTTTCTTTTCCTACGTAGACTTCCATTCTTTGTCGTATTCTCTCTTTTCTACTGTTCCATTTCTTGTCCATTTTTCATTCAATCAGCGGTTCTTTATTCATCTGACTCCACTTACAATTTTCGATTATTCTTTTTCATTCTTTTCGATTCTCATTCTTTACGTTCTCTTAAAATTTTCCCATTTTTGAGTTTTTACGACGAATCCTGACAGACAATCAGAGAAGAATTTGTGATCTGGAAATGAAAAAAATGGAAGGCTTTCATTTTACGCATCTAAGAACTGGAATTTTCCTCGTTACTTTCGTTCTTTTCGTCCCTCATTTATTCGCTGTACTGCCTGTTTCTCTTACTGCTTGTGTTTCGATAATTCCCTAAGATAAAAGGAACCCACCTCAGGATTGATTACGATAAAGAATTGTGCAACTTCTTTTTAAGATCCAAAATTTCATTGTTACGATTTACATCATTCTGTGTCATTGGCGCAGAGAACAGACAAGATGATTTCTTTACTCAACACATGCTTTCTTGGGGTTAAAAGTATCTTTCTTTCCATTTCTTTGTTCAGTATTATAAGTTTTTATGTTTTTTTAAAAATTTCCTTGTTTTATTTGATACTACAGAACCTCGAAAGACGATAAATAATGTTTTTAAAGTTGGTAATAGCCCCCACTGTCTGTCTATCTGTCTGTCTGTCTGTCTCTCTCTCTATATATATATATAGCGTAACGCTTACCATCTTTGGAAATAGAAATGTCTGCCCTTGGACACCAGTTCTGAGCACTTTGTGTACCGATCAAAAAGAAAAAAAAAAAAAAAAAAAAAAAGAACGATTTATTCAAATGTAGTTCTTTGGAAGAGTAATTACCACAGGGTCATTAAATTTATAAGAAAACACTGTTTTTCGTGTATTCATTATTTACGAGAGAGCTTTTAGGGAAAGTGTTTATGAAAAATACAAGAAAAATCATTTAGGAAAACAGTTGATAAAAATATTGTAGATTAAATAAGAGAACGGCTATGTTTTTTTATCATTTTCGAAACTTCTCACTGCATATGATAATATTGACCTTCCTAAATGAGACATAAAGTTTTCAAAATTGCTTTAAATGCCAGGCCAACAAATTATCATAATAAGAATTCTGGTCTGCCTCTTCGCAATTTCACCTTATTGTGGCCGTCCTAAAATTAAAATTTTAAGAATTTTGAAATTGAAGATTTTACGTTCTTAGTATCTAGCTTTTCATTCGGTTCGTGCTGATACAACTTCCTTTCACTTGGATAATGTGTACTTTCAAATGATTCCATGGACCACCGGAACGGCAATTATTAATTTTAATCTTTGAGAGTTTTTCACAACAGCGTAAGCTGATGGTCTTTCACTAGAGTCTGAGTGACACAAGTCTCATTAAGTTTCCTCAAGTCTCCAGAACTCTCCTCAGTATTCTAGCCGATCGCAGTTATGCAGTAGTTTAGATGGTCTCCACTTGTCCTTTTATTTCCAAGTCCTCCAGTTTTTTTTATTAGTCCTTTGGTGACTACCAAGAGCACTAATTATAATTGGTATAAATGTCACTTTCAGGTTCCACAGTTTTTTCCCTTCCCTAGCAAGGTCGAGCTATTTATTTTTCTTTTCACATTCTTTTAATTTTACTCTGTGGTTAGTCAGGATAGCAAAGTCTACAATTTTGCAAGTTCTCTTTTTTTTCTTGATTATAATAAGATCTGGCCTTCTGGCTGAGATTAAGTGATCCGTTTGGTTGTCAAAATCCCATAGGAGTTTGTCTGTGTCATTCTTCAGGACTGATGTTGAGTTGTGCATGTACCATTTGTTCGTATGGTCAAATTTAAATTTCTTGCACAATTCCCAGTTGATCACCTTGCCCAGTCGTGTCTAGTCTTATACTCTTCCTGGGGTAACTTGCTGCATTCGCAAATTATGTGATTAATGGTTTCGCCTCTATCATCACATAATCTACATTTGCTGTTTTGTTACGGCTATTTTTGCATTGATATGATTAGTCCTTATAGCGTTGTTTTGTGCTGCTATTAGAAGAGATTCCGTTTTTCTCTTAAGGCTTCCCTTTCTTAGCCATGTCCATGTTTTCTTGTGGGAGTTATTGCTTATTAGTTGCTAAAACGTCCATTGAGTTGTTTTTCTTCCCATTTTTGTTTTCTGGTTATTGTCATTCTGTTGGTTCTCGTGTTGTCAGGTTTTTTTCTGGAATCTGTAATCAGTCTTCCTCCACACTTTTGTATTGAGTCTTCAAGTTGTATTAATGCGTCAAAACTGTCTTCAATGCTGGTAAGTCCTCTTCCTCCTTCCTTTCTTGGCATATATAGTCTGTCAACGACATCTCTGGGATGTAATGCCTTATGCATGGTCATTAGTTTTCTTGTTCTCAGGTCCATTTGCTTAAGTTCTTCTCTGGTCCACTTTAAGAATGGTCCCGAATATCTTACGAGGAGGACAGCCCAGATATTTATTCCTTTGATAAGGTTTCTGCTAGATAGTTTTGTCTCGAGTAACTTTCTGGTTCTTCTGAAATATTCTTTCTAAATTTTTTCTTTCATCTCCTCTTGTTTGATGGTGTCAGCTTCCTCAAGTATTAGTAGGTTTCCTTTTCTTCAGGCGTTCTAATTTTATCTTGATTTGGTAGTTTCATTCCGTCCATCAGGTGTCGTTTGCCGCTTTTCATTACAAGCATGGTACATTTTTCTATGCCAAATTCCATACCTATGTCCTGACTGTATATTCTAACTGCATGTATTAGAGTATCCAATTCTTTTTCATTTTTGGCAAACAGTTTGATGTCGTTCATGTACATTAGGTGATTTATCTTTTCCTGCGATTTAGTAAGTTTGTATCCGGCTGTACATTTTCTAAGTATGTAGTTGAGTGGCATCATCGCAATTATAAATAGTAATTGGAATAACCTCTTTGGTTCTTCCTTTCAGCAAAACTTTTCCTTCCTACTGTCAATTCCACTCTCCAGGTTTTCATGGTTTCATCATTTCGTACATTTTGAGACAGTTTATTATCCAGCTTTGTGGGACCACATTATATGCCTTTTTTTTCGTCAATCCAGGTCATAGATTTTTCCGTCTTGTCTTGCTCTCGTTGAAAATGTGCTGATCAATGTAGAGTAGTTCTCCTGCGCTTTTGGATCCTTTGTGGCATCCTTTCTGTTCCCCAGGGAAAATCTGCGACTTGTTCGCTAGCAATAATTCTCTTCCCTTATTTGTGCTGTTAGTATTTTCCACATCATAGGTAGGCACGTTATTGGTCTGTAGTTGTTTTGGGTGGTTCCTTTTCGGGGGTCTTTTTGTATCAGTGTGGTCCTTCCTTTGGTCATCCATTCGGGTACGTGTGTTTCTTGTTGACATCTGTTCATTTTGAGTGGTAGTCTGCTTGAATGGTGATGAAATTCTTGGCGTTTTCCAAATTGATATTTTTTTTAGTGTCATTCTCAGTAAATCTATGCCTATTTCCGCTTTCGGCCCTTCTTCGAGTCCTTCTAACTCTTTCGCCCTGTTGCTTATCCATTCGGCTTTTTTGTTATTTCCTCTTGGTAGCCTAGCCATATTTTACTTCAGAATTGTTCAGTTTCTCTTGCATCCGGTTGTTGGTATGTGTTCGTGTCATCTCCCCAAACTTGTTGCTAGAATTTTCTTTCGTTTTGGAAAGCCCTGTTTTGTCTGTATTGCTTTACTCTTTCTCGATATCTTCTTAGTCTTCTTTCTTTCGCCTGTACTCTCTGGTTTATTTCCTCAAGTTGTATTGTTATTTTTTCTTGTGTTAATTTTTTCTTTTTGTCCCAACATGTTTCAGCGTTTTTCCTTTGTTTTATCGTTTTTGTCTATTTTTGTACTTTTTTTAAATTTGCGTTTCCATTCGAATTTTCCATCCAGGTTTTGATTTTTTGTTCGTACTCTTTAAGGGAACCCTGATTTTCTCACAATTTTGCTCCCGCATAGATAAGTTCATTTAATTCAGTAATGTTTTTTGTTTGTTTGTTGTTGTTATTATTATTATTATTATTATTATTATTATTATTATTATTATTATTATTATTATTATTCCTTCACATAGTGTTAATTACAACTACTTATGTTGTTGTTTGTAATTCATCATTGGGTCTTTAAATACCAGGTGTTTTTCTCAAAATATATGCATTTTCAAGGATTGGTGAATTATGTAAAGGACTGGTCTTTTTCAAAATGCCTGGTTGCCATAGGAACACCTTGAAATGCTAGGGTGTGTCCAGAAAACCATTCTCGGTGGGAATAACCGATTCATGATGGTTCAACTGTTCTTTCAGTATACTTTATCCTTTTCTCTATTTTTTTCATTGTCACCCGGTAATCGTCTAGGACGACTACACCAGTGACAGAACATTCTCGTGTGGGATTAGATCAGGTTTATGATGATTATAGATAACACGGTTTTGTTTGTATGATGAAGTCCCCCAAGATTTTCACGCTCTCATTGTCCAGGATTTCTTCCTGTTTGCACATGCATTTCACACGCTCTGGCAACGTGTGTAACACGCTTCACTTTTATCACACTAGAGTAACATTTGTCACTCTCCATAGTGTCGTATTTACGTTACTTCTTAAAGTCTGATCTGCAATAAGATTCCCAGTCTCTCTTTTCAGTTTTCGTCTGACTATCCAGAGCAAAGAGTCACCTACTCTAATGTTAACTTTGTTAACACAGGGTGGATGCGATGCAAATTATTTTTTAACCAATGTACAGCTGATTTGAAATGTAAAAACCTCGTCTAGAATTTGAAACTTGGCTGATCGGGAACATTTACTACGAGGATAACCATTATGCCACCCACGTTTTGAAATTGTGTGATGAAAGAAAGTCTTTTATTTCACAAAAAAAAAAACCGTTCAATAAAAACACCAATCAATTTCGAGATAAATCAAAGCCAGACTCAAAAAGAAAATAAAGTGCAGTACAATGTTCCGACGATTGAACGAATTTGGATTGAAACCTTGTTTTTCAGCTGTTTAAATAGTTAGAAATAAAAAGAATAAGCAGAATAGACTTGAATGTATTGTGGAAGCTGTTATTTGGAAGGGTGATAGTTGACCTAACATTTTATTTCACCCATGAAATTGAATTCAGTTTAGGTGGATCTGACGGCATGCAATTTGTGTATTTGCCCATCCCTTCTGGCACGGACAGGATTTGACACAAAAAAACATTTTTAAGAGGCGTACAGATGATTTAAGAGTTTTCCTTCTCCTGATTGCCTCACCAAAGCTAAAGAACTTTGTCTGCCATACTATTTACTCATAATTGGAGGGAAAAAAAGAGGGATTCTTGCCTTTTCCAAACGAAATGCAAATAAACTTATCCAGTAAGTAAGGTCGTCGATTCCATTTTCTAAGAGGATTACAATTACGCTAAGCAATTTGTTTGAAGTCAGAAAGACGGTAGACTTAGACCAAAGAGGGTTAAAAAAAGACCGCAAAGTTTTGAAGAGAAAAGAGCTACGATTTCTATGAATATCAATGGTTTTATTCTTTTAGTTTATTGGTTTAACGGCATATCAACTATCAGTGGATTATCAAATGCCAAAATTTGATTCATTTGTAAATATTTGATTGTGGTCATGATTGTTTTCACTGTTCAATAGCATTTTTTCTTATGTGTGTTAGCTAGCTTGACTAGAAAATCTTTATTAGTGAGTTCGATTCTTACTCTGCGCCCTGTTTTGGGGCTTTGTGCTAGACCTAGCTGAGAAAATTACAACAATAAAAAAAAAGAATTATTAGTTGTCATTTATAACCAAATGTGATAGAATTTAAACTCTGTAAACAAAAATTTAATACCTGCCGAGTTGGGTTAATGATACCTAATAATATCTGTTTTGATTGTATAATGTTTCGCGAGAAA
The DNA here is from genome assembly GCA_963585895.1 of Sepioteuthis lessoniana. NCBI lineage: Eukaryota > Metazoa > Mollusca > Cephalopoda > Myopsida > Loliginidae > Sepioteuthis > Sepioteuthis lessoniana. Next base: position 56,691,265 of record OY757912.1, read on the forward strand.
TAATAAAACCCTGGTATTTTTGGTTTAGAATGAAATCAATTTTTTATTAAACAATGTGTGGAATGTACCTATTTATGGTCTACACGGTATATATATATATATATATATTAGATGGATTTATAAATATGTAGTCTGACTGAAATAATTTCTCGTTCAATGGAATTTTCATCTGAAAATTTGATTGTACATGTCTGTCCAGAACTGATCCAATCATACTGAATATCTTGAATATAGAATTCGTGACCATAACAAGCGTAGTAACTAATCAGAGACCTTACTGCTAATATGTGAAGAGACGCCATATCCTGAGGGCGTTAATGTGCTGAATTTATTGCTGAGAAAAGATTTTATGCTTAATGCTAAATGTTTTAACTTAAATTACTCATGCCCGATTTTTACTTTGAAAACTTTATTATGCAAAGGTGGGCTGAAAAGTTCATTGGCTAAAAAGTTCATCCGATGGTATCATATCTGCAATTGATGTTTTTTTTGACCGATGGGATAAAAATCAAACTCATTTAGTCAGACTCCATGACAGTATCTTGGTCAGCCTATAGACTTTTCAGCCGACTCTCGTAAAGATAAATTATATACTGTTTTTTAAAAAAAATTATCCATAATATTTTTGTTTTTATATTCAACTAAAGAGAAAATCAAGGAAACGTTACTGAGCCTGTGTAGACTCATTGTCGTTAATGAAACGGCATTGAATGAGCTTGTGCATTCCCAATGAAAACTGAATTATCCATTCTTCCATCCTTAATACTTCTTCACAAATATTATTTAACTTTCTTGCCATTTCCCAAAGTAAAATCACTGTTAAATGGGAGAGATTTCAAATCGTGGATGAGATTAAAGTGAACCGGACAATATATATATATATATATATATATATATATATATATATATATATATATATATATACAAGACAAAAAGGGGATAAAACAAATGAGAATATTTCTTTTGTGGTATTTTTTCTTGTTTCCCTTTCGACAAGTTTCAACCTTATATTATTATTTCGAGAAAAGATTTTGTGGAAAAAGTTTTCTAGAAGGCTTTTAAAACAGTTTTTAGAGAAGCGACTGAAAATGCCCTATAACGTAATATATGCATATGTTGGGCCTAGAAGGAGTAAGTTTCAAATTAGCCGTAATTACTTGGTTTGTTTATTTAGGTGTTTACGTGTTCTCTCAAATCTCTCCACTCTATTTCAAAGAAGCGCCTTTCGGTTTTATGTTAAACCCAGTGTTTGTAAACGTTTTATCCATTTATCTTCATCCATTTCTATTATCGCTGTAAAATCATTAAATGTGTTTTTTCTCGTTTCTTCCAATGATGGTGAAACTTGCATTTCTTTTAAAATCGTAACTGTTTGAGCGGAAATGTTATTCTACAAGTATTAGTTGGCTACAATCAATAGATATGAGTTTTACTGACTCACCTCTCTCTCTCTCTCTCTCTCTCTCTCTCACTCACTCATTCTATGTACATACACACAGAGATGAAAATACATCTATGCATGCATACGCTTATGTGTTTTTGCATGGGCATTTGGTAGGTTTAATATTTGTGAGAATGCATTTGACTCTAAACATAGATGTACTGCAGCTTGTGTGTGTGTATGTTTGCGTGTGTGTATCTAAGCTATGTTTAATCTCGTTTTGAATCTATCAATGAAGATTTTTCTTTCATTTGGAGTAATGAGTATTGCCATTATTTTAAAATTTCCTTTGCGGCATTCATAGAGTTCTTTTGATACATAAAGTTTTCTATTGTATAATAATTTTATGTTGCTTTTATGTAAAGACAATCTTGTTCAATTCTTAACAGCTGCCAATATATATATGTTTGCAGTTAGTACATTTGACTATGAAGAAACATTTTTTGAATTGCTGCTTAAATTTCTATCAATTATAAGTGTTTTTTGGGGTTTCCAAAGGTATAGAAATAATTGTGAAGATTGAGCGCGTTCTATTTGTTGACCAAAATTAGAAACTTATAGTGTTAAAGTGGCTCACATTTAAGACTTCTTCTAAGATTTGTATTTACAAAAAACAAAGCAATGTGTGTGTGTGTGTGTGTGTGTGTGCGTGGGTGTGCGTGTATTTTATCACAATCATTATGAAATCACATATTTAGTCCTGTTTTGTGGTTCTAAATGCTAAAATACTGTAAAAAAAACTGAATGGGATTTTTTTTAGAAAATAAACTGTTTCAATCTTTTTCATCCTTGAGGTAAATGTCCTCAGCAAAACCGAGTCCTAAGTGCTAGATCAAGCATATCTAATCACACCTAGGGCGCTTGTGGAGACGTTGAACTCTGTCAAGAATAATCTCTTCCGGTTGCTGGCTCTTTTGAAGACTTATCTATTCTCGCCCCGTTACCATTTGCTTACAATGCTACAAATAAGGCCTTACTTGCCACCAATTTTGACGTTTAGACTGAAACTGTTGGCTTCACAAATTAGAAATTAACCCGATCTGCTCCCGTAAATGCTTTTTTTTGTTGAAACGGTTGAATTATGTACATAGAAGTCTTGAAGTTCACATTAAAAACTGTTTAGGTAATAGAATTGTTCCTGATTGGATAGTTGAAGGCAATGTTATGTTTTTCTTGAAAAACCATCGAAAGATGCTAAATTAAGAAATTACAGACCATCTGAATCGCCTCTAAAATATTAACTGGATTCTTGCTACAAAGACCCTTTCTATACATTTGAAGCATAATATCAACTACTGCTCGAACAAAATGAGACTGGAGAAAATATCAAGGCACTAAATACTATCTTACTGTTGACAAGATTGTTCTACGTAAGTGTAAGCGAATACATATCAATCTACATATGTCCTGGTTAGGATTACCAGCTATTATTGCTGATTTAAGGAAAGAGAATTTGGGCCATATTCCTAGATTATTGAGACTTTTGAGATATTTGAGGTATCAGAAGCCATTAAACTATTCACAACACAAAGTATAGCTAGCCGGTTTACCAGTATTTTTGATAATAACCAATTTCCTCGATGTGTAAACTTAAGGAGAGGAATCTTCCAGAGTGATACGTTCTCTTCCCTTCTATTTGTCATTGAGTTGATTCCTCTAACAATTAGTCTGAGCTCTGCTGGGACGAGATACAATCTTGAAAAGGAGGACCAGGAACTTAATCATTTCTTATTTATCAACGATCTCAATCTCCTTGCCAAGTCGGAGAATGTAGATTGATTCACTAATTCAAACAGTTCCATGATGTAGCACAGATTTTAGACTGCAGATTGATTCTATAGCAAAAACAGTTCCAGTGTGTAGAACAGACTGTGGAATGCAGATTGACTTACTCATACAAACAGTTTCATAATGTAGTAAGGACTTTTGAATGCAGATTTATTCATAAGTAAAAACAGTTTCAATGTGTAAGAACGACTTTAGAATGCAGATTGATTCACTAATTCAAACAATTCCAGTTTGTATCACAGGATTTAGAATGCTGATTGATTGAGTTGTAAAAACAGTTCCAGTATGTAGCGCAGACTTTAGAATGCAGATTGACCTTTCGAAAGATACACTAGTAAAAATGTCAAGAGCTAAATGAGAAACATACAGATATCAAATGACCTGACGAGGAAAGAATATGTGATCCAGGTGAGAATGTCTATAAATATTTAGGCATCGTTGAAATCGAGGATGTAACTGAGGAGCTGAAGAAGAAAGTTTTTGAGAAATATTTTTAATGACTGAACACAATAAAAGGAGATATATGAAATAAATAGAAAGACTAGGAAGCTTTTAGGTGAATTCAAAGCGTTACATTCTTAAGTAAAAGTAATATGGTTATAGTAACTACCATTGGGAAAATTACAGAATTATCACACATAAAGTGTTTTCATCTAAGTTTATTTTTTGATTTTGCAGTAAATAAGCTGGTAATTGATCAGATGCAAAACATCTTTATTTAATAACTAAACATTCTGGCGTCGTGAAACATAAACAAATTTGATTAGATTATTCTAAATAATAGTATAAATTTTTTCATGCTATGCAAAGAAAAATATAATGAAATAAGCTAATATTGAGGAATTATGTAATTCATTGACAAAAAATTAAAATCAATATTTAGTTATCTCTCCTCAAGCTTTTAATACGGGCAGGAATTTCATTAATTTAAAGCAAAATTCTTTACCAAAGTAGTTTCAACTTTCCAGCATTGAAGCGTCGATGCATCAATACGAGAACTCGAAGACTACGTTAAAATGAGTTAAAAAGATTAATTACAGCGACTAGAAACAATACAGACAACATTAATATCAAAAGAACAACAATAACTAGAAAATAGAAATGGGAAGGAAAATTACTGTATGTATATTTCAAGCTTCAAACTGACGAAATCCCTCACGAGAGGACCTAAGCATGGCTAAGAAAGGAAAACTCTAAGAGAGAAACTGAAGCTCTTCTAATTGCAGCACAAAACAACGCCATAAGGACTAATAGAGTTAAAACGAAAATCGATGATGCAACAGAATAGCAAGTGCAGGTTATGTGGTCAAAGAGACGAAATGATTAATCAATCACATTATAAGAGAATGAAACAAACTACCGCAAGAAGAGTACAAGACTAGATACGACTGTGTAGGAAAGGTGATCCACTGGGCATTATGCAAGAAATTGACATTTGACCATACCACCAAATGGTATATGCACAACCCAGAACTCTTTTTGGAAAAGAAGACGCACAAAATTCTCTGGGATTTTGAGACACAAACGGATCATCTCATCTAGGCCAGAATACCAAACCTCGTGAGAATTAACAACAAAAAAAAAAAAAGAAGAAAAAGAAAGGAGAACCTGCTGAATGGTGTACTTTGCCGGCCCGGTGAACCACAAAGTAAAAATTAAAGAAAACGAAAATACAAGTTCTTGGATTTTGCTTGAGAGCTAAAAAAAGTTATTGAACATGAAGATGACGGTGATTAGAGTTGTAAATGGCGCGCTTGGAACGGTTTCCAGAGGCTTGGTAAGGGGTCTGGAAGAGTTGGAAATCGGAGGACGAGTTGAGACCATCCAAACAAGTATTGCTAAGATCAGCTAGAATACTGAGAAAGGTCCTGGAGACTTGAGAAGACTTGCAGTCACTCAGACTCCAGTAAAATACCTTTGGCTAACGCGGGTGTGAAAAACTCACGACAGATAGTGGAAGAACTTCAGAGTTAAACGGTCCGGGCCTAACAGTTCAGTCAGGAAACTGCAGCTATTCATCAATAAGGGTGACGTCTACAGATTGGGGGAGTCAAACTTCTTTTTTGTGACTCATGAGTTCTCTTACTTCTCTCTAAGTCACATCACAGCGCAGATTTTAGACAACTGACCCACAATATACTACCCACGATAAACACGAGAAATTGAAACATAACATAACGTGGTAACCAGACAACAGGTCTGGATGTCATGATCGACAGGTACTTCTCTGAGAACCAACACAGCATCCTGCGAATGTTGGTTATGCTTTTTTTAGGACGACCTAAGAAACCACACAAACCGAGACAACAAACACAGAAAATGGACAAGGGAAGACAAGAAATTTGCAATTCACTCTTATTTTGGGAGCAACCCTACACAAAGAGTGCATAGGAAAATAATGATAGAATTCAGGGAAGAATGTGCTAGATTTCAGGCAATAAGCTAAAAACTCGCTGACCAAGTTAGGACGATAATAAAGAAAAGTTGGTTTTCTGATCTTGAAACATTAGAAAAACACCAACAAATAAATAGGGAATCAAGATAACAAGAGTCAAATAATTGATACACCAAATACTGAAAAACTAGAACATTCTAACTCCGAGGAATCATTGCTATTACAAATAGTTAAGGTGATAGCACATCTCCCTGGAAGATCCCTGTCTGGATTTTCACCTCACCTAAGCTTTTTTCTCCCTACTTCCAGGTAGAATTTTTCCGTTGTTTTGGAATGTCTTGTTTGTCAGTATTGTTTTACCCTGTCTCGATATCTTTTTAGTCTTCCTTCTTTCGCAAGTAACTTCTGGTTTATTTCCTTGATTGAATTGTTTTTTCTACTTGTGTTGCTTTTTACTTTTCGTCCCAACATGTTCTCGAGTTCCTCCTCTGTCTTATTCTTTTTGCTTATTGCAGTAGATTTTTATCTGCATTTCCAGTCGAATTTCCCATCCAAGTTTTGTGTTTCTATTCGTGTCCTTCAGGGGAACACCACTTTTCTCACATATTAACTTCGCTCCAGCATAGATTAGTTCGTTTTATTCCGTGATGTTTTTCGTGGAGGTATGTGTCAGTGATTCGTTTATTTTTTTCAGTTTCTACCTTGTTTGCTCTCCCGTCTTAATTTCTTAGTGATGGTAATCTAGTCTTCTTTTCAGACATAATATTTTTAAAAATCTTTATATTCATTTTTCTTCTTGTTGGTTAGTTGGTTGTTTGGGTTTATGGCATATCAACTTTCGTAGGTTATTTAATGCCAAATCCATTTTTATACAAATAATCAGTTCAATTTCAAACAATCCAGTTTAGCATGAGTACACAGTTTAGTCGTCAAAAACATATCTATTTCAAGCTATTCGGCTAATTCAACCAATTCAGTTTAGTCTAAGTATAAATTTTGTTTACACACAGTTAAATGTCAAAACACTTCTATATTAAACAATCCAGTTTAGCGTAAGTACAGTTTTAATGTCAAAAACAGTTCCATTTCAAACAATTCAGTTTAGCATAAGTACGCAGTTTAAATGTAAGTACACAGTTTACTTGTCAAAAACATTTCTATTTCAAGCTATTTAGTATAGTCAAACAGTTCTAATTCAAACAATTCAGTTTAGCATAAGTATGCAGCAGATTGGAATATTGACAGCAGGAGGAAAAAGCTTAGCAAAGATAAAGATCCAAAGAGGCATATTCCAGGGAGATGCACTATCACTATTACTATTTCTAATAGCGATGATGCCACTCAACCACATCCTTAGAGTCGGATGAAAACTCAGTAACTCGCAAGAAAAGATCAACCACTTGATGTACATAGACGACATCAGACTGTTTGCCAAAAATGAAAAAGAATTGGAAACCCTAATACAAACAGTGAGAATATACAGTCAAGATATAAGAAACGGAATCTCTTCAAATAGTAGCACAAAACAACGCCATAAGGACCAATCATATCAAAGCAAGAATTGATAAGACGCAACAAAATAGCAGATGTAGGTAATGTGGTGATACAGACGAAACCATCAATCCCATAACAATGCAGCCAATTCGCAGAGAGAGAATATAAGACTAGGCACAGTTGGGTGGGGAAGGCGATCCTTTGGGAATTGTGCAAGAAATTGAAGTTTGACCATACAAACAAATGATATATGCACAACCCGGAATCTGTCCAAGAGAATGAGACACACAAACTCCGCTGGGATTTTGACATACAAATTGATCACCTAATCTCGGCCAGAAACCAGACCTTATAATAATCAACAAAAAAGAGAAAACTTGCAAAATTGTGGACTTTGCTGTCCCAATGGACACGAAGTAGAATTGAAAGAAAGCGAAAAGAAGGATAAGTACCTCGACCTTGCTAGGGAAGTGAAAAAACTGTGGAATATGAAAGTGACGATTATACTAATTGTAATTGATACTCTTGGTACAGTCACCAAAAGATTGGTACAAGGGCTAGAGGACTTGAAAAAAACTGGATGGGTGGAGACTGTCCAAACTACAGCATTATTCAAATCGGTCAGAATACTGAGAAGAGTCCTGAAGACTTGAGGAGACTTGCTGTCACTCAAAATCCTGCGAAAGACCATCAACCTTAGCTGATGTGAAAAACTTTTAAGGAGTAAAATATTAATAATAATGCATATGTGCCGATATCTCGCGGAGGAAATCAAATCTAATTGCCTATCATATTTTGGTTGAAGCACCTTTGGATCTTAATATCTATCACCGAATTATATTAGTGGAATCTTTCTCCATGCTCATTACTAATTTCACCCAGACGACGCGGAAAAAAATTGAAATGAGAATAGAATAATATTATATTTTATATATTAGTCTGTTAGCGCGACGTTTATCAAATCAGCCTCATTTTCATTTTGTGACCGAATACAGATGTGTGCAATTAATACGAATGAATCGAATGCATGCAGGCTCAAGAGGATTCTGTTTGCCTTTGATCTTGCGATCAGACATCAGTTTTCTGATCTCAGATCCAATTCATTGTTTTCAATTTGTATCACTTTTTATGCGCGAAATATTATTTTTGGGCATTGGGATCGACAAAGATCGTATATAATTACTTTTACGAAGTTCTTAAAGCCGACTTAGATGAAAAATGGTAGAATGAGGAACGCTTACAGTTTACCAGTCACATTTGATGTACATTTTACAAAATTCTGATGCTCGAGAATAATTTTAAGTACGGATTTGGAAACAGCTCCTTTGTTTTGGTCGAAAATAGCAAAGATTTTGTTGACCAATGGAAGCCATCTTTACTAATGAATGAAAAACTTTAGTTTTTATAATTGGTCAGTTTGATCTTGGTCTTTGTTAGTTATACAGATTTTTGAATTCATAATTGTCAAATACCTTATTGCGTTTCTCTCTCTCTCTCTCTCTCTCGCGCGCCCCTTCTCTTCCTATCCCATTCAGTTTTTCTAAGACTTATATGAGTCTTTCTTTGTTTGTTTGTTTCTTTCTTTGAACACAGTTCTATCGCTTTTTGATTTTTTTCTACCCCAAGGACTTCTCATTTCACCCTATTTCTTTCGTTTAACTTTCTCGTCCTTGTTTTATTTATTCTTCTTTTCAATCATATTTTTTCTTTAACTGGCTCCACTGTGATTTTATTTCATTCATTGGTTCTTTCGTAATTCTCATTAACTCTATTGCATTTTCAATCCTTTCCTTTTACCCCCCCACCAATAAAGACTTTCATTTTACATATTTAAGAACGGACATTACTACCATCATTTACTATTTTCATTGGTCTCTGTGTTATTCTCTTTCTTGTTTGTCTGTTTCTACATTTGCTTGTGTCTTCATAATTTTCGAAATATGTTGGCTGTGCGTTAGATTCCAAGGTCAAGCAGTGCAAGAGTTTATCAGTTCAATGGAGAAAACAGCAGCAATAAATGCAGAAGGATAGCAATTACAGAGAATGAAATTCTAAGGGAGGATGGAACAGAAAGATGAAGATAGGAAAATGTCATTGATTAGTTTCAGTATGGTTTGTTTTAGTAGCCATGATGCAACGCTATACTACTTAAGGCTTCAATAAGATCGTGTAATTGAATTAATTCGTTTTTCCTTATAAATTGTATTGATTTAGTTTTCAATGAAAACAGCATTGCTCTAATGCTTTATGCGTATAGCATAAATACATTTTCCTGGGTATGACAATAAACTGGATCTGGTGGTGAGACTTCAGTTCTGAGCCGGGATGATTGTGTCTGTTTGGGCCCAAACAATCGATCAAATAGATCTGTTCTAAAATGATTTGTATAAAACAAGAATACGAAAAACTATGTGCAAAGGCTTATCATTTTCTACTTGGAACCATATAACTCCTTTGAAAAAATGTCTGACTTCGGCGTTAAAACACCCTGCTACTGACTGTTTCTCTTGTTGAGAGGTAAGAACCCTACCCACAAAGAAGGGTTTCCTGACTGCATTTGATGGTGAAGCTCCAGTTCTGGAGATTTGGGGAGTATGAAGAACCCCTTCATTGCCATTTTCAGGTCTTTTCTGACCCGGTGAACCCATCAAATATATCTGCTTAAGTATTATTCGCATTCGACAGGATCCTGTGCAGAAAAAAAAACGAAAACAAAAATATTCTTACTCTTCACAAAAATGTAAATATGAATATACAATGAAGGCGATTCCCTAACTTCTAGTCATGCTGTTAAGATCAATCAATCGAGTCAATCAATCAGTTCAATCAATCAGCTGTATAAAAAAAGAAACGAATGTTCACAGGTTCTAAAAACAGGCGACACATTATTACAACTTTTAATAAAACGAAATTTAACTGTGCAGGTTGCTTTAACTTTTTACTGGTGATCTACGCTTGTTTAATTGATATGTGTATTGCAGACAACAACAACTGTACAAAAACACATTTTTACGCATTTAAAAGGTATTAACTGAAGCAGCCGAAATCATGAAAGTGTATCTATGAGAAACTTGCTTTAATTAAACATAAATTAAACTACTGTAAATGATATTTTGCCCATTCCAAACTTCATGATGGATAATGTTTTTTGTTTTTCATTTCGAGGTTATGAACTTATCAATCTATCTATATGGGTCAAAAAAGAGCAACTGTTTTGATATGAACTATGTTTCTGTCTGTAAACATGACGATTGGTTTGCATCCTCTTCCTCCTCTTACGAAGCCGTCGACAGATCAAGAAAATTTACAAGATCTATCGATAGATGAGGCAAACAGTCATAACAAGCGAATATTAACCAACATTAGGAGAATATATACTCCTCTGAGACGACTAGAAGCTAATTGCACTCTGATAGACGCAACTTGGGAGCAATATAAAGCAAATTAGATATTTGCGAGAAAATCGAGACATCGTTTACCTTAGAGATTTGGCATTGTTAAATATGGTTAGGTGATTCCTAGTTAGTGTGCTCTCTGGGATTTTATTACCTGTTCTATTATCTAATATAAAGTTGTATAGAATTATCCCTTTTGTTTGATGATATCCTGCGGCAGAGAAGAGTCAATTTACTTTTTTTTAAAAATTCGCCATTCGATCGTTGACTTTTATATGACCTACATGAGGGATGAAAATGTTATTTTACACACACACACACACACACACACACACACACACACACACACACACACACACACACACACACACACACACACAAATATATATGTATATATACATATATATATATATATACATATATATATATATAGAGAGAGAGAGAGAGATCTGTAAAGTGTCTGAAGTGCAAAGAAAATGAACACTTCAGTTAGAAACGAGCAATTCAGAAGGAGGACTTAACCTCGCTCCATGACACAGCCTGAACACACACACACACACACACACACACACACACACACACACACACACACATATATATATATATATATATATATATATATAGTGACAGCTATTTCTTTGCAGAAGGCCATCTCTTCAATTCACTAAGAGTACTTGTATGACTGCATGTAACCCCTCAAGCCAACTATATCCACACAAGCCCTATCACATGTGTGAAAATGAATTAGCCGTCGTTTCGGTTGACTTTGCTCCTGTTCACCCTCATATTACCTGTCAAACCTGCTGTAGACCCACATACCCAAAGCACGTGCAGAACACATGTAAATGAAATAATTAAAACCTAAATAGCAAATTCAGAATCAGTTACGGACTTATTCAATTTAATATATATATATATATATATATATATGCGTGCGTGTGTGTCTATGCTTGTATGTGTGCGTGCATTTTTGTGCATGTCTATCAATCTGTTTATCTGGGGGCTCCCTGGGTGAAATGATGTGCTGGACTGCGGCCACAAAGTAAGCGAGTTCGAATTCTTGTCCCACTATTACGTTCTCTTTCGAACTAATACCCTTGGGAATGATATGAACTTCTTGAACCCTATTTATTAGTTGAATAGTATCACTGCTGTTCTTATAAAATGATGGCATAGACATTAAATAATATACAAAGACTGATATGCCATTAAACAAGGAAACTAAAACTAAAACAAAACTAACTTAATAAATCTATCTATCTATCTATCTATCTATGATTTCTATCTATCTATCCTTTGAATACGTGGAATAGGATATACGTTCATGGCTATAGTTCATTCCTTTCTTGGTAAGACAAAAAAGGTTTCAGTACCTCCTCGTACAAATGTGGTCGTAGAAAAATAGGTGTTTCCTTCGAAATTCAAAAGCGAATTTTTTGGACACCGACCATTCATGATAGGTTTTCCCCTAGCACTACTCGGTGAGTGTGTGTGGGTGGGTAATTGAAGATAAGATTTAGAATTTGTTGTGTTAAGTTTTCTTTTGACAGGCAAAAATGTCTCGAGTTTCCTACAATGCCTCCTAAGTAGTCACCCATCTCAGAGCAGGACTGGCTCATCGCTGCTTAATTTCGATCGAACCTCCACAGTTTGTTTTATCTCATAGATTATTTGATTCAGACAATCCTCCTTTGAAGGAAAATAAACTGTAAGTAACATTCATCTCACCCAGGTATTTACAGTCTATCCACCTCAGACTGAGAATTCTCTGACGTTCGTCTTGGTTCCGTATGATTGTATTTGACACTACTGCTTTTTATATCGTCTTGATACAAAAGGCTTTCCGACAATGAAAGCTTCTTCCCCTGCCACCATATCAACTCTAAAGTCTGGTTCATTCTTGATGTAAGTGGATTAGTAGCAATAAATATTTTCTCGCCCAGTCTTTGCGAGATAGTTCGAATGAACATTGGCATCTTTGCCGATGGGATTAATTTTACTTTCTTCGGAAAGTAACTTGTAAGCGAGTGCAAAAGTGAAGTGTTCACCGAGTGCGAATAGATGAGTTAATAAAAAAATCCAGCATCTGGAAGAGAGACGAGTTGACGTGGTTAATATCTGACCGGTCGGCTAAATGTAATAAAATACTTTATATCTGACCCTAGTGTGAAAAGGAAAGCAATTAACATGGGGTTGCCGTAATCATTAAGACTCTACCAGTCATCTAAGCGGTCACAAGAGCGGATCAAGCGAGCCGCCAACTCAGACGGAAGTTGGGATTCGCTGTTCTAAGAACCTCCATATAAAAGAAACTCAAGTTTTTCCAAGAAGAGGCCGGGGAGAGATTAGCCGGAGCAATGAGTGAGAGAGAATGAGCCTTTACAAAAAGACAAGTAAATATCCATTCGAACACTTAGTTTTCGTCCATTGTTTCCATTTATCTTCACGGCCCCAGTAACTGAACGAAGAGAATAAACTAAAGAAGGTCCTATATTTGCGGCGAGTTGTGTTTTTGTGTTTTCTTTCACCTACACAAGACGATCAGTACATAATCATCATCATCAACAACATAGCAGACATCGTTGAAAACGTCGCAAAATGATCTTCCCTTGCGGCCATATCAACCCTGAAGTCTGGTTTATTTTTATGTAAGTGGATTGGATGCCATAAATATTTTTCGCACAACATTTAAGAAGCTGGTCAGACAACATTGGCATCTTTGTTGATGGGATTGATTTTACTTTCTTCTGAAATCTGTTAGTTGCTTGGTTATACGCTGCGAACCCAAGAAAACTATAGTTGCCAGAAACGGTGACACAAATTTTAGAAGTTGTAGAGAAAGATGAAAAAAAGCCCAAAACAAAAAAGCAAAAAAAAAAAAGAAAAAGAAGACCCCCCCAAAAAAAACAAGTGAGACTTCTCCTAGACCGATTACCGTACTAAAGCTGAAGAGTTCGGTGTGTCAAAGCTTTGCTGGTGGGGAGGAAGAGGCCGTTGAGTAAAAAATGATTTCCGAAGGAAAAAGGTGCTCGACGAACAGAACTTCAATCCTGCTCGAGGCTGTTTGCGTTTCATTTTGCGCTGATGCCTTTGGGAAACACACACACACACACACACACACACACACACACACACACACACACATATATATATATATATATATATATATATATAAGAAGAATAACTCAGTAACCAAAACGGTATATTGGTTCTAATAGTTTGATATTTTCACCATCACTAAATCCGGAATAATCCAAGTCCCACAAGTGGGGTGAAGGGGTGGTAGATAGAAAGCACAGAATCTATATTACAAAAGATCCAAATATAATAATAAAAGATAATCATACAAAATACAACTACGGAAAGATACAATGCATGTTTCAATTTTTTAATTTACAAATTTCTTGAATTCTAAATCCTAAAAAAATAATTTTTGTTGTTTTTGAGGGGGAGTAAATTTATAATAATGCAGTGAAAAGCAATTTTATTGGGCAGCGTTGTGGGAATATATTTTTCTGTAGTCCGTAGAATTTCGTCGACTAGCTGACTTTTTCAACATTGAATTTTATTTTTTAAAAGAAGTTGGGCGCTGGTTTTGGTTGAAACTGTGGAATCTAATGATCGGGTCCACAAAAGAAAAAGAAACAAAACGGAAACATCTTCATCGATGACTGTGACAGCTTTTCTCGGATCCATATTTGAGCTTGCGGGCGTGTCACTACACTTTCATTAAGTCAAGCAGACCCTAACTATTGGGATATGGATAAAGAGAGGAAAAAGACCCCTAACTCGGCTTGGCAGCCCTCTTCCTTCATATCTAGCTGCCAACTGCTTCTAGCGCTACCACCGACTTGAATAGGGACAATCCGCATGTGAAGAATATATGGGGTTTAACTTGTGGGCAAAGTTTCTACTTCGGTCACCCAAGAAGACACTAAAAAAAAAAAAGAAAAAAGATTCTTTCCTGTTGACTTCTGACCGTATTAACACCGAAAATTTCAGTTTATTATAGATATCTTTCATTTTCATTTTATGAAAATGAAAATCACACACACACACACACACACACACACACACACATATATATATATTAAGAGAGAGAGAGAGAGAGAGAGAGAGAGAGAGAGAGAGGAATATATATATATATATATATATATATATATATATATATATATATATATGGAGAAATGGTAAATTTAGAAAATCCGACAAGAGGAGAAGAAATAAATGGAAAAGTGGATAAACCGAAACACTGACAACGGATTCAAAAATAATATTTCGTCTTTATTTCAAAAAGACTTTATCAGAATGACAACTTTTTCTAAAGTTTAGCATAGGAGGAAATAGATAAATAAAAATCTAAAAAGATACCAATAGTTGCTAAAGTATTTCTTATCATTACAGACATGATGACATGGTAAAAATCTTATTTTGGTGGTGTATTTGGGTACTAGACAGAGCTTTATTTGAAATTTTTTGTTGCTTTGGAAATATGATCGTAGCCAAGTTCTCTCCAACATTTTAATGTGGTAATTCTTTCACATGTGAGCTAGGAAAAAACGATTGATTGGTTGATTTTATCATCTAGGTATATTTTATTTCTAGAGGTTGGAGAATCGTGTTCCTTGTATGTTCATATTTACGTATTGTGTAGTCGTTTCTTAAGAGTTTTTTTTCTGCATACAGTCCTAACGAATAAATTTTAAAGAGATTTATTTGACGCATAGATATGACCTTAACAGGTGCAACCACTTTGGCTCAAAGTGATCATGTGAGTAATGGCAATGAAGTGGGCAATCCACATGTCCTTGATCTCCAGAACTGGAGACTGACCATCAAATTCTGTTTGTGTCATACCCAGGACATCCCCTTTTAGTTATGAAAGAAGTTCATATAACTGAATAAAACTTTTCTTTTGAGAAGGTTCGTGGATATAAACCGAAAAATTATGAAGATCTTTGTGATTAATACAAGCGAAAATATTGTCAGAAACACCAAGATAAAATTGAGGTTGTATTTGCATTTCATGGAAAACAAACAATATGTTTTAGTATAACGAAACATTTTATAGGTGAGATGGAGTTAGTTGTCTCTGTGTGTATGTGTGTGCGTAAGTGCGTGTGTTAAAATCGTAAAACTATAGATAAAATTGAATTAAAAGATTTCATCTACGTACACTTTTTTCGCTTAACTGCTAGTTTCATGAGGATTTCTCAATTACGAGACGGGTAATAAAACCCTTTTCCAAAGTTCAATCCACTTTCTATCATATTTATAAGTCTTACAAGCGCCAACCTCATCATCAATAAAGTTGGGGATAGGATATTTGCAGATAATGGTCACAAAATAAAATGTCCAAGATAACTCATTTATTTATTTATCAATCTGAAGCTAATGAACTTAAAACAATATATATATATATATATATATATATATATATATATATATATATATAGTATCACCGATAAATAATTATACCACTTCAACTTTTTTTATGAAAAGTTAGTTTTCTTGTAAACCAAAGAAAAGCGGTGTACTAATTTGTTGACTGTTACATATTCATATTTTTTTTTACAAAGATTGTAGAATTTGTAATAAGTAAAACCGAATGATATCCGCTTCAAGTCAACAAAGTTCCACAATAAATAATTATCAGAAATTTTTGCTTTAGAGGAAAATGATCTTTTTATAAAACTGTTTGGTGTACTTATTTTTAAGCAATACTATATATATATATATATATATATATACACGCACACACACACACATATATATATATATATATATATATAATTATCAGGTCACGCTTTTAACACAGATTTCTCCGACGTTCTTCATCGCTGGTTGGCAGCACTGGCACATCTATGTGTAGGGGTCCATAGAAGAATGTCACATTACTTCGTTCTTGCTTCTCCGGCAGTGTCCTGCATGTCTTGTTATCATGGATTGTTTTTGAGATGGGAGGTAACTGGCCGTACAGCTGTTGTTTTGAGGGATGTTGTTTCCAGGATTTGTTCAAGGTAGCTCGCAGTATCCTTGTGTAGTTCCCATCTAACTTTTTTCGATGCGTTTTGTTAGCGTCCATGTATAGCATAGACACAACCCCAGCTTAGAAGAAATCCTGTCTTATATTAGCTGGTAGATCAGACTTCCATATAATCAATAGCCTATCGATTACAGTTCACACCTTCGCTAAGCGTG
The DNA here is from genome assembly GCA_963585895.1 of Sepioteuthis lessoniana. Classification (NCBI taxonomy): domain Eukaryota; kingdom Metazoa; phylum Mollusca; class Cephalopoda; order Myopsida; family Loliginidae; genus Sepioteuthis; species Sepioteuthis lessoniana. The sequence goes on from OY757912.1 coordinate 56,707,979, forward strand.
TACTAACATCACTTTCAGTTAATGAGACGCTGATGTAGAGGTACGCGTACTTGTCTACTAATTTCAGAAGACGACCGCTTTGAGTAAAAGTAGATTTGGTGACTATAGTCGAGGGTGACCTGAAGGCTCCCTTTTCAATAGCTACTACACCAAGGTGTAGTATCAAGTACCATTTTTAAAGGTTTTGGTATGACCTGACCTGGGATTGAACCCTTTTCTCCCACCGGCTCATTGGTCTAGTGGGTAGAGTGTTCGTTAATGGTCCGGGAGACTTGGATTCAATCCCAGGTCTCGTCATACCAAAGACTTTAAAAATGGTACTTGATACCTCCTTGCTTAACACTCAGCAATATAACGTACGTATCACGGGTAAAGTGGAGCAATTCAGGGAAAGAAGTAGCACCCTCCCCTTTCTGGTCGCCCTCGACTAACTTTACTTACTTATAAGCTATCTACACTTAGAGAGTAGATAGCTTCCTCTCGTTTAAAACACATGTACTCTGTTTTATTTGCGTTCACGTGGTTGCCAATGCCTCTTGCTGCCTGCTCCAGGCTAGCAGCGGGAATTCGCTTTGGGTAGATATATTTGTGAGAAGCTCTTAATCATCTGCATAGACTGTGTCTCTAATAGTTTCTGAAGACTATCGTCTGCTTTTTACCTTTTTTAGTGTAAAGCCATTTTCTTTTATTAGATCTATCGACGTTCGAAGAACGTAGCCAAGGCAGATTATAAACAAATACGGTCCTAATTTATCTCCTCGCTAAACTCTAGGAACAATGTCGAAGAAGTCGGTGTCTCCATCACGTGAACAAACCTTGACTTTATTATAGTTGTAACAGTTTCTCTGGGGAGACCATATACTAGAAGTATATTTGCTTCATCTTCCCTCCATGTATAGAATGAAATGTCTTGGAGAAATCTACAAACAATAGCGTTGCTTCGAGATTTTTTGCACAAATTCCTTCGATGGTTCGATAGATTGTCAGAATCTGAGATATTGTGGATTGATTTATCCGAAAACCATTCTGATTTTTCCTAAGAATGTTCTCAATTTCAGGTTTGATGCATTTGATAACCTTAGCAACAATAAGAGTTAGAGTTATGTCTCTGTAGTTCTTGGTGATTGCGAGGTTACTTTTCTTTGGGAAGAAGAGAATGCAACCTTTTGTCCATCTCATTATTATATTGTGTTTATATATAGTGTTGCAAAATCAAAGAAGTAAACCATCAAATTTCCTTGTCTTTCATACTTCTGGAGGTATTTCGTCGATGCCTGCAGATTTTCTACTTTTAATTTTTGTCAGTACTGCGTTAAGTTCTTCCTTTGTAAACTGTCCTAGTTTGATGTCTAGTTGGCAGTTTTTTGATAGGTTTATCTGTGACTTTAGCAGAGTTTTCGAGCAGAATCTTGAAATGTTCTTTTCACATCTGAATTAGTTCTTGGCTGGCAAATTTAAGTTTGCTCTCGTGGCGCTCTTCCTTTTGCTCACATCATTTACTTTCAACCATGCAATTCATGATTGTTTATCTTCAATCGAATTTCTTTTATTGATTTAATCTTGAATGCATTCTTGTATACTAGTTCTCTTTGGGTTTTCTTAAGTTTTTGTTGACATCTGTTGGATTTCTTTTATTACGTTAGTATGCTATTTTTATGTTATCTCGTTTTTTCCTAACTTCTAGAGACTTCCATGGATTTCTACATTTGACTGTTGGTTTGATTGATAGTGCATATCAATATCTACTGCTGTTTCCATGTGAGCAGTGACGAAATTTTAATATTCGTCACCCGGAGTAAGCGTTTCAGATATATCCTGAAGAGAATCGGATTTGTTTCTTTGGGTTAGCATATACTTTTTGCTAATATCACTAGTGGTAAGTGAGGTCAATTCGTATCGTGTGGTTTTGCCAGTCGTATTTCTAATTCCTGTGTAGACTCGTCTTACCTGTGACGATTCTATGATCGGAAGATACCCCTTTAAAAGAAGAATATGTAAGAGGAGTTCAGAGCGCTATTTATCAACTGCTTATTTATGAGTATATATTCTAGCTGTGTTTTAGCATTATTTGTGTAGGCGTTGATTCAAAACTGTGCACAAATTAATAATTATACATAAATAAAAAGTCCAATTTAAAAAGAAAAATCAATGGAACTTTGAAAATACATTCATTGATTGAATTAATGATTCCAATCAAACACTCAATAATGAATGTAATTTTGGCATGGTGTTTTTTAAAAAATAAAAACATCTCTAAATTGTGAATAATTAATAGATTAACAATAGGATCTACATCGACAGTAGTCAGAGATGAATATTAAAAAAGAGACTCAAATTAAGGAGAGAATAAAGAAGCTTGTGATCTGAAAAGGATAAATAACCCTTAAAAACCTTTTTAATAAAAGATTTGTCAGGAACTTGGAATATAGTACTTCCTTGCATCCTTACATAAGATATAAATAATGATGAGAATAAATTGAGAGATATTTTCTTAAAAAAGAAAAGGTCATTTAGGTAAAGTGAAACTAGAGGCTAAACGAAAAAACATTGAAATCAAAGAAATAGAAAAGGAAATACGATACCGAGATTGAAATCAAAGACATTGGAATGGTGACAAGGTTTAACTCGGCTCCCTTTGATCTTCCACCTCCTCTTAAAGGTTGACTCCTCGTTTTTTTTTTGCTTTTTATGAGTAAAGTTTGTGAATTTCTTTTGCCATTTTGCTAACGCTGTCTGATGAGACAGGGCGCTTTCGGTGGCCTGTCAAAATAAATTTATAATAGCATAATGACAGTCCGTTGAGGTTTCTTTCCAATCTATCATTATCATCATCATCATGTCGTGCCGCTAGCACGGATATCCCTGATCCTCTCTCACCACTTCTCCCGATCGTTCATCTGGCAGGTCTCAGGACTACATTCTCACAGAGATACTGTACGTATGTTCGAGCTGGTCGTCCTACTTTTGCTCGGCCATATATGGTGGCGGGGTTATATATATTACAGTTTCCGTGCATCCAAAACAACTTTGTCGAATAATATAATGATGGTTCTGAAGTATAATCACCCCTAAACTATACCTGGTACTGTACTTTAAATTATTGTAAGAATTATAAATATATATATATGTGTGTGTGTGTGTGTGTGTGTCTTAGAAAAATTCATATATAAATATGAAAAATATTTATACTTCAGAATGTTTAGTCAGTCTTAAGGCAGAATATATCAGTTTTAACGAAAGGTTATATCTTAACTCTATTTTGAGATCATTGATCTCGTTCTGCTGATAACGTGGAAGCAACTAGAATAAGTTGAAACACCTGCGTCTTAGAATTCATAGAAAGTCTTCATCATCTTCCTGACTACGAATATTCGTCTATAAGAAGAAATTGGATGTCTTCTCTCTAAGACATGTGTAAGACGTTTTGTTCGGCTCTGAAAGCATGCAAGACACAGAGTTTTAAATTAAATGTATATACATTATGAGCAGGATTTTAAAAAATTCATGCATCCATTAACTTAGTATAATTTAATATAATTTCTTTTTTTTTCCATTGTAAGGACAGAATTATGCAATGAAGATTCAATACAGTTCTCAGAATAATTATGATGAGGTAAACTAACGTACGATGAATCTGTTGTTAATGTTATTCGAGTGTATTAAAAATATTTGGGTCTTTTAAAGAATTATCCCCCTTTATTTTGACTAAGTCTGAACAACAGCAAAGTCTCTTCAAATCTTTAGGACTCTTCTAAGTATTCTTGCTATCTAACAGTGCTATGATCTCCATATTCTCGATTGTTCCTATTATTTCCAGTTTCATTGGTCTCTTTTGCAGACATTTGGTGACCGTTCCAAATGCACCTACTACATTTAATATCACCATCACCCTCATGCCCTATAGCCTTTTTAGCTTTAGATACAGGCATTTGATAATCTTTTCACTTTCTTTTATCTTCACTCTATGGTCTGTTTTTTTTTACGGCAGAATCCACTAGATCACAAATTCTTTTCTTCTTATCAATAAGTACTAGGTCTGGTCTTCTGGTGATTCATTCATATCTCAAAATCTCACAGAATTTTATTTTCCAGGTTAAGTTCTGATTTGAGCATATATCATTGTCAGCATGATCAAATTTTGATATCATGTTCAATTACTAGTGAATCACCTTTGCCACCAGGTTGTGCCTCGTCTTTTTACTTATTTTGAGACAGTTTGCAGCATTCGCTTATTATGTGATCAACCGTTTAATCTCTGTCATCACAGCTTCGATTACTATTATTATTATTACTATTATTATTTACTCCTTTAGAGTTCTTCCCATCAGTGTTAGCTGATGGTTTTTCACTGGAATCTGAGCGACAGCAAGTCTCCTCAGGTCTCCAGGACTCGTCTCAGGCTTCAGGCCGTTCTCAGCAACACTGTCATTTGGATAGTCTCTATCCGTCCGCCAACTTCCAAGTCTTCCAGGCCTTTTAATAATCCTTTAGTTATTTTGCCAAAAGCATCAATCAAAATTGGCAAAATCGTTACTTTCATGTTCCATAGCTTTATCTATTCTCTAGCAAGGTCGAGGTACTTATCCTTATTTTCACATTCCTTCAGATTTCATCTGTGGTCCGCTGGAACAGCCAGCAAAGTCGATAATTTTGTAAATTCTCTTTTTTTTGTTGATTATTATGAGATCTGGTCTTCTGGCTGGGATTAGGTGATCCGTTTGTATGTTAAAGTCCCATAGGAGTTTATGCGTATCATTTTCTAGGACAGGTGCTGGGTTGTGCATATACCATTTGTTAGTATGGTCAAATCTAAATTTCTTGCACATTTCCCAGTGGATCACCTTGCCGACCCAGTCGTGTCTCGCCTCATACTCCTGCTGTGCTAATTTGCAACATTCGCTTATTATGTGATTGACCGTTTCGACTCTGCCACCGCATAGTCTACATTTACTGTTTTGTTACGTCTTGTTTATTCTCGCTTTGAAATGATTGGTCCTTATGGCGTTGTCCTGTGCTGCTATTAGGAGAGATTCCGTTTCTCTCTTAGGATTTCTTTTTTAGCCAGGTCCAGGTTTTCTGGTGTGAGATATTGCTTATTAGTCGTTTAAAGCGGCCATAGAGTTGTTTTTCTCCCATTTTTCTTTCCTAGTTGTTGTCATTCTATCGTCTATCGCGTTGTCTGTATCGTTTCTGATGGCTGTAATTTGTCCTTGTTCGTGTTTTTCTATATAGACTTCGAGCCGTTGTATCGATGCGTCAACGCTGTCTTCGATGCTGGCAAGTCCTCTTCCTCTCTCTTTTCTAGATACATGTAGTCTGTCAACGTCGTCTCTGGGGTGTAATACCTTATGCATAGTCATTAGTTTTCTTGTTCTTTGATCCATTTGTTTAAGTTAATCTCTGGTCCACTAGAGGAAGGGTCCCGAATATTTAATGAGGAGCACAGCACAGGTATTTATTCCTTCGATGAGGTTTCTGCTGGAGAGTTTTGTCTCGAGTAGTTTTCTAGTTCTCCTGAGATATTCTTTCCAGATCTTATCTTTCATTTCCACTTGTTTGATGGTGTCAGCCTCTAAGATCCCCAAGTATTTGTAGGTTCCTCTTCTTCGAGCGTTCTAATTTTGTCGTGATTTGGTAGTTCCATTCCGTTAGTCATATGTCATTTGCCACTTTTCATGACGAGCATGGCATATTTGTTTATGCCAAATTCCATTCCTATGTCCTGACTGTATATTCTAACAGCGTGTATGAGAGTTTCCAGTTCTTTTTCATTTTTTGCAAAAAGGATAATGTCATCCATGTACATTAGGGGATTGATCTTCTCTTGCGATCTGCTGAGTTTGTATCTGGCTGTGCATTTCCTGAGTATGTGGTTAAGTGGCATCATGGCTATTATGAATAGTAAGGGTGATTGTGCATCCCTTTGGAAAATCCCTCTTTGGATCTTTGTTTCAGCTAAGCTTCTTCCACCTGCTGTAAGCTCCACTCTCCATGTTTGCATAGTCTTTTCGATGAAGTTTATGACTTCATATGACATTTTGTACATTTTGATACAGTGTATTATCCAGCTTTGTGGAACCATATCATATGCCTTTTTGTAGTCAATCCAGGCCATAGCTAGATTTTTCCGTCTGGTCTTGCTCTCTTTTAGGATGTGTTGATCTATGTTGAGTAATTCTGCTGTGCCTCTGGATCCTTTGCGGCATCCCTTCTATTCGTCAGGGAACAATCCGCGTCTTGTTAGCGAGTAGTAATACTTTTCCCTTATTTGTGCTGTTACTATTTTCCACCTCATTAGTAGGCAGGTTATCGGTCTGTAATTGTTTGGACCAGTTCATTTGCTTGGGTCCTTTTGGATTAATGTAGTCTTTCCTTTTGTCACCCAGTCAGGTACTTGCGCGCCTTGTAGGCATCTGTTCATTTCTAGAGCTAGTCTACCGTGAATGGAGGTGAATTTCTTGAACCATCATGGCTTGGCGTATTCCAGTTTGATATTCTTTTCAGTGTTGCTTTTAGTAAGTCGAGGTGTATTTCCGTTTTTGGGCCTTCTTCAAGCCCCTCTAGTTCTCTTGCAATGTTGTTTATCCATTCAGCAATTTCATTATGTTTTTTTGGTTGCCATATTTTAGTCCAAATTCATTCGGTTTCTTTTGCGTCCGGCTGTTGGCATGTTTTCGTGTCACTCCCTCCCAATTGTTGATAGAATTTTCTTTCGTTGTTTTGGAAAGTTCTGTTTTGTTTGTATTGTTTTACCCTTTGTCGATATCTCTTTAATGTTCCTTCTTTCGCCAGCACTTTCTGGTTTATTTCCTCTAGTTGTACTGTTATTTTTTCCTGTGTTGCCTGTTCCTTTTTGTTCCCGCTTATTTCAGCGCCTCTCACTTTTTTTTTATTATTCTGGCTTTTTTTCGTATTTTTTTATTTGCGTTTCCAGTCGAATATCCCATCCTGGTTTAGACTGTTTCTTCTTGTTTTTTGAGGGGATCCTAGTTTTTCCATAAACTGATTTTACACCGGCATAGATTTGTTCATTTAACTCGGTTATATTATTCGTCGGTATGTAAGGAAATATATGATTTATTTTATTTGTTTCTATCTATGTTTCTCAATTATTTGTTTTCCATTCTATGTTTCTCAATGAAGGTAGAATAGTCTTTTCACTACTCATCATTATCTTTACATTTTCTAGATTTACCTTTTGTTCTTGCGATAGTGTTTCTTCCTGGTTGCTTGGTAGTGTATCGTTTGGGAGTGTGGCGTTTTCATTTGCCGTAGTTTGCTGTTCTTTTTTGTTGGATTGTTTTTGTTTTAAGTCACTTGATGTGCCTGGTGCTGTGTTATAGGTTTGTTTATGTGTTTTTTGGATTTCTAGTAATTCAAGGTCAGAAAATCAGCCCTTCTTAACTATTGTTCTAACTTGATCGGCTAGACTTTGGCTAGTTGACTGTAATGTCGAACATTCTTGTCAGATCTCTATCATTCTTTTTCTTTCCTTTTCTTGTCCTCTTTGTGAAGGGTTGCTCCTAAAATAACATTGTAGTGCAATTTGATTCTCTTCCCTAGTCCATGTTTTGCGTTTAGGTCTTTGATTGTTGTGGTTTCTGACGTCCTCGTTTATGTACCTGAAAAAGAGCAGCCAACATTCGTAGGAGGACGTTCGGCTCTCCCATGTTGGCTATCTGGAGAGCACCTGCCGATCATGACATCCAGGCCTGTTGCTTGGGTCCCACGTTGTGTAATATTGTGATAGGACATTTTAATCATGGGTGGTATATTGTGGCTATAGCAGACCCAGGGGTTGTTTATGATCTTTTCACCTGACACAGATGTGACCAAGAACAGTAATGATGGCTGTATATAAACAGTGGGTCATACCCCCCCTAAAAAAAACCTGGTAAGTTTTAAATTACTTAAAGTACGTTATTCACTTTCTTGCTTTTGGGCCTCAGGCCTGCATCTAGTTTCTAGTTTTCCTATATCGCCTTCATAGTTTATGTCAATGATCCTATTTTTAGATAATTCCTTAAGGGGCTGGTTACTTTTATAGGTAGAAGTTTCTGATGACTGCAGTGAAATTAGGGCGGAACAGTTAGAATTACTGATTTTTGCGCGCTAAATTTAAATAAATCTTACATATTTCATTATTGTTTAGCCGGGAAAAGAAGAGCCGATTAGAAAAGATTCTTCTTTCAAAAAAAAAAAAAAAAAATTACAGATAGTACCCCACAACATTTTACAAATATTCGAACAAATTCAATGTTGTCTTTTTTTCCTTTTTTTTAAAAAGAAGAAAGTTTTACTGACCTCCTGTATGGGATATGTAGAATTATCTAGATTCACGGCATTTTCCTTCGAATTCTGATACCTAAATGCTAAATAAAAGACTCCTTTTTTTGTAGCTTTTCAAGAAAGTTATTATTATTATTATTATTATTATTATTATTATTATTATTATTATTATTATTATTATTATTATTCCTGGCGAGTTTTTAACATCAAATTCGCGGGCGGTTTTTGATTGGAGTCTGAATTACAGAAAGTTTCCAGGACCCTTCTCAGTATTCTCGACAATGCTTCAGTCTTGATCGTCTCAGCTTGTTCTCCAATTTCTCACTCTTCTAGCCTTTTTACCAAGTCTTTGGAGATCGCTCCAAGCGCACCAGTTGGTATCACCATTACCTTGATGTTCCATAGCTTTTTTAGTTCTCTTGCAAGGTCCAAGCACCTGTCTCTCGTTTCATTTTCTTTGATTTTCACATTATAGTCCGCCGGGACGGCAAACTTCACCTTCCTCACCCATTCTTGTCTTGTCTTATACTCTTTTTCTCTTAATTTGTTGCATTCGCTTATTATGTGAAAATCATTTCGTCTCAATCATAACTTAATCTGCACTTGTTATTCTGTTGCATCTTACGTATTTCTACTTTAACATAATTAGTCCTGATGGCATTGTTTTGTGCTTCTATTGGCAGATATTCAGTTTTCTCATTACGTTGCCACGTCCAGGAATTATGTGTGAGATTACACGAATTTGTTGCTTGAAATATCCTTACAGTAGTTTTTCTTCACATTTCTTTTTCCAATTTTTTAAAGCTCTGTTTATCCTTATATTGTCAGTGCTGTTACTGGCCGCTGTAATTAGTCTTTCTTTGCTGATTTTAATGTAGTAATCAAGTCCTTGTATAGATTCATTCTTGCTATATTCAATGTTGGCGAGTCCTCCTCCTCTTTTTTGTCTTGAGACATATAGTCTGTCTATCTCATCTCTCGGATGTAACACCTTGTGCATAGTTATCAACTTTCTGTACCTTTGGTTCATTTATTTGGGTTCCTCCCTAGTTCCCTTTAACATTGGTCCCGATTATCTTAAAAGGAGGACAGCCCAAATGTTTATCCCTTCAATGAGATTTCTGCTGCTGAGCTTGGTTTCAAGAAGTTTTCTCGTTTGTCAGAGATAATCCCCTGCTATTTTTCTTTTATCTCCACTTGTTTGATGGATCAGCTTCCAATATTCCCAAGTACCTTTAAATTTCCTTTTCTCTAAACGTTCTGATTCTTTCTTGGTTTGGTATTTCTATTCCTTCAATTATTTATCTTTTTCCAGTTATCATGGGGCATTTTTCTACGCCATATTCCATTCCTCTATCCTGGTAGAATAGTCTTATTGTTTATGTCGGTCTCCAGTTCTTTATCATTTTTTGCAAACGGTTTGATGTCGTCCATGTATATAAATTGATTAATCTTTCTTTGTGATTTTGTAAATATGTAGCCTCTTGTGCGCTTCCTAAGTATATAATTGTGTGGCAACATGGCTATTACAAATAGTAAGGGCGAAAGCGCATCTCTATAGAACATAACTCACTGATTTTCATCTTTGCAATTTTTTTCCTATGCTGCTAATTCCACTTTCCAGTTTTTCATGGCTTCAGTGATGAATTTCATGACTTTGTCGGATATCTTGAATATTTTCAGACAATCTACTTAACAGCTTTGGGGAACCTTATCCTAGGCCTTATTTTTTGTAATCAATCCAGGCCCAGGCTACCTTTTTCGCTTCGCTTGCTCTCCTTGAGAATGTGTTGATCAACGCACAGTAAGTCAGCTGTTACTCTTATCTCTCTGTGACATCTTTTCTGTTCTTTAGGAAACAATCCGCGACATAAAAGCGAGTAAAAGATCTCCTTCCTAATATGTGCTGCTATGATTATTCACATCTTCTGTGGACACGTTATTAGTCTATATTTGCTGGGGATGTTTTCTCTTAGAGTTTCTTTCTGGATCAAGGTAGTTTCCCCTTTATCTTCCATTCAGATATTCTTGCTTCTAGGCATTTACTCAGTTGAAGAGCCAATCTGTCATGGATAAATGTGATTTTTATTACCAGAATCCATGATGTCATCATGGCCTGGCGTCTACCAATTCGGTACTTTCTTGAAAAGCGATTTCAGGTGTATATCCGCCTCAGGACATTATTCGAGTACTTCTTCATGTTACTTATCCATTGAATCTTTCTGTTATGTTCTTTTTGTTCCCATATTTTACTCTAAAATTGTCTTGTTTTCTTTGCCCTCAGTCGTTGATTTGTACTCGCGCATTCACCACCTACTTGTTGATAGAATTTTCTTTGGTTATTTTTTAATGTTCTGTTTTTTTTTTTTTTTGTATTGATTGACCCTGTCTCGGTATCTCTTGTGTCTTCCTTCTTTTGCCAATATCTTTTGATTCATCTCTTCAAGTTGAATTGTCAGACTTTTCTGCCGTTTTTGACTTCACATCGCAACTTATCCCTGTGAGCTTTTCTTTCTTTAGCATCTTTGCTCGTTGTCACAGTTTCTTTACCAGTTCGTATTGCTTAATTTCTCCATCCATTCCTGTTCGCTTTCCGTAGCGAAACAGATTTTATCACCGAATAATTTCCCCCCTGCTTATATAAACTTGTTTAGTTCAGTAATGTTGCCGTTGGGATATTTGGTGATAATTTGTTTACCTTTTCGGTTTCTACCATGACATTTTTCCAGTTTTGGTTTCTGAAGGACAGTAATATAGTTTTATTTTCAATCATGGATTTCTTTTGTCTTCTTGCGTTAACATTTGTTTTGTGACATTTTGGTTGTCAAAATTTTGCTTTGGAATTGGATTAGCGGGATCTTGCTTTTTCGTATTTAGTTTTTCGATTCGAATCAAGGAAACTTATTGATATTCTTTACTATTTATTTGTCTACATATTTCAAGTATCTCGGGGCCAGAAAACCAACCTTTCTTTGATATTATTCTAGCTTGTTCCAGTCATTTGCTTGTTTTATCAAATCCCAAAGAATTTGCCTAAATTTCAATCATTCTTTTTCTGTAACTTCTTTGTGTTGAATTGTTCTTGAAGTAACAGTGAAGTTCATTTTTGTTATTGTCTCTGTCCATTTTTCCCCGTTAATGTCTCTGAGTTGAGTAGTTGCTTTGGTCGTTGTTTTTGAAGCTGAAATTAAAAAAGTCAACTTTCACAGGATGTTGATGGGTCCTCTATGTTAGCTATCAAGGGAGCACCTGCCGATCATGACACTCAGATCTATAATCTGAGTTCCATGTTGATTTGGACTTCGATTTGTCATTTTTCATGGGTAATATAATACTACATACAAACCGCGGGGGTTGATAATTATCTGTGCTCCTGTCACGATTCAGTGCGTCAGAAAAAAAAATTAAAAGACATATGAAATAAGTAAGTTTTAATTCAGTATAAGTTCACAAAACCCTTTTTTCTATTTTTTTTTTGGCATGGTACCATGTATTCTAAGTTTTGGAAGGAGTCATTTTTGTATTTTAGGGTAATAGGACTGATTCATTTTTTTTGTTTTTATTTTTCTAACCTATTTTCAATTTTTGGCCTTAGAAATTTTCTCACTTTCAGTTGTTTTCAGTTTCTTATCTACATTAACTCGGTTGATTTACATTTTTGGTTAGATTTGAATAATGTACCTTGCATTTAAGTTTAGGGAGCAGTCATTTTGGGGTAACAGGACTTATTCATTTGTTTTGATTTATTATTATGTGGTTACTCCCAGCAGGTTTTTTTTTACACCAGCATTAGTTGATGGTATTTCATTGGAATATGAGTGGCTCTAAGTTTCCCCAAGTATCCGGGACTCTTCTCAGTATTCTGACCGATCTTAACGATGACGTTTGGATGGTCTCCATTCGTTTTCCAATGTCAAACTCTTCCAGCCCTCTTACCAAGCCTTTTGGGATCGTTACAAGCATAAGGGTGAGATATAATACAACTTATCATCACTGTCGTCACAGAAACAAGATAAAAAAAAAAATTGGACCACCACAGGGACTCTCGCTCCCGTTGTGGAATTCAGAGTTTTTCCTTCTCCTTGATTGGTTGCCGTACAAAATCTACTAAGACTAGTATGACTTACTATGGGTATATAACAGATAAGAGGAAATAGATTCATGTCTTTCCTCAGGACATCACACACACACACACGTATGAGCAAATGCGGATTTACGCACCCACGCTAATATCATGTTTCATAGTTAATACACGTGATCAGCCAGTCATATGTACTAAGAAATGACGTTTATCACAGTCATGGAAAATCTAATTTGTATAATGATTGTAAGATGCAGGTATTAATAACTATTCATCTATAATTTTCATTGGTTAATTTTGATATACATGAGAAATTGTTTTGTGTATATGTTTTATAAGAAACCGATAAAAAACCTTCTAAAATGATAAATTGAGAATAAATTGTTTTGTTATGATAATGAAGACAAACACAAACACTATTCACTCGAACATATACAAAAATAAAATAACGGTCTTTATTTCCAAGAGGAGAGGAGTCTCCATGACGTAGTGGTTAACACGTTGTTCTATGACTTCGTTGTAAGTGAGTTCGAACTCCAGTTGTACTATTATGTTCATTTTCAGACAAATGCCTCTGGGAAAGGTATGAAGCCCCTTATTTCCCTAATCATGGGTTAAATAGTACCATTGCTGTCCTTCTATGAGGATCGCTTAAGGCATCCTCATAGAATGGCAAACAAGGAAACCAAAACAAACAAAAAAAATTAATTCTCAAACCAAAACAAGTCATATAAAATCATAGCTTGTATTGATGAGGGTATCTGTATTCGAAAGTTTGAAACTGAGATCAATCATGACTATTTTTTGTTTTGTTTTTGACATGATTGCAAAACCTTATATTGAAAAAATATCGCAACTAAGTTCGGGTACTACACCTTATATATATATATATATATATATATATATATATATATATATATGTGTGTGTGTGTGTGTGTGTGTGTGTGTGGTTAAATCAGACTGAAATTTAGTCTCTGCCTATTCTGTCTATGATCTGTTAAAGTCTTTGTATGTGTCACTTGACTTTTGGATTGAATGTATTTAGGAAGGCACCGTATGTTTACCGAGTACTTTCAGACCCAACTGGAACCATCTTCGAGGAAGCAAATAATCAAATGATGAGTCATATACATTTATATAAAAAGTAGGAGGAAGAACAAGTGGGAAGGGGATTTACGGAGACTTGAATGGATCAAAAACAGAATAGGTAGACACGAAGTGTCTGTCTTATCTAATCAAAACATTTTAAAAGAGAAAAAGCTACCTAGACACTCACACACACTTAGACATACATTTACCCACCTTATATATATATATATATATATATATATATATATATGTGTGTGTGTGTGTGTGTGTGTGTGTGTGTGAGTGTGTGTGTGTGTGTGTGTTTGTGGAACGTGGGTAGTATATAACGTCGAGGAAAATGTCGTCGGCTCGCTAATTCCTTTAGGAAAGGCAGGAAATCATATATCTCCTTCCAGCAATTGGTAAACGGCAAACTTATCCCTTTAGCCATGGTTGAGCAACCAGTCTAGGAACAGGAAAATCCTAACTTTAATCCCAACACGTCATGGACCAGAGTGGCAAAGCTAACTTCTGGAATGTAGGCAGGTTTAAATAGTTTTAATGATAAAGTCATGATAAATACGAAAGTAAAAAGTTAAATTGCATAACAAAGTTATCTGCCTTCCAGATTAGATGACTTTGTTTCATGTGAAAGAACAGAATTAATATAGTCGATAATCCTGAAAATAATAATTTGGAAAAATAAGAAAAAAAGAAAAGAAAAGAAATTTCAGAAGCGTGAATTTATGAATAATATTTACATTATTCTAGGTATCAATTTACGAAAAATTATGTTTTTGAATGTCAAGCTCACTTTCATGTTATTTGAATATTGATTATTGATAGTATGTTCTTATTTTGTAATACAAACAATGACTCTAATTTAGAAGTACTTCTTTCCACATTTTTAAAAAGTTTATTGTCTGTTTCTTATTGTCGTATTGTGAAATACGTCAGTCTATTTTTACATTACCATTGAAGTTGTTGCTTTCTTTTCACTATTTTCAAGCATAGTAACAAATGTGTAAATGTCTTTGCATTTTAGTTGGCTTAATTGCCAAGTGAAGGTGGTTAACTTATTTAATACTTTTAATGTGTCTATATATTGAATGGCGTGACCTTTTTCTTTATGTTTCTCTGTAATTTCCGCTTGATTCAGAGTATATCCATTGTGTATGCCCTCTGCTTAAAATGAAATATCACCTACTTTCACTCTGTCTAGGATCAGCGAGCAGTATGTATTTACCAAACCTCTTTGCCACAGACCGGATGTGACACAAGGTCAATTTTAAGCGGAGTATAGCTAGTGTATATCAAGAGTTTTCTTTCTTCTGAACGGGTTGCCTGACTAAGTCTAAAGAGTTCAGTCGGTCCTACTATTTATACTTGACTGATTCATGCCTTTCTAAGATGTATTAGTGCGAACTGGAACGTAAACAGCCTCATCAAGGATTTGAACTGGGTTGGCCTATTCCGTTTCCTACGACGATAACCGTTTCGTAAAGTGCACCTCCGTCAGAACCAGAGAGTAGTATTTGTACTAGTAGACATATAATAAAACATATAACAAAATAAATTAAATTAAAAATCAAATCAAAATAATATAAACACACACACACACACATACACACACACACACACACACACACACACACACACACACACACACACACACACATATGTATATATATATAGATAAACATGTGAAGATGAATTAATTAAATGTCTCTAAGCACTTTAACATTAAACTAAGCTCTTCACAAAATATCAGTTTGAAATAGGAAAGACAGATATATGTTGTAAATTAAACATTTAGATAAACAAATACTTAAGATAAATATGACCAAAATAGTTACGGCTAATTTGAAATATATACGCCCCCCCGCCTAAATGATATTCTTAGAACTGCTTTGTCTCCTTGGCAGCAATCTGATCATAGCTCTCTATTTGGACCTCTGATCGCCCTTCTCATAGTCTGAAATGATTCTGTTTTACATGTCGTCTAAACTTGCAAGTTCATATTTTCTCTCCATGCCGTTCAATCATCAAGGATACACGCAGCGACAGAATATTCATATTGAAAATTCCGATTAAATATAAACATTCTTGTTTAAAGATTCGCCTATCCGTCAGATGACATTAACACTCATTCCTGTCATAAAAATATGGTTATAATTTTGTATGCCTTGATCAGACTATATATTGTTTATGCTTCATTTTTTTTTATTTCACTCATATTACTTTTTATTGCATGACGAGCATTTATAAAATGTTTATAGAAACAGTCCAAATTGTTGAGCAAAGTATGAAACACTAGTCATAATAAGTGAAATTTCAATGTTTTAACATTTTTTTTTACAGAAATAGCCCATATTGTTAATGGCTATCATAATAAAGCTAAGATTCTGTCTCATGTGATAATTTTGCGATGTTAGCACAAACGCCTTTATCGTCTTATACAGCTACAAGGATAGCTTTGGCATCAAATAACCAGTGAAAGTCGATATACCGTTCAACAAGAAAGTAAACCTAAATTTTATCTGGTAGTGAGGCTTTAGTTCTTTGAGCTCTGGGAATTGTAAAGTACCCTTTCACTGCAATTACTTTCAGATTCACTCTAACCCAAGTAGAATCTTGCCTAGTCGGCTGGGGCTGTAGAATACATCTACTGCCCCTCTGCAGAGGGGTAAGACCCCTCAACGAGTGTCCTGATATGACACTGAGCAATCTGATTGTGAGGTTCCAGTAATACTCGTGCTTTTGGAAATGTGGAGTACCCCTTTATTGCCATCGCTCCCAGGTCCACTCTGGCCCGGCGTGGTAGCACCTGATAGGGCTCTATCTATGAGTTAAATAGAACTAACGGCATACTTATGCTAAACTGAATTGTTTGATTAAACTGAATAGTTTGAAATAGAAATGCTTTTGAAAATTAGACCGTACTCACATTTAAACTGCGTGCTTATGCTAAACAGAATTATTTCAAACGGAACCGTTTTTTTACATTGAAACTGTACTTACACTAAACTGATTTGTTAGATATAGAACTGTTTTGAAATTTAACTGTGTAAACAAAATCTGTACTTATACTAAACCGAATAAGCAGAATTAGAACTGCTTGACTAAACTGAGTTGCTTGAAATAGAAATATTTAACACAATGAAACTGTACTTACATTTAAACTGCGTACTTATGCTAAACTGAATTGTTTGAAATAGAACTATTTTCATAAAAATAGATTTGGAGTTAAATAACCTACAAAGGTTGATATGCCATAAAAACCCAACCAACCAATCAACCAACCAAGTAGTATCTGTTAGGGTCTCATCTATAAATAAAATAGATCTGTTTGAAAATTATTTGCATTTGATAAGAATACTTGATATTAAATAACTGAGTGGAAATTATTTGTATTGAAAATAAATACTTGAAATGATACAGCTGTGGGCAAACAAATAATTATTATTGAATTGGAATAGTTAATTTAAACCATATAGTTGTGTATAGATTATTGATATTTGATAGGAATACTTAAAATAATTCAACTGTATGCAAACAAATGATTATAGACAAATAAAAAAAGTACAATAAAAATGGAATAGAACTTTGCAAATATTTTTAGGATGAGAACCAAACATTTACAAATGTATCAAAATTCGGCATTAAATAAACTGTTTGAAATTGAAGTGCCGTTAAATGAAACAGACCAAAAGAAAAAGACAAGTGTTACTTTAATGAACAGACAAACTTTGGAAAGTAAAAGGCAGTGAAATAAATTATAGTTACAGAATAATTTTTTTAAATGCTCAGAAGAAGAAAAAAAAAGGTGATAATTTAATTCAACGTTCTTTAAAAAATTGAATAAAATCAATAAAACAGACGTCAAAGGAATGGGAAAATAAAAACTCTCTAGAAGACTTTTAAAAAAGTGGCCGCGTTGGGACTTCACACATAAACGATTATCAACAAAGAATGACGACTGACAATTGATGAAACAAGCTAGAAAAGAAACGATTTTGTTAAAGTAGACAGAAAAGCAGGAAATTATGATCTACAGATAATGGTATGTGTGTAAGTAGTTCCAGAACGCCGTAAATGATTTTCGGAAACATTTGAACTGATGCGACGACAAGAAAATTTATTTTAAAATTGCATTACCAATGATAGTTAAAGGGTAGGTGCAATTTTATATTACTTTCCTTTTAGTAAGAAAACCCAAAGGAATTGTAATGATTGGGTGGGAAAAGTTGTCCACTGAGAATTGTGCAAGAGATTGAAATTTCACCGTACTGACAAATGGTATATGCCCAAAGCAGAATATGAACTGAAAAATGGAACACATAATTTTTTAAACTTTGGGATACAAACTGATCATCAAATTTTGGCTTGAAGATCCGATCTCGTATTGATTAACAAAAAGAAAAGAACTTGTGATCCAGTGGATTTTACTTCTGACTAGACCACAAAGAGAAAATAAAAGGAAACGAAATACCTGGACCTGTCCAGAGAGCTTGCTAAAAAAGTAATGGAATATGAAAGTGACGGTGATACCAATTATAGATGGAGACCTCGGAGAAACTGAATTTCTTTTGATAGCTGGACAAAACAATGTCATAAATACTATGTCAAAGGAAAGATTGAAATGCACAGAAAAATGGCATGTGTTGAATTTGTGGTGAGAGAAATGAAACAGTTAATCCCATAATAAGCAGATACAGTAAACTGACACAAGAAATGAAAGAATAAGCTTGACTGAGTGGGAAAGGTGATTGACTGGATAATGTGCCAGAGACTGAAATTTGGTCATACTGACAAATTATCCATGGTATAAACCACAATCAGTGGTCAGAGATGAGACGCATACAATTTTCTAGGACTTTGAAATACAAAAAGTCATCGGATGGTAGCAAGAAGTTTGTGAAGAAAAGGACTTGTCATCTTGTGGATTTTGCGGTTTCAGTGGACCATAGAATAAAACTAAAAGAAAACGAAAAGAGGATAACTTCTTGGATCTTGCTAAAGTTTTGGAACTTGAAGGTGACGGTGATTTAACCAAATAACAAGATGTAAACTTTTAGAATAATTATTTTAATTACTTTCTTATTTGAATTCGTGGTTCAAGCAAAAACTATAGAGTTAATTTCACACAAATGAACTTTACCGAAAGTGTTTTAATGTTATACATTTAGCGACTAGTTATGTCTGCATATTTTATTGAAATGAGAGAGGTCTGACAACGTCGTGTGCTGATAGAGTATGAACGAAGATATTTATATTTAAAAGTAATTTTGAGACTCAAAATCGGAATATCACGATATTCTAATCTAAAAATCCTGAAACTACCGACTGAATGTCGTGGCAGAAAAGAGTTGCGTGTCCGGTGATAGCAAAAAGTGCTGGATACATTTATACATATTGGTTTGTGGAATTGGACAAGAGAGAAACTCACTGACCCGGATACAGTGACAGAGCAAGGAATAGCAGACCAGAATGAAAGTGAAGGAAGACGAAAAACTCAACAAATACATGGATCTTGCCAGAGAACTGAAAAAACTACGGAACACGGAAGAGATTGTGCTACCAAAAGTAGTTGAAACCCTTTGAACAGTTTCCAAAAACATGAAAAAGAAATTGGATGAATACGAGATTAAAGAAAAAATCGAAACCATTTGGACAAAAGCACTCAAAATCGGTAAGAATACATAGACGAGTCCTGAGGAGCTGAGGAGTGTTGTCACTCAGACTTCAGTGAAAATCCATCCGTTACAGTTGGTGTGAAAAATTCGCTACGAGTAAACTAATAATATTTTTAATTTTAATTAATGATTTTCGATACTATCAAATATGTTTTCTTTTTTTTTCCAGACTTATTTTGATTTTCTTCAAATATATTTTCAATTCTATCAAACACATTTTTATTTTTTTCAAACATATTCTTTATTTGATCAAACATATTTTAATATTATCAAACATATTTTCAATTTATTCAAACGTATTTTCAATTCAAAGAAACATATGTCCAATTCAATCAAACATATTTTCAATTCTATTAAACATATTTTCAATCCAATCAAACATCAAATTCAAAATATTTTCAATTTAATCAAACATATTTTCGATTTTACCAATCGTATTTTTGATTCAATAAAACATATTTTTCTAACCAGCATATTTCTAACATATATCAAACATATTTACAAATCAATCAAACATATTTTCAATACAATCAAACATATTTTCAACTCTATCAAATAAATATTTAATTCTATGAAACATATTTCTAATTCTATCAAACATATTTTCAATTCAATCAATCATTTTTACAATTCAATCAAACATTTTTTCAATTCTATCAAACCTTTTTCAATTTTATCATATTTTTAATTCTACAAAACATATTTTCAATTCAATCAAGTAAATTTCCAATTTTATCAACGATATTTCTAATTCTATTGAAATATTTTCAATTCAATCAAACATATTTTAATATTTTCAAACATATTTTCTATTCTATCAAACATGTTTTCAATTAAAAAAAACATATTTCGACTTCTATCAAACATATTTTTAATTCAATCAAACATATTTTCATTTTATCAAACATATTTCTAATTTTAACAAACATATTTTCAATTTTAACTAATATATTTTCAATTCTATTTAACATATTTCTTATTCTATCAAACGTATTTTCAATTCTATCGAACATATTTTCATTTCAATTAAGTATAATTTCAATTCTATCAAATATATTTTCAGTTTAATCAAACGTACGTCTCGCACATTAAGAGACTCGCTTAGTGTAACGGTTATTGTCGTGGGAAAATGAATTGGTAATCCGAGTTCAAATCATTGATGAAGCTGTTTGTCTTTTACTTCACGCTAATCCCCTTGGGAACGGCTCAAATCTGTCTGTTCGCCCCCAGTATATGGATAGATAGTAGGATAGACTATTCTTTAACCTTCGTATAGCAACTAGTCTTGGAAAAGGAAAACTCGGAATGCAAATAACTGTACTCCACTTAAACATTTGCCTTGCGTGGTATCCTGCTCAATGCAGAAGAATTAGGTAAATGCAAATCGTGGAAGAAAGGGTTTTGATATTCAAGGTGTTATCAAAACCTATAGACTCTCAAGCTTTAATTCTTTTGAAATCAAATATTTTAAAAATGACGAGTGAAAAGCTGAGCAACTTATATAATGAAATGATAATGTCTCGGTGTGTAGACGAAATCTAATTGAGTTAGGAACAAGTCTCATTTATTGATTATCAGTTTTGATATGTCTAGTCCAGACCTTCGAAACTAAAATATATGAGGATAGCCCTCCAAGTAATTCATGAAAGAATAATACCAATATTTCACCCCGGAATTTAGGATAATCCCCTATGAGGATATAAATCAGCGAAAGTTGATTACTGTAATTCTTGTTTATAGTTAGGAGTCAATTGAAGAAAAGCGTGACAATTCACCGAGGAAGCAAATTTCTTCACTGTCGAATAATTAGATTTTGGTCTCTAAAGATTTTCTCTGAGAGTGGAATCAGCACAGGTAAATGGAAGTGATAGATCAGGTTTTAAATTTTGGTTTTGATATTAATAAAGACGCGTCAAAGAAAACAATTTTATAAATATTCATTGCACCTTGTCTTTGAATCAGAGTTAGCAAGCTTATCTCGCAGACCAATACTGAGTTGTAAGTTCAATCTTCACAGGATCATCCAAATATTCAGTCTTGTGCTAAATCTAAGCTATGCTTTCTTTTTGAAGGGGATTTATAATAAACTAATCTATCATATCCACTGCTATTAAGTTGTTAGTTCGATCATCACTGAATGCCCCATAATGCTTGGTGCTAAATCTAAGCCACATTTGGCGTTTTTTTAAGGATGCCTCTAATGGTGCGATGTCAAGAGAGCATGGCTTGCAAACCATTACGAGAGACTCCATGTTTTTAGCACAGTGTCAAATCTAAACTACGCTTGTTAAATAACTTTACTTGCAGTCTCCTTATGCTCAAGCCATATTGAAAGTACCAAGTCCTTCCAGCTCACTGAAGTTAAGCAGCGAGGTTCCAGCTCATTATTGATATAGGTGACCTCTTGGAAACAGCAAATACTGTAAGCGAGCTGCGGCTTTTGTCACAATCAAACAAAGGTTAAGAAACAATAAGTACTTCGCTTTTAATAAATACTTTATTTTTTACGATAAGTACTTCTTTTTCCCGAAAGGACATAAAACAAATCTGTATCGAAGGGGTGTCTTAAAACATTGAGGATTTTGCACTGAATGATAAATGAAATGTTATCGACTGATTGCCACCAATTCGATTTTCGCATAATATAATTATCGACTTCACGATAGATGCTTGTTGAGATAAAGTATCCTTAAACGAAATTATTGGTGTTATTAAGTACTTTTTCGTGATATAATGATTAGCAAGCTGGTCTCACGGGTCATTATTGCGGAGTTCTATCAACACTACTTGCCACGTTCTTGTGTTTGCAAGCCAAAACTAAAGCAACCTCATTAAATAGATATGGCTATTGTTAATTGATTTTAGGAACTGGTGTATTTGCTGAAATAAAAGTTACTTTTTATCAAAATCTTTTAAGGTTTTTCTCGAAGGAACATAAAAAAACCACAGTAAAATTTTGAAGGATGTGTTGTGCTGATGATAGTTGTTACATATTTCATTTGCAATCGGAGTTCGAACCCACGTAAAAGCAAGCGTTTGAATGCTAATTTTTAAAGTAAGCAGTCCCTTTTACTTGGAAGACTGACACAGGGAAATCTTTGTAACTTTATTTGACTTTCTGCTTAATAAAATCAACATTATTAAGGGGAGGGTCTTATTGTGGTGCCTTTGTAACTTTAGTTACTCTTACTAAAGCTCTTGTTTGCACAAGCACAGAAAATTCAGGATTAAATAGCCCATATAGAGTTGATATGCCGTTAAATAAAATAAATGTAGGCTTCTTCCCGATTCTCGTCACATTTGGCTCCGTATTAAAATGAGTGATACTTATCTAGTTGTTAATATCGTTGTAGCTACCTACCTATCTTCGTCCTTGGGGGTTAGTGCGTGTCACGCAAATGAGTGAGGAGATAGACTAAACTAAGTAAACTAACCGCATATAATATATATACGGCTATTGTTGTAGGAAACGGATCCAAACGACGAGACTGCATTCCACATCGCACGTATACTTTGGGAAAAGAATCAATCCAACAGTTATCCCTCTAGCTATGGGGAGACTGAGGCAGACTGAGCTCTTCAGAATTGGCAAGGCAACTAGGAGAATGAAAGCTCTGATTTCAAACCAATTGTACTCCGCTTAAAAAGTCTCTACATACAAAATTAATTCTTGTCCTGGCAGCTCTACTCGTGTCGACTTCCCGTGACGTCTGTTCCAGAAAGCCGCTCTCTCACTTTTACTGATTTATTGGAATTGTGACTAAAAGCGGTTTTTTTTTAATTTCATAAAATCTGACTATATTTGAAAAGCAAACATGCTTACATAAAATTTGTACGATCAAATTGCATTTTGATAAAATTAAAGATGGTGGGATGCCGTGAAAATTTATAAGTTCAATATTTTCTATTGTTCAAAAAATTACTTTCTTATATTTTTAATGTGAAAGTGAAAATTGCGCAAAGAAGAAAGTTAGGGCATAAAAAGAATTACTTTTGCTAAAAATATTAATTTCCATGAAGTTTTAAATAAATAGAATATTTTGCCGAGGTTTAGTTTTTCTGGTTAATTTATTCAATTTAATTAGATATCGTATATTTTCTATACTAATAAAGTCGGGCAAGTTTGATGAATTCAGCTTGTTTTAAAGTGATGATAAATATTAAACGTGGAATTGCAGATAAGATTTTCCTTCAGTCCTTATGGGTAGAAAAAACTATATCTGTCTATGAGAATAGATATCTTTATTTAAGTTGAAAAAGAAAATTAATGTAATCGATAATTCTAAAACTAATGTTTAAAAAGTAAATTCAAAATCCTAAATGCATTACTTTAGTTATCTACGTGCACGAAAATAGTTTAAAAAACCGCCTCGATGTCATGTAATGTCCTTTTTCAAATATCTTTATATTTCTCTATTTAAAATGGTCTGCAGAATAAATAGATTAATAGATACAGGGCATCTAGATTTAAAAAAATCAGTATTTTCCTATTTGTTAATATTCCAGTAAAACTTGTCCAATACAACATTGAAGTTGCAGTACTAAAAAAAGAGACATTATTAATTTTTATTTTTGAATTAAAAAAGAGAAGATATTCCTTTTGTTTAAGAATAAAAAATAGAAGCAGTTGAAGTAGTAGCTGTAGTAGTATTACAATTACTGTTGAGGGATAATCAATAATACACAAAAGAATAGAAAGTTTAAGTAATGCAGAGAAAGAGATGAATCGGTTAATCACATAGTAAACAAATGTAGCAAACTTGCACAAAAGATTATATACGACTGGGTCTAAAAGGTGATCCGCTGGGAATTGTGCAAGAGATTGAAATTTGATCATACTACCAAATGGTATATGCACAAACCAGAATCTGTCCTTGAGAAGGAGACACATCAAATTCTCAGGGATTTCGAGATACACATGGATCACCTTATTCCAGCTAGAACACCAGACCTAGTATTAATTAAAGAAAAAAAGAACTTGCCTTATTGTAGAATTTGCCGTTCCTGTGGACCACAGAATGAAAATTACAGAAAATTAAAAGACCTAGTCAGAGAACTAGAAGACTGTGGAATATGTGAGTGATGGTGGTACCAATTGTAGCTGTTGCACTTGGAACGGTCCCCAAAGGCTTGGCAAAAAGACTCGAGGTATTTGAAATCATGGGGAAAATCAAGACCATCCAAATTACAGCATAGCCTAGAATACTGAAAAGACTTCAGGGAAAGATCACCAGCTAACGCGGGTGTGATTAGTTTGTTTAACAGTTTATCAATCTCTGTGGGTTATTTAATAACAAAGTCATCCTTGTAGAAGAACAGCAGTGATACTATCTAATCCAGAGCCAGGGGATAAGGAGATTGCCAAACCCACTGTTATTTGTTCGAAAGAGAACTCGATTACTTCGAGGCTATAGTTCAGCACTGTAGCCATTATGCCACAGGAACTCCCCTGACGCTGGCGTGAAAAACTCCCAAGGAGTTAAATTATAATGAAAAAGAGTTTTTTTTTTAAATGCATGGAAATTGTAAGAGACTAACACACTAGCCAGAATTGCGTGATCTTCTTCTAACCGAAAATTTCCTCATATTTGAAAAAAAATTTGATAAATATCCTTCATGAAGTTTTAAATCAGTTCATTATTAATAGTTTAGTTCATCTGTTTAATTAATTTCATCTTTCTTATTGTATAATATGTACAAGACAAATATTGTGGGAATTGTCTCAGTGACGTGGCAACAAATGTGCTGGACTTGGACATCGTCGTTTGCGAGTTCGAACTCAAGTCGCGCTATTTCGTTCACTTTCGGACTTATACCCTTGAGGAAAGGTATGAACCTCTTTATTCTCTCAGCTGATAGAATAAAGGGGTTCATACCTTCAGATTGTAATGCTACTGTCCTTTTTCAAGGATGGTTTAGGCATTAAATAACCCCAAGAAGTTGATATATCATTAAACTAAGATATCAAACCAAATATTTGGTAATACTATTTATCTATACTATTTCAAAAGTTCTGTTTATTATCAATATATTACTACTTACTAGTTTTTCGCAGCAGTTTTAACTGAATTTAGATTGACAGTAAACCTCCTTAGATCTTTAAGACTCTTTCAACTATTTTAGCCGATTTCAAAACAGCAGTGATCAGTTCGAGTTTTCAGCTTTTACAGTCTTTTTCTAAGTTCTTTGGCATTGTTTTAAGTGCTTCGTCTATGATTCAATTTCACTCTGTAATCTGCTGGGACAGTGAAGTCCATTAGTTGTCAAGTATTATTTTTCTTGTAAACTATGGCAACGTCTTATCTTCAGTCCGGGATTGGTGATATGTTTTTATGTCAAAACCCCAGAGATTTTTATATATCTCCTTTTCCTGGATGGATTTTTTTCCTGTGCATATAAGATTTGTCCATAGTCAAAGTTTTGTCAATTGTCTAATTAAAGAAAAGCGAAAATTGGATAAATACTTGGTCCTCGCCATTGTGCTTAAAAACTTTTGGAACATGAAGGTGACAGTTTCACTAATCATTGTTGAAGACATTGAATCAACCCCGAAGGACCTGGAAAAGAGACTGTGGAAACTGGAAAATTTAAGTGACTTGTTATCACACATACTTCAATGAATACCTACAGTTACTACTGGTCTAAAACACTCGCAAATAATATTAATATTAATAATAATTATATGTACGATAATGAGATTAATTATATGTATGATAATGATTATAATTTTAATATGTATGATAATAACTGCGTGCTAATTGCAAGAGGTAAAGATTGCAGTTAAGATAACATAGGACGACATTTAAAAAAAAAAAAAAAAGAAAGCTGGATACCCATTTATAGATGACGAGAATAATTCAATAAGAAACATCTGGATTAAATCCATTCAGATAAGGAGATAATATCACCGAATATATAATAACTGGATGCAAGATGTTTGCACCGAAAGAATTTAAAAATATCTTAACTACATATATACATATATATATATATATATATATATATATATATGGCGGCTCGTTCTAAACTATGCAGTAGTGTTTCGGCTTGGTTGGGTGTATTGGCCACCATGTCAATGCACACAAAACTAAATATATGCGCTTTAATAAAACAGGCGACATTTCCACACTAGAGGGAACCTTTCTGAAACTGGTAGAAAAATTCACCCACCTAGGAAGCAGTGTCTCATCAAATGAAAAAGACATCGACACGCGGCTAACGAAGGCATGGACAGCTATCGATAAGCTATCGATCATATGGAATTCAGACCTGACCGATAAAATGAAATGCAGTTTCTTTCAGGCAGCGGTCGTATCGACACTACTGTATGGATGCACTACTTGGACGCTAACAAAACGGCTGGAGAAGAAGCTAGACGGCAATTACACAAGAATGCTGCGAGCAATCTTGAACAAGTCCTGGCGGCAACACCCCACAAGGTACCAACCATACGGCCACCTGCCCCCCATCACGAAAACTATCCAAGTTAGACGAACCAGACATGCAGGACACAGCTGGAGAAGCAGGGACAAGCTCATAAGTGATGTACTCCTATGGACCCCAACATATGGCCGAACAAAAGCAGGACGACCAGCTCGAACATACAGCAGCTATGTGAGGATACGGGATGTAGCCCCGAAAACCTGCCAGAGGCGATGAACGATAGGGAGAAGTGGCGAGAGAGGGTCAGGGATATTCGTGCTAGCAGCACGACATGATGATGATATATATATATATATATATATATATATATATATATATATATATATATAATTTCTAATTTTTTGTACGTATCGTCCATGTAGTTTTTTTGTTCTTAGGCATTTTTGATTGCTTAAATCCTTGTACTTGTGTTTCTTTCTTCACGTTTTATTGCCCTCTTTCTTTTACGTCTATTTCTTTCGGTGTGAAGTTTAGTTGTTAAGCAAATTTATCGCACTCTTTGTGTTTGAATAATTTCTTTTGTGCTTCTCATGTGAATTTACTAACTGCAGCATCCGGTCTGTTGTTGTGTCTAAGTATTTCTTTAATCCTACAGTGGTTATTTTGTTAATTAATCCGAATTGGATTGTGACGTGGCATAAAATATTTATCCCAGGACGGGAGTTTATTTTCGCACGTGTGAAGACGGGGCAGTCTGGCACTTGATCCCTCGCAGAATAAGTCCCAGTTAAGATTCCTTCTTCGGGCACATGGGAATTGGCAGATAATGTGGGGGTTAATTTGGGTTTAGACTGACAGCCGCTGGCAAGGGGTTTCCATTTTTCACGTTACACACACCCATCAGACCACTTAGTCTTCCTACCCCTAGGATAATGGAAGATATGGGCCTCTAGGTTGAAATAAGATATTATTATTTTTCGTAGTCGACAATTTCAATTTCCCGTGTATTGTTTTTAAAGGCGAATAAGACATTTAACGAGAATAAATTGAGGCGAAAATGAAGCTGAAAAAGGACATGCAAAAGAAGGCAATTCGATAGGCAAATAACACAACAAATAAGTTTTGACACGAGGGGACATATAAAATATAACAAGGTTTTTAATACGTGCTGACACAGACAAATATTAAGGTGCCGGCTATATTACCAGCAGACAAGACTTAAACACAAATCTCTCTTTCTTTTTTCTTTCTTTCTACTTTTCTATCTTTTCTCTTGAACCTTGAAAAGGTAGCAAAGTCCACTCATATGTTCACAGTTCATGAAATGAATCTTTTTATTCCATTTCTCTTCTTGTCTTAATGCATATAATTCTCTATATGTTTCTTTCTTTAAATTGAGAGGGAGAGCATACAATTGCAACACTTAGGAAGGGTGGAGGGAGAAAACGGTTTTAAGGTTTACTTAGCTTCTTCGACGGGCTTCTTCTGAGATTTCTTTTCTTTCACGAGCAAGTGGGATTCTGTGGAGCTCGGCTTGAAGGCATCTGCTATCTCCTGTTCAAGAGCTCTATTTCGCTTTTTCGCCCGGAGTTTCGGCGACAGATCACACGTTCTCTCACGACGACCGCCGTTCTAAAACTGAATTCTTTTTTCCTATTTCCGCTGACGAAAAGGGTGCTTCCAGCTTTAGGGTTCTGGCCAATCATTTAGCCTCCTTCTTCTCCCTCACCCTGTCAGGCGATTCATTCGGACTACTATCTCTATCCACCTGGGTGAGGTTATGGAGTACAGATAGCTTGACCTACATTCTAATTTCATCTTTTAACTGTCAACCTTTGGGGCCTATCAATTCAAACACGGAGGGGTAGGGGAAATTTCTTGTTTCTCTCCTCTCAGTGGTAGACCACGTGACAGGATTCTCTTCAACCATTTTCTCTCTCGACGCAGTAACGTTCTATATCTACTCCCAAGTGATGCATTCTGTGTCAGGTTATTAGTTTCCTAACGTTAGTATCCATTGTTGCTTTTTTTTATTTCGTCTGACATCCAGTTTATTATATTAAAACTGAATGTCATTACTGGAATTGCCAAGGTGTTCATTATGATAACTATTTTTCGCATTCAACTCTCTTCTTAATATGGCTGTCATTCGCCTATTGAATTCCTTTCTTATTTTTATCTAAATAAGATTGACACCATTCGTTTCATAAATTACTAAATATTCATAGGTTTTACTCTGCTTTAACTCTGTAATTTCCGTGTTCATATCTAGAATGATGTTTTAGATTTTACTGGCGAGCTTTTCTTAAATGGAACTTTCGCATATTTGTCCAGACCAAATTTCACATTTCAAAGTGCTTAATAGACCTCTGAAATTGTCATCTTTTTTTGGGATATAACTTTAAACCGTCCGTATAGAACCAGTGGTATATTTTTGTCGTTTTATATCCATAGTCTGTATTTTTAAGTTCTATGGAGAGAAGTATTAGAACTATACGAAAAAAAGGAGTAATTGAGTCTCCTTGGAAGGTTTCATTGTTAATGTTCAGATTATTAGTTTTAAGTACGCCTTTTTCATGGATTAATCTGAGATTAGTATGCCAACTTTCTACATTGTATTTTAGGAATGTTATTACTGGAGATATCTAAAAAAAAAAAAAAAAAATTAGAATCCATTCGTTGGGTACGCCATCAAAAACGTTTTTGTAGTCCATCCAAGGCATACTTAGATTTTTCTGCTGGGAGCGACAATTCTCCTTGGACATCTTGTTTACGAGGAGCTGATTCTTGCTCCGATATGATTTTTTTTTTTGCATCCATTTTGTTCTAAAATGAAGATATCCCTACATTTTATGCCTTTGACTTTCCTCTCGTTTAGAATCGATGTTATTTTGTATGTTGTGGGAAGACAAGTGATTGGTCGCTAGGTTTTTTTGAGTTTCTTTTTTTTTGTTTTTGGTAGTAGGTATGTCACTCCTTCGGTGAGATAATCAGTGATTTTTTCAGGCTTTTAAATGATTTCTGAAATAACTTTCTTCATTTGTTATTGTGTGGAAGATAGGTGATTCATTCTTTTTATAAGTGTCTTTAATACTTTCAATATACCTTGATGTTTTTATTATGGGTCCATATATTTCTCCAGGAAGATTTCAATTCTTTAATTGTTAGGGTTTCCTTTGCATTTATTGTCTCTTTTCCTATTCCTCGATACAATTTTTTTATTGTCTTGAAATATTTTGTTGTGTCTAAAGAATGTTTTTCGTTTTTCATATCTTCGGATACTCAGGCCCTTTAGTTGAATATTTTCGCTAACTTTTTTTTATTATCGGTATTTCATCTATTGATGCTATCTCATTTTTAAAAAATGTTTTCTTGCTTTCCTACATTTCACTTTGACACACTTACTCCTTTCATCAAGTATGGATATTTTTTCCTTGTATTTTTCTATTTCTTTTTCTATCCTTAATTTATTTTGGGAAAGCTATGTGTTATGGTTACTAGGATTAATGCAGTAACAGTCACAAATATTATTTCATTTAAAAGCGTAAAATTTGTTTTAGAGTATTGTAAAGGATCTTCTATGGCACAGTTTGCCACCTTCATCTGCATGAAGTTATTTTTGTAATTTAAACTTTTTTTAGTAGTACACTGTTTTTCATATCAGTATCCGTTATCTTAATGAGTTCTCTGATTATATTTTGTTTCATTTCATCGATTTTAATGTTATTTTCTGTGTAGTCTGGGTTTTCTATTTGAGGTTGACTATTTTCTAATTTGCTGTGATTATTTTTTGTTGCTGGAGTTTTCATATAATCATAGGTTGATTGTTTAAATGTATTATCTGTTTTATTATTAACTACGTTTATTTCAAGTGCAACACTTTCATTTATTTGCTTATCAGCAACTACCTATTCTTTGATATCTTTTTCAGTATCTGTCAAGCGGTCGCTTATTTGTTTCTCTTTTGAGAGTTTTTCACACCGTCAGACTCCAATGAAAAACCATCAGCTGTGTTAGCTTATGGTATTTCACTGAAGAGTGATTTACAGCAAGTCTCCTCAAGTCTCCAGGACTCATATCATTATTCTGGCCGATCTCAACAATAAGAGGACGAGTGGAGAGTATCCAATCTCCACTCGTCCTATTTTCAAGTCCTTCATTCTCCGTACTAAACCTTTGGTGACTGTACCGAGCGCACCAATTACAATTGGTATCACAGTCACTTTCATGTTCCATTGTTTTTCGGTCTTTTAGCATGGTCTAGGAACATTGCTCTTTTCGCTTTCTTTCAGTTTTGTCTTATGGTCAGCCGGAACGGTAAAGTCCATAATTCGGTTGGTTCTCGTTTTTTTTTTGTTGACTATCACTAGGTTTGGTCGTCTGGACGAGAATAGATGATCCGTTTGTATCTCAAAATCCCAGAGAATTTTGTGCATCTCAATTTTTAGGACAGATTTTTTTGTTATTATTATTATTATTATTATTATTATTATTATTATTATTATTATTATTATAATACACCTGAGTGATAGCAAGTCTCGTCAGGTCACCTAAACTCTTTCAAGTATTCTTACCGATTTCCATGTACATAACTTGAAATCAACATTTCTTTTCGTCTTGGTAACTTGACATCAATTGCACAAGCCAGTAAACTAAATTCGGTGCTCTAAGAAGTATTGAGTCATTTCTTCGTTACCATTACTCATTGAGTTACTCGGAGTGAGAGTACCTATTAAGGTTACATCTATCGGTCCAATAGATCTGTTTGAGATAATGCTCGAAA
Organism: Sepioteuthis lessoniana; assembly: GCA_963585895.1. NCBI lineage: Eukaryota > Metazoa > Mollusca > Cephalopoda > Myopsida > Loliginidae > Sepioteuthis > Sepioteuthis lessoniana. The sequence continues at coordinate 56,739,279 of OY757912.1, forward strand.
TGATTGTGAAATATTTTAATACATTGGCTTTTGAAATATTGATATTTCAACTTAATATGAAGTACTTACTGATAGACCAAACTTGTTAAACTAATTTCGGCATAAAATAACACAAGAATTGAAATGTAAAACTAACAAACTAAATAATCAACACCCCACCTCTCTCTATCCCACCTATCAATCTCTCCCTCTTTCTCTCTCTCTCTCTCTCTCTCTCTATTTCTCTCTCTCTCTCATTCACATTATCATAATCATAATTTTACCCCTCGTGAGTTTTTCACACTGGTGGCTTTTCTTTGAAGTCTGAGTAGCAGCAAGTTTTTTCAGGTTTCCGTGTCTCTTCTAAATATTTAAACCGATTCAAATAGACTTGACTCGGAATAATTTCTTTTTCGTCTCAATTATTTTCTCTTTAGCCTGTATAAGTTTCCTGTTAGGATGGAATATCGAACTATTCCCTTTCTCAGGTTAACTTGTAACTATTGAAATGGAGAAATTTGCTGGATCCCAGATCTATAACCGCAAGCATCAGTCGAAATTGAAAGATATTACACTTCATTTAGTTAAGTTAGAAAAGCATCAATCTCCGCGAAGAAGCGAAATAACTGCAGCAACAAGCAAACGCCAAGAGGATTGCATTACGTAACAGGATTTCGTACGGATATATAGATCAACTTGACAATTTCAGTATCTTTATTTGGCGAATTTTATAGGCTCAACTTACGGCTCAATCCGCCAATGTTGGTCCATAAAGTTAAAAGGCTGTGCATCAATCATTTCTGCAAACATTAATCGAATCTCCATAAATATGTGGCATTTATAATTCTTATGTCAGGATTTACTAAATGGATCTGTTTGAAATCCTAACATGGCGGTAAAACAGATGTTAGTTGGTTCGCTTAAGTTAAGCAACGTTTTACAAGCTAAATATCAGATTGCCATATATACCTGTGTATAGATCGAATTTTGAAGACTTAAATTTTGGCCCAAATTGGCATTAGTGACACTATCATTCATAATTAAGTACACCTCACGATTTTTCTATCGTTATAAAATGATAATTTTTTTCTAAACCAAAGATCTACGAGGACCATTAAATAAGTTTCCAGACTTTTTTCGTATGAGCACTTTTATTGATAGTACACACTTGAAACTCTAGTCCCCTTCGAAGTAATCTCCTCTGGCTGCAATGCAATTGTAGTACCGTTCCAACAACTTCTGGAAGGCCCCATCGAAGTCCTCTTGTGTGAGCGTGTCAATGACCTTCGTCACAGCCTCTTTCATCTCCTCAATTGTCTCATAACGACAGCCTGTGAGCTTAGGGAATAGCCAAAAGTCACAGGGAGCAAGGTCTGAACTATAGGGAGGCTGAGGAACTGTCTTGATGCCCATTTTGGTCAAATAGTCTGTGACAAGGTTGGAGTTGTGGACTGGTGCATTGTCCTGCTGGGAATGCTACTGACCCGATTTGAAGAGTGCTGGGCTATTCCGACGGAATCTCTTCCTGAACTCCCTTAAAACCTCAACATAGTAACCCTAACCCTAACCGTTTGGCCAATCAACTCTGGTGTTCTGACTTCCTTACTCCTCCCACACCTCTCATCATCCCTCACAGACTCCCTGCCTTCCTATAATCTCTTATGCCACTGAAAAACTGATGCTCGATTCATGCAAGATGGTCGAAAAGCAGTCTGAAGCATACCATACGTTTCTGTGGCATTTTTCCAAGTTTAAAACAGAATTTTATTGCATATCGTTCTTCTAAAGTGTCAGATTGCATTTTTGAAATTCACCAGCTGTGACAATCAGGCTTTAGTTGGGTATATTCCAATTCCTGCTGTAGCTGTTCATTTGAACCTGAAATCATCATAATTGGTCAGTCATCTCATAAGATGTATAGCAACAAGATACTGAATTTTCAAGTGTCTATGACAATTTTAAATGCCTGTACAAAAAGTCTGGAAACCTATTGAATGTACGACGTATGATTTCCAGTAGAACACTATAAATCAAAACGGGTGTTATAAGGTATTGTTCATAATCAAACTCTTCAGTTCAATATTGTTGAAAGAAATGGACACGGCAATCCAAGTTCAACTTCTGGACAAGGTTGTTTTTATTTCGCATGGTGCTAATACTTTTTAGGAAAGGTGAGGATGGAAGTATTACTCCTCCACCTATGGGTAAATAGTAAAGCAGACTGATCTCTTTAACCTTGCTGTAACAACCGCTCTAGATGAAGCAAAACTCTGAATTTAAAACAGTTATACTCGGCTTAAACATTGACTTTGTGTTACTTCCTGTTTACGACTAGAAGTTTTGGTAAATCATCATCATCATCATCATCATGTCGCGCTGGTAGCACGGATATCCCTGATCCTCTCTCGCCACTCCTCCCTATCGTTCATCGCCCTAGGCAGGTCTTCCGGACAACATCCAGTATCCTCACATAGCTGCTGAATGTATGTTCGTGCTGGTCGTCCTGCTTTTGCATGGCCATGTGTGGGGTTCCATAAGAGTACATCTCTTATGAGTTCGTCCCTATACTTCTTATACACATATGTATACTGTTGTATTTTTCTTTGCAGTGGTGTTGTAATTTCATTTTTGGTTACATAGTTTCAGTGCCGTAAATTTTTAGATAAGTAATATCTAATCATACCATCAAAACGGATATCATTAAGTATCATTTAAGAAACTCAACAGCATTCAAATTGTGTATGTACAAATATGAATATGTAGCTGTCCAAGGAATTGTGAATGGTATTTAAACGGAGAGTATAAAAATGACTGTCCAAGACAGATTTTTAATTTGAACTGAAGATGCTTATTATTTCCTTAACATTCATGCTTTTCTGAAAGGCAGGATACGACTTTTCTCTCCGCTCTGCCTACAGCAAATACCAACAAAAATATCTTGTCATTGGCATGTCATGATGGTTCGCGAAGATGAGATAAAGTGAATAAGAATATATATATATATATTTTTAGTTGGGGGACAAAATTTTATCAAAGCAATAAACAGACCCAAAATGATGGACCTAAAAAATCACAAGCTAGCTGACCGGTTTCGTCCTCGTTCAACAGAGCTAAATCGAGGAAAATCTCATGTAGAATAATAAAACAAAATTTGGGAAATATCTATGATTGGAAAAAATATTGTATTGGAGACTATATCGAAGAAATATTAAGTCCGATCGGACATTCCCTCTGTTTACAGAGAGACGGTCTGCCGGACAAAATATGAATAGTCTCTAACAGTGTGACTTACTCAACATAGAGAAAAGGCCATACTTAACTTCTCAGCACACTCACGATTATTTATCAGGTGTCCTGTAATTGAAGACCCGTATGTACTCCTTAGATTATCATTCGGGCGTCCAATAAAATTGCATATTTTTGTAGGAACATGTTTAATTCTAGCAGCTAGCCTTTGATTAGTTCTTCCTATGTAGTACGAGCCGCAACGACACCGAAACAAGTAAATAAGAGAATTATTATGAAGAGAGAGAACATCTTTATGATAGATACCAGAATAGGTTTAATGTGAAAGACCACCTGTACATTGGATGAAAAATAACGCCTGTGTACAATTTGTGTGATTTTCTTGGCAAATCTCTCGCTAATTCCACCCAACCAAGGAAGACATAAATATACAAGACACGTTTATACTGGTGTCTATTTAATTTTGTTAAATTCAGTTATTTTATTAGCAATAACTGTTTGTGCAACACTCAATGGAAAACCGTTGTTGCAAAGAGTCTCAGAGATAAACTTAATGTCTGCATCAAGTGTAGATTCAGAGCAAATCATTAAGGCTCTATTTGTTAGGGTCTTAATTAGATTAATATTTTTGTTTGCAAGGCAAAAATAATCCCACCAACTATAAAGACCCATAAATATAGGTTTATGATATATCAATGGGACATAATATAAAGGAGTCCTATGAACTAACACCTCTAAAAAAGGCAACATATAATCAGTTTCCTTATTTAGTGTAAATTTAAAGTTGGAGGGATCTTATTAAGGGAGTTAAAGAAAAAGTCTGCTTCAGTCTCGTTATTAAACAGACAAAATGTATCGTTAATAAAGCAATAATAGAGAACCAGCTTATTTGGCCTGGAGTGTAAAAACTTTTCATGAAAGCTGGTCTCAAAAGACCCTATCGAAATCCTATCAATCTGTTAGTACATAATATTGTCAAGACAAATTTTATTAACTCAATAAATGTTCTCAGGAATATGACGTTGGAACAAATGACTATGATATAGTAAATCTGTATAAACATCGATAGTCTAAAGAGGTACGCAAGTAAATAGACTACAGACACCCCTTACCCCCCTCTCTCTCTCTCTATATATATATATATATAGAGAGAGAGAGAGAGAGAGACAGACAGACAGACAGACAGACAGTCAAACAAAAAGAGTGATAGAGAAGAGTTCTATCCGTCTCCGTCCACGGTACCAATCATCTCATATCCCCAGCTACCAAAGAGAAAAAAAGCGAATCGATGAACCCTCCTTTTATTCGGGTTCACAGACCACCGAAAATCAACTTTAGCATTGCGTGGGCGGCATCGCCTGACCAGCGATTGTGACAACTGAGATGATTGATCGAATCTGGTAATTTCAGCAAAAATATTTGGTTAAAAGCTTTTTTCATTCAGGCATTCTAGATAAAGCAGATCTGATTGCACCGAGCCTAATAGACGAGATTTTGAACTTTGTCAACTCGTCTTTCTTTTAGCAGTTGACTTTTTAAAGATAAGTTATTTATTCGTACCCTGCGACCCCACTCGTTTGCAAATGTTAAACATTGTATCGATACAAGAAACCAATACAAATAGAAATATATATTACTTATGGTAACACTAGCCCTCAAACAACTTACTTTAAACTAAACACTGCCTTGTTGGCTGGAGCTGTAGAATACGCCAAATGTACCTTTGCAGAGGGGTAAAAGCCCACCCAACGTTCGTGGGTCGGGACAGAATCCTCGTGGCAGAACAGCCTGACCTGAAATAATCACATAACTTGAAACACTCTCCTTAGGCCCTCCTTGCAAGACGGGTGGTCAGGGAAAGCCACTCAGATCAGTCAGCTAATCATGTGAAGCCCTAGCACCTATATGATAGAACCGACCGTATTCCTCTAATTGGTCCTATGGCAAACAAACATCCAACCAAATTTTATCTTAAAGGCGGTGGCTGAAAGCCAATTGCGCTAAGATAGTAATGCTTAAAGCTATTTAAACTGTGTGCAAACAAATGATTAATATTAAATAGAATTATTAGTATTTGACAACAATAATTGAAACCATCTAATGATTAGAATTATTAGTGTTAAATAGCAATGCTTGAAACTATTTAACTGTGTGCGAGCGAATTAATATCAAATGGAATTGTTAGTGTTGGATAAAAGTCCATGAAGCCATTTAATTGTACAAACAAAGGAGCTCTAACTCGTTTAAAAATAAAGTTACTTGCAAACAATTAACTTACAAATCCTATATCTATATCTATCTACTTATATATATATATATATATATATATATATATATGTAAAAAGGATTTAGCCTTAAATGACCATCAAGAGCTGATATGTCATTAAACTAAATAACTAAAAAAGCCGATTAAACGACATAGAAACACCACCATCGACAACTACTTCTCCTGCTAATAATAATGATAATAATAATGTAGTGATAGAAATGACATTTAATCACATAAAATGAATGTAGCAAACTAACTCAAAAAGAATAGAATACCAAAAATGACTGGGGGAAGAGGTGATCAACAGGAAATTATGCAAGAGACAATAGTGATAATTGTTGTAATCCCCAATCCCAAATCTGCCTTTGAAGAAGAAGAGATGCATAAAATTCTTTGAGACTTTGAAATACAAACAGATCACCTCATACCGGCCTGAAGACCAGGCCTAGAGTCAGTTAACAAGAAGAAAAAACATATCATTTAGTGGAGTTGTGCAGAGTACACAGTAAAAGAAATAATAGAGCTGAAAATCTGTGGAACAAGTAGAGGAGAGTGATATTTAGGAAATAGACAAGAAGAATTAGAAATCAGAGGAAGAATCAAGATCAAGCAAACCACAATGCTGTTAAGATTGGCTAGAATGCTCAGGAGAGTCCAGACCTAATAAGACTTGCTGTCGCTCAGACTCTTGTAAAAGACTACTAGTTAAAAATGATACGGAAAACTCGGGTGCAGTAAATAATGATATTGATAATAATCTCAGAAGAACGAGAAAACAACTCAAACCTAAACTATATAGCAGAAACCTCATCAAAGGGAAAAACACCAGGGTTGTCCCCCTTGTAAGATACTTGGGACCATTCTTGAGGTCGTCGAAAGAAGATCTTCAACAAAATAGAGCAGAAAACAAGAAAAATAATGAGGATGTATAAGACCTTACATCCTAAAGATGACATAGACAGACTATATGTGTCAAGAAAAAGAAGAAGACCCCCCAACCTAGAAGATAACGTCGACACATCGATACATAGATACAACGACTCGAACACTACATAAAAAACAAAACAAAAAAAGCTAATTACTGCGAACCAGAAACAACATAAACAACACAAGGAATAGCAAGAAAACAAAAAAAGGGAAAAAAGTGATTGAATGAATATTTCAGGCGATAAACAAGCGAAATCTCACACAAAAACACACGAACATGTCTAAGAAGGGGAAACCTTAAGAGAGAAACAGAATCACTTCTAATAGCAGCATAAAACAATGTCATAAGGACAAACTACATTAAAGCAAAAATAGATAAGACGCAACAAAATAGCAAATGTAGGTTATGTGGTGATAGAGACGAAACAATCAATCACATAATAAGTGAATGCTGCAAACTAGCGCAAAAAGAGACAAGACATGACGGGGTGGGGAAGGTGATACACAGGGAATTGTGGAAGAAATTTATATTTGCCCTTACTAACAATTGGTTTATGGAGAACCCGGAATCCGTCCTGGAGAATGAGAAGCCCAAACTACTCTAGGGTTTTGAGATAAAAACGGATCACCGAATCTCGGCCAGACGACCATACTTCGTGATAGTCATAAAAAAAAGAATGCCAGCTGAATATTGGACTTTGTTGACCTGGCAGACCACAGAATAAAATTAAAAGAAAGCGAAAGAGAGATAAGTACCGAGACCTTGCTACAGAACTACAAAAACTATGGTACGTGCAGGTGACGGTGATACCAATGGTAACTGGTGCACTTGGAGCAATTCCCATAGGACTGATAAAGGAACTAGAAGACTTAGAAATCAGAGGACGAGTACAGATCATCCAGACAACAGCATTGTTAAGATCGTCTATAATAGTGAGGACAGTCCGAGAGGCTTGAGGAGACTTGCTGTCACTCAAACTCTAGTAAGAAATCATCAGCTCACACTGGTGTAAAAAACCGTCCAAGTTGTAATAAAGATAAATATTCTAAGATCCACCTATCCATACCGAGACGCTAAATACTGAGAATCGAAACACCACACACCCCGGTACCACTAAACAAATGTTATCACAAAATGACAAAATAAATCAAGAGTTAGCCAAGAAAATCATGACTGAAAGCAAAACTACAATACCATCCCTTAGAATTCAAAACTGGAAAAAAATTCAAGGCAGAAACCGAAAAGGTAAATAAATTATTACCAAATATCCCAACGGACAACATCACTGAACTAAACGAGTTAATGTATGCTGGAGCGAAATTAATCTGTGATAAAATCAGTGTCCCCATTAGGAAACCAAACAGAAATACAAGACCTGGATGGGAAATTACGCTACACAGACAGGTAAAGAAACTGCAATAACAAGAGAGAGGGCTAAGGAAGGAAAAGACCCAAACAAAGAAGGAGAAAAGTTTGACAAGAGAACTTTAGAAATTAGCGAAAGAAGGGATATTTAAAATATACCGAGACAGAGTGAAGCAATACAAAAAAAAAAAAAAAAAAAAAAAAAGGAAAAAAACGGCACATTCGAAAATGTCGAAAGAAAATTCTTCCAACAAGTCGGTGGAGAAAGCACGAGGACAAAAGAAGCAAAAGAATTAAGCAGTAAAATATGGGAACCGAAGGAAAATAACAGAAATATCGAATGGATAACTAACATAAAAAAAGAATTACAAGGGCTTGAAGGCAATTAGGTAGAAATACACCTGAATTCGCTCAGATCAACACTCAAAAAAGTACCGAAATGGAAAACACCTGGTCACGATGGTATATATGGATTCTGGTTTTAAAAATTCACGTCTATCTGCTTATATCTAGACCACCCTCCTCTAAAGAAATTCCCATAAAGGAACCGCTCCCAACAACTATAGATAACATGCCTACCTATGATGTAAAAAAAACACAGCACGGATTAAGGAGAAGGGCTATTACTTGTATGCTGTGGAGTGTTTTCCGAAGAAAAGAAAGGATGCCTCAGGGAAACAAAAGAAACATCTGATTTACTGTACATTGCATAGATTGACTTCATAAAGGCCTATATGGTTCCTCAATCCTGGATAATAGATTTTCTGAAAATGTGCAAGATATCCGACAAAGTCATAAAATTCATTACAGAAACCATGAAAAGCTGGAAAGTCGAATCGACAGCAAGAAGATAAATGTTAGCCGAGGTGAAAATCTAGAAAGGTATCTTCCAGGGAGTTGTGTTTTCGCCATTACAATTTTAAATAGCAATGGTGCCACTCAATTAAATACTTAGGAAGTGCAATAGAGGCTACAAATTTACTAAATCGCAAGAAAACTTTAATCAGCTTACGTACATGGATAACATCAAGTTGTTTACAAAAAATGAAAAAGAAGTGGAGACCTTGATACAAATAATAAGAATATAAAGCTAGGATAGAGTAATGGAATTCGGCAAAGAAAAATGTGCCTTGTCAATAAAGAAAAGTGAAAAAAGACAAATAACAGAAAGAAAGGAAATGCCAAATCTTGAAAGAATTAGAACACTTGAGAAGGAAATTACAAGTAACTGAGAATACTGGAAGTAAACATCATCAAGCAAAATAAGGAAAAAGTATCTCAGACGAATATGAAACCTTCTCAAAACCAAGGAATCTCATCAAGGGGATAAACATCCGGGTTATTCACTTAGTAAGATAATCGAGATCTTTTTTGAAGAGGACGAGGAAGAACTTCAACAAATGGACCAGAGGATAAAAAAGTTAATGACGATGCATAAGGCCTTATATCCCAGTGATGATATAGACAGACTATATGTGTCAAGAAAGGAAGGAGGAAGAAGACTCACCAGCACTGAAGATAGCGTGGATGCATCAATACGAGAACTGGAAGGCTGCATTAAAAAGAGCAAAGAAAGACTAATTACGGGTACCAGTAACAGCACTGATAACAAAGACAAACGGAACAAACATAACTAGGAAACAGAAATGTGAAGAAAAGCAACTGTATGGATTTTTCCCGCAACAAACTGACGAAATCTCACGGGAGAAGACCTGGATATATCTTAGAAAGAGAAAATTTAGGAGAGAAACTGAATCTCTTCTAATAGCAGCTCCAAACAATGTCATAAGGGTCTATTGTATAACAGGGAAAATCGATAATATGCAAGAAATTAGCAAGTACTGATTATGTGGTAATAAGAGACGAAACCATCAATCATTTTATAAGCAAATGTTCCAAACTAGTGCAAAAGGAGTATAAGACTGGACACGAATGGTTGGGGAAGGTGATCCACAGGGATTGCAATTTGATACCATAAAATGGTCATACATAAACCAGAATCAGTCCAGGAAAAGGAGATGCATTTGGATTTTGCGATACAAACAGATAACATAAAACCAGATGTAGTGCTATTTTGAAAAGAAAAGGAAAACAAAAGAACCTGTCGAATAGTGAATTTTTTCGTCCCCCGCAGACCACAGAGTAAAAATCAAAAAACGCGAAAAGAGGGACAAGTACTTGGACCTTGCTAGAGAACTAAGAAAGCTGTGGAACATAAGGGTTACTGTGATACCAATTGTAATTGGAGGGCTTGGAACGATCTCTAAAGGCTTGAAAAGGGTGCTGGAAAAGCTGAAAATTAGAGGACGAATCGAGAATATTCAAACTTGTTAAGATTGACCAGAATATTGAGAATTTTTGCATACATAGAAAAAATTGTATTTTCTCGCCTATGACCTTTCAGGAATTTATACATTATAAGATTAAATCTTCCAAGAAAACCCTTGATTAAATTCTTCCATCTGTTCAAAGACTTAGAAAATAATTCTCTTATTCCCTCCTGTTTGCGAATAGAAATTTGGCCGTAATATTCTTCAAAACCTTTTTATAGATTTCCATAATTTGCAAATATTGGGACGGAAAGCTGTTTTATTCTATTTCGAAAAACTAATAGAATTTTGAACCACGCATCAAAATCAACTGAACCCAATAAAATAGAATAAATTCCAATTAAATCTTTAGAACTTTTTATTATTTCCATGTTTTTTTTTCATTAAATCCAATTTAATATGTTATGCTTTATAGCAAAATTGATTTTACAATCTCTATTCTCTTTCTGGTGAGTCTCCATAGCGTTGTGGCTTACGTGGTGGATTGCAACATCGTATTTATTAAGCAAGATCGAACTCCTATCGAGCTGTTACGTTCACTTTCGGACTAATGCTCTTAGAAAAGGTATAAACTATCCTTATTCCCTCAGTGATGGATTAAATAGTACCACTGTTGTTTTTCAATAAAAATAGGCCATTAAACACCGTTACTGAACCTTCTTTTCACCTCTCTCTCTCTCTCTCTCTATATATATATATATATATATATATATATTGTGCATTTGGGTAGTGATGCAAGTTTTATGAAAGAATGACAAAGAGTAATTTATTTAGTTTTATCTTTACAAGAAAAATCTTTTTTTTTAAAATAAAGTGTATATAATAAATTGGAAGATCATCGTTGTGGGAACTAAATTCGGCTACTCGAGTTCAAATCATAAACGAGGATTATTTATTAGTCATTTTTAAGGAGTATTGCCAAGAATTGTCTTATTCATTGAATCTATTTTTTATATTATTAGTTCTCTAGCAAGGTCCAACTACTTGTCCCTCTTTTCGCGTTTTTTGATTTTCACTCTGTGGTCTGCGGGGGACGGAAAAATTCACTATTCGACAGGTTCTTTTGTTTTCCTTTTCTTTTCAAAATAGCACTACATCTGGTTTTATGAGATGTAATGGTTAAATGCTCGACTGCATCCCCGAAGTAAGTCAGTTTGAACTCAAGTCACGTTATTACGTTCACTTTCGAACTTATACCCTTGGGAAAAGCATGAAACCTAATATCTCCACAGATAAGAGTTAAATAGCATCATTACTGTTCTTCAACAAAGATGGCTATGACATTAAATAACCTACAAAGATTGATATGGCATTAAACAACCAAACCAATTATGTTGATGCGTAGGAAATTTGTTTTTGATAAAAATAAAAAGAAGTTTTAATTGCCAAATACAGTCAGAACATCATGACACTGTTCATAAAAAATGTTGGTTGGTTGGTTGGGTTTTTATCTCATATCAACCCTTGTAGGTTATTTAATGCCAAATCCTATTTATATATATATAAATATACATGATTTATGAACGCATATTTTGTAGATAATATTTTGAAATGCACCAGAGCTCATTTGTTTGTAGATAGTTAAATAGTTTTAAGTATTCCTATCTAACACGAATAATGTACATTTAATCACTTTTTGCTCACTTAAATTATTTCTATGTAACACTAACAATTTAAACTAACAGTAGTAATTTGTTTAAACACAGTTAAATATATATATATATGTGATTTATAAATAAACAGTTTGCAGAGAATTTTATTTTTAAACAAACCTAATACACTCGTTGGGGGTTGGTTCTTATCCTTCTGCAAAGCTGCAGTCCGGCACTACAGCACCAGCCAACTGGGCCAAAAATGTATTGTTATCCAGCTTATAAATTGATACTTTCAATATTTTTAGCCTCTTTTTAGTTATTGTTTCTTACAGGAGATAGTAGTTTTCCGTATTTTTTTTTTTTGGATTTGAGGAAGGGTGTTATAGTGGCCGATGATAAGATTGGCTGTTTTAAAATTTCTTTATTATAAATCATTAGTTAAAAATTCTAGGGAGATTAAGCGTGGAAAGTGGGCTATTAAAAATATTTCTTATGGTGTATTCACCCTGTTTATAATTCTTAAACATTTGTTATATAGTTATTTACACGTTCATGCAGCATCACAACGACACAACATCAAAGACAGACGCATGAACAAACGACGCATGATAAAGACGCACGAAGAAAGGACGCAAGAAGAATTAAGATGCAGGAAGGAAGACGCATGAAGACTTCTTTAGAAAAATATTCACATCTCACTTTATTGCAAGGGTTTGAAAGGGTTGTTTAAGGGTTTGCATGTGAGAGGATGCTGGAGACCGAACGTAAACTTCATATTTTGACCCCACTGTTATGACCGTCACGTTGTGTCTTGTTCTCCTGATGTTGGGGTCAACTCCATCGGGGCTTCCGAGGACCCCTCGGTCGGGTGTGGCCTTCCCTACCTCATCTCGTCTCTAACCCTCTGGGAGTCTGCTGGCAACTGCATCGGGGGTTTTCCGAGTGCCCCCTCGGTCGGGTGTGGCATTCCCTACCACATCTGGTCTCTACTGTCTGGAATTCGACTGGTAACTGCTCTGGGACCCAAACTCAACTGAGTTAAATAATAACTCAACGTCCACACGATCACCTACTGGATCTTTGAAATCGAATGTTTAATCGTCATCAAGCGGAAATAACTGTCATGCAGTTCAGAGGTTACTCTCTTCCGGTGCATGACTGTAATGGCAGAATGGGACCTTCACCTTTTCCCATATCATAAGCCTTAATCCGCCCACGCGATCTCTTTCGATTACTGGCCGTTGGGATGTGTCACATCCGCTGTCTTCGGAATTGCAGGTGTTATCATCATCGAGCGGAAATAACTATCATGCAGTTCATAGGTCAATCTCTTCCGGCGCATCACTTTTTTTACGGCACAGTTAGAATTTTTACCTTGTCTCATATTGGGAGCCAAGCTGTATTTTACACCTTTGGTTGCAATAGAATAGGCTAAATACCATAATTATTTGTCTCTGATACGCACTTTTTCCAGAATCTTAATCCCGAAAGCTAGGAATGCGTATTATATACGATAACTAATATTACCCTTTATCAGCCACTTGATTCGCCATATCTGGGATGGCATCAGCGAAAATAATTTTTATTAACGGTCCAAACTATCGAATGTGTAATAAACACTTCTGTTTTATACAGCTACAATGAAATAGCTACTGGAGTGCGTGTTTGTTTATGATTTATTTATTTAATGGGGAACTTATTTTTGTTGAAATTTTCATGTGAACATGGCCTTGACTTTGCTCTAAATACAGAGAAAATGTGTTTTGAAACCTTATTTAAACTATAAAAAATTCTTATTTTCAGTCGATGCAAACGAAATAAAAAGCTTGACAAATCTTAAATTTAGTATAAATTCAGCTACATATTCCAAAAACTCAGTGGGTATTATACAAGTGAAATGTTTTTTTCCAGAATTTCATCGCTGAAAGTTAGGGGTGCGTTTAATCCATGAATGTGAGTTATACAAGACTAATTATAGTAGTTTTTATTATTTCTGGGATCTGTATTTTGCTGTAGATGTAATCTGACTATCGATAATGTGATTAAGAAATTCATTGTTCATAAGTGTGTTTATTATTCTTGAGGGTTCTTTAAAGAATAACGTGTGCAAAGAAATTAAATGCATCGAATGAAGAACGAAATTTATGACTGCTATTTTATATCTTATCAAGAATTTTGGTTTGTAGATTCTTTTATATAATGAAGTGGTTAATGCATTACTTTTGGACTCGACCAATTTATCAAGAAATTGTATTTTGCTATTTTTACTAAGTTCTTAAGTGAATTACTGAACAGACTTTTGTTTTAGAAGATTTGAGGTTTGCGATTTCTTTTACATTTTGGGCTGAAATTAAGATATCATCTACATAACAGACGTGTGTTTTTGGTTTTGTTACATTTTTAAAGACGTTATTTTCGACATGAGACGTAATAATTTAAAAAGTTTGGTGATACACATACTAACTCCATTACTTTGATTGATTGATTGATTTTAACAGCATATCAAACCGTATTGGGTTATTTTATGCCAAGAAGTTTGGAAATCATGTTCATTGTATGCTAATATTTGCCTTTTTTGCAAGTTGTATCTTAAGATTAAAAAATATTGCACACAGTCCAATCGAATTCAAATAGTTTTTAACTAAACCTAGTTGACACATAGATAGGTACTACTACTCCGGGTCAGAGTGGACCTGGGGGTAATGGTAATGAAGGCGTACTCCATACACCCTTCATCTTCAGGATTGAAGTCTCACCACCAGATGCAGTTTAATGTCCGACTAAGGATACGCCGTTTTTTTCGGGTGGGGGGAGGTTTTACTTCCCTACAGGGGAATATAGTCAACCCATTCTAAGCCCCGCCGACAGACAATGTTGGATAATATACAACGTTTAATCTCTGGGCATTAAGTGAGTGGATAGTGCTGTCTTTTTGTCACCATTTCCGACTGTATCAGATATTTTCGTCCTTATTTCAGTTCGACTCGGCTAGAAAAGGTCATCGAAAGGACAACTTGATTGATCGCAGTTATGCAAAATTGGATGAAACGAAAGAAACGTTTATTCAAAACGGAAAAATATCGATTTCTATGACAAGAATCTTTCGGTCTTGCAATTGAGAGTTCTTCATTTGTGTTTGAAGTATTTTAATCAAGCTGAAGGCGAAATTCTCATCACTTCCCATTATAATTTTAAAAGTTCAGAGTTGATCCAACTAACAATACTGCCGGGCTGAAACCCACTTCAATTGATCTTAGTGGTTAGAATGATGGACTACTTATAATGCATACTCTATTTTTTAAATTCGTTTTAACCAGTTCTTTTCACCAAAGCGTTTTAGTCGATGTATTCTTCAGCTGGTAAATTGGTTGAAATTTTCAAACACATACAAATTTTCATTATTCCACTTATTTTAGCTATAGTTACAACTAATTTTTCATTAAAAATCACCACAATGTTTTTTTAAAGTTTTGTTTTTATTTACTGAGTTTATCAGATTCTCAAATGAAGACTTTTCATCATTACACATAGATATTATAATTATATATTTAAAATTTTCCTTTAATTTTAGGTTCTACTTGTAGATTAGTTCCTGTTATCATTCTCAATCATTTTTACTAATGTGTATATATATATATATATATATATATATATATATATATATATATATATATATATATTAGTACTGACTTTTGGTCATCAATGTTACTGGATTTCATATTTCGAACATAGTTTACTATATTTAGAATATATTTATAATTTAGAATATAAGAATGTTGGCATCCAAGTACTTTTTTTTTCGAGATACAACTCATGAATCCTCTATATATTATCTTTGACAACTGAACGTTCTACAAAAACAAAACGATATTTTCTCTTAATCTATTGTACAAAACAAAGTTTAAACGTCTGACTCAGTTGCCACTTGAATCTTTGATGCTTGGATCATTGGAACAGACCACACACACACATACAAAAACTTAAATGAGTCTTAAAATTAGATGAGAGAATCGTGTTAATTGTTTATATTTACATTTTTTGTGTAGTTATTTCTTAAAGTTTTTTTATGCACGCGGCCCAATCAAATACGAATGATTTTTAAACATATCTATTTGAGTCAATGATGGAACTCTAACAGGTAATACAATCTTGGGCCTGAGTGAACCTGAGAGGAATTGCAATGAAGGGGTACTCCAACCCCCCCAGATCTCCCAAAATGGTGCCTTCCCATTATTTGCCGTTTAATGTCATACCCAGGATACCTCTTTTTTTGAGCGGATACCTTAGTCGACTTTAGTCGAGGGTGACCTGAAAGCTTCCTTTTCAATAACTATTACATCGAAGTGTAGGGTAGGGCGCAACTCCATTCCTTGAATTGCTCCACTTTACCCTTGATCCGAACCTCATAATGCCGAATGTTAAGCAAAGTCGAACCAAGTACCATTTTTTAAGTCTTTGTTATGACTCGACCTGGGATTGAACCCTGGTCTCCCTGGCCGTTGTCGTACACTACACATTAGTCCAAAGGCGTAGGCCCCGCCGATTTGGTTATCGTATCAGATAGCATTATTTGATATAATATACTTGATATCATATAACTAAGTGCAAACAAATGATTTAGACAAAAGTTTTAAAAATGGAACGGAGCATTGGAAAAAAAAAATATAATTAAGCATTTAGAAATCACACACACACACACACATATATATATATAAAGGATTTGTGTGTGTAATCACGTTTCTGTGTATGTATGTGTGTGTATGAATAAATCTTCAAAATCTTATTCTCTGACTGACACGAGTGATAAAAGCAAATAGTTGATGGTTTTACTCGTCCTAAAGTTCATCATCATTCCTGTCCGTGTAATGTCTTCATTATAATTGATTACCAATGATAGTAGAAAAATCATTATCGATGTGTCCATAAGGTTTATACACACCTGCTGTCACCTGGTCTCTTACAACGACTTTAGCTCGACATTTGGCGTAGACGTAGATGGCTATAAGTAGAAAGTTTAAGTTGGTTGTGTAGAGAAAAAAGTCCACTGGTTGATTGGCACGTATCCAAGTATTGCATTTCTGTCTGTCACTCAAGTGAAAATTTGTAACGGAACTCAAAGTCACATTTTGAACCCACTCATTGCCAACAAAAGAAGGTAGTCACTCATTGCAAGGAAAATGTCTAACACACACACGCGCACGTACACACACACGCGCACGTACACACACACGCGCGCGCACACACACACACACACACTTATATATATATATATATATATATATATATATATATATATATATATACATGTTGTGATCATTTTGTAGACAAACTGAAGCTGTAGTTACCTAGGAGGAAATGAACAATAAATAAAATCGTTAATTGTCTTCAAAGTTGTCCCCTTAGTAGTCAACCCACTTTTTCAGCGAATTTTCATTGGTCGAAACACCAATAAAACTCGGTTTTTCAATATGATGTGTAATTATATCATTGTATTTCTCTTATTGTCTTCCAGGTTCACAAAATTTTTATTTATGAGATGGATTTTAAGATTAAGAATCATTAAAAAGGCGTCCAATGCTGAGTTTGATGGGCCTGGTGGGTACCGTACTTGCACAATCTTTTAGTTTGTAAAAAAATCTGCTGTAAAAATGTTTGTACAAGCTTTATAAATCTTTTCAAAATTACTGATTTATCGAGACATCAGTGTCTAGACGTCCAGACATCACTTTATTATATAAGTGGATCCGCTGCATACAAATCCTGATCTGAATTTAGAATTTTCGAGTAAAGAAAAGCTTTATTTGGTTTGTTTTTATCTAACGGCATATCAACTTTTAATTAGTTATTTAATTCCAAAATTTAATTCATTTGTAAATGTTTAATTACAATCATAAGTGGTTTTATGTTTAATGTTCCATTGCAAATATTTTAATTACACATTTTATTTGTCTATAATCATTTGCTTGTGCACACTTATATGGTATAAAGTATTTCTAAAACACATCATTTGAATACTGTTTTATGGTTTCTTGTATTCCTACCTAATAACAATCAAGTTGGCATTAAATGACCCACAGGGGTTGATATGCCGTTAAACAAAACTCAAACTCAAACTCAAACTCAATCAAGCAATCATATAGTTTAAAGTAACTATTCCTTTTTAATATTACTACAATAAATAATAATAACACCAAAAGAAAACAAAATAAAGAACGACTGAGATGGAAAGGTGATCCACTAGGAATTGTGCAAAAGATTAAAAGTTGACCATACGACCAAATGGTATATGCACAAAGCAGAATCTAACCAAGAGAAAAAATGCATAGAATTCATTGGGATTTTGTGATACAAACCGATCAGCTAATCTCGCCAAGACCAAGTGTTAATTAACGAGAAAAAAACTTGTCAACTTGTGGATATGGCTGTCCCGACGCTTCACTGAGTGAAAATAAAAGAAAGCGAAAAGAGAAACAAATACTTGGAACTTAGCAGAAAACTTAAAAACCTGTAGAGCATGCGGGTGACGGTAACACCAGTTGTGGAGCAGTTCCCAAAGGCTTGAAAAAAAGACTGGAGGAATAGGAAATCAAAGGAAAAATCGTGATCATATAGAGCCCAGTATTGTTGAGATCGGCCAGAATACCCAGAAGTGTCCTGGAGACCTGAGGAGATTTGTTCTCTCAGACTCATGGGAAAGACTGCCAGCGAATGCTTGTGTGGAGAACTCGCAAAAGGTCAAATAACATAATAATAATAATAATAATAATAATAATAATAATAATAATAATAATAAATATTTTTTGCACACTGTTATATAGTTTTATGCATTCCTCTCTAATATAAACAGTTTGCATACAATTACAGGTTAAGTCCTTAAAATGTTCTTGTTCTCATAATAGCAAAAAATCTCTATGACAAAAAGCCCTATCTCTATATTTGAGAGTTGTTGGGGGTGACACGTAATAATTTCAAGCTTGAAAAAAGCCTGATCCCTTAAATCATTGGTTCTTCTGGTGAAGATATATACAAAGAGGGACTCGTCTCTGTTTGGAAGAAACTACAATCGGCAGGAACAATATATTCTTAACAAACATTTCTGTCACATACAAGTCGCAGTACAAGATCAAATTTTAAACGGGGTGAATCACGTTTGAATTCTGATATTTTTTTGCTCCTGGACTAATTTCCTTATCAAAGGAATTTACCCACATTTAAACGGAGAACAGATAAATTTACGCTTTTCCCGAGAGCATTAGCATGAAATGAAACGTGAACAACCTAATCCAAGATTTGAACTAGGATTTAAATTCACCGATTCCACTTCCTAAAACGATAACCGTTACACAAAGTTCACCTCCTCCAGCAGGGATATGCAGCTCTTTTAAAAACAAAATAGGCTATTTTATCTTGAAGAACTACCGTGGGATGAGATCTTTGTTTAAAACCTAACCTAACCTCTCTGACCCAGAGTGCTAGAATTTGTTAGGGTCCCATCTATGGGTCAAATAGATGTGTTAAAATGATTCGTATTAAAAAACAAACTCTTTTAAAACTACTACATAAAAATGTAAATATGAACGTATAATGAACGCAATTCCCTAACTTCTAGACATTAGATGACCCGGGGCGGGTTGAAATGCCATTAAAATCAATCAATCAATCAATCTCTCAACAAATTTTAACCTTATTAATTTTTTTTAAGAACTTAGAAGATGGAGTGATCAGGTAGCTTCGAAATGTCACGAAGAATTACATCCAAACGACTTCCTAGATCATAAGGGTGTCGTCGAGTAAGATTTTCCCCCATTAGTTGGTACCACGTAACCTAGCCCTAACTGTCCCATACTTAAAAAGGATGACACTGTTTTTGACTCAACATGGCACCTTGACGATTCCCCAGATCAGTGGAATAGGCAATCAGCAGACCGAAAGAAGTTTCAAGTTTCCTTGGCATCAAATTCGAAATTCGAAATTCACAACACATGTTAGATTAAAATGATTTATTTATAAGTTGTGCACATTCTATTCGAGCTTTGTACATTAACGACATTTATTCGAGCAGAACGTGCTTTATCGGCGATTAGGCGACCCAAACCCACATTTCTGGTAAGGTTCCCGGCCTATCATTGACCGAAGGCCTATTCATCTTTACTAACCACGTCACCAACGTCAAGGGCTCTATTCTACGTCAGTACACTGATAATTTGATTGCGTCCGTTCAGCCAACATCGAGTCTCCTTTCATCCTTCGCCAATGCAAGTCTGGTAGAACCAACTCTCCTCAAACCACTATCTCTGTAATACAATTCGTTTTCCATGATTCATACGCTGCACGTAGAATTGTGAAAGACCGATTTACTTCAACAACTCATTATCAGTCCGCCACAGAAAGTAAGGCTATCTTTTCATGAGCTTTATTCCAACTCATCACGCATTGTTCTCTTCAAAAGCACATGTCAGATCGATTTAAAATAACGATATTTAATGGAATTGTCTTTATTAGGCTAATGCGAAAGTTTCCATCATGTTTTTGCCGAAATCCTTTACCCAAATCAATTCATAGTATTATTGTTTAGTCATTTTTCTTGTTTTTCAATGATCTTTTGGTCTTTTTTCAGTTAAATAATGTATGCATTTATCCAAACTCTGTACCACTAGTAGGATACAATTGAACGTCAGTTTTAAAGAAAAGTACAGCTGGGCTGAATTCAAAGTTTTCCTTCTATTAGACCAGTGACCTCACCAACGCCAAAGAGCTTAGTTTGCCTGTCTGTTTATTCATAGCAGGTTGTTGGCGGAAGAAATAGATTCATGCCTTTCCTAAAGATATTAGCGCGAAATTGAAACACAAACAGCATCGTCCAGGATTTGAACTCGATTTACCGTGTCCATTACCTAAGACGATAATCGTTAGACCTTGCGCCTCAGCTAAATGGCGTATTCAATCCTAAGAGAACGATCTCTATTTTATTTCAGTGGAGTCTTTAATTTGTCAATAGTAATTTACGAAACATTTTGATAAGCAGTTTCAATACTTTTTTATCATCTGTTCAAGTGCAGCACCTACTATACCCACCCACTTAGTTCCGTGTGAATTTTGTTTTCTAAACTCAAAATTCACCTTTAATGTAAAATTTGAGGATGTAGAAGTCATTTAAAAAATAACACAGCTCGGCGTCAAAAAAAAGTCATAGATGCTTCGATCAATGGAAAACTGACTGGATAGAGTGTCTTGAATACCAAAGAGACTATTTAATGCGGAATTAATACTTTATTCATTGTTCATTTCTGTCTTGTTAAATACAGCTTCAGTCCGCATACTTTTGGGGCACTCTTCGTATAACAAGATATATGTAATTAATACACGTATACTATGTATTGATAACAGTAAAAGCAAATTTTAAAATTTTGGAGCAAGTGTCGATAACCTAATAATACATATCATGCGTTAATAATTATAAAAACAGACTCCAGACTTTCTATATTAACGGGTCGTCTAGACACGCATAAGCCCAAATATTTGATTTGACCCCCAAAAGTAATTAAAAATAATTTTTTGTAGTTATTGAAAAATGAGAATTATTTACTACTTGAACTAAATAGGAATCAGTATTTGACGTTAAGATGATTATCTCACATGGGGATATTAATTATCCCAGAAAACAAAAGTATCGATGCGGGTGTAGCATTTTCAGACTAACACCAGTTTTATCTTACCTTTTATCTTACGGTAATTTAAAATTGCCTTCAGATTACTGAGAGATATCATAAGATTCGATCCAATTACCGCTTGGAGGTAGTTGATTTTAACTTGCTCCACGACTTCAGATCAACCCTAAAATATTTACATAAACGTATATGCATTTATGGAGATATGTTGGTGTGACGAATATCATGACTTGAGTTGAAATCCTGGGAGTGACAATGTTTCAATTCGAGCTAATGTCCTCTGGAAAAGTGTAAATCTATCTTTTTTCCCTCCAGCTACTGTTAAATTGCAGGGAAGACTGGGTTCTTTAACTATGGGAAAGAAAAATTTAAATTCAAACTACATGTATCCCGCTTAAAAATTCGAATTCTGCTCGCGGTGGATGGGTTTGGTAACTAAATAAATATATACAATTTGAGGTGATGTAGGGTTCTTTCTAGCACTTGCTTGTGAAAATGACACAAAAGCCGTCGACCGTTATCCCTGTCAGGTTGACAAAAAATCCACCAATACACCTTCATCAAATGGTTTATACGTTTATTACCTGTATCTTTTTGTTTAAACATGCCGGGTGATTCAGCGGTTTTCCAACTGTCGTTTATATAGAGAAAAAACCGCTTTACATCTTCTGTTGGAGCCTTTCAAATGAGTTTTTAAATGTTACAATTCTCCAGCAAAGTCCACCAATCTCGGCACTCTTGGGAGCGTAATTTAGGGTTGAGATGTCAAAGTTCATTATCATCAAATTGAGGGAAATACGTTTTCATTTGTCCATTCACCAAGAAGAGTCACATGACCAAAAAGAGGTAAAAGAACATTCAGTTTTTATTTGAGTTTGTTGGGATTTGGAGAACGACACACTAGTAAAAATATTAAAAAATAACAAAGAAACGAGAAAGATTGCAGCAAAGAAAGAAGTGTGATATTTACTTTTTCCCGTTTTTAAAGTCCCAAATGTAAGTTTATGAAAATGTACCAACTTATCAAAAAGGGAAACATCATATTTATCGAATGAATGATCTTTTTGAAAATGTAAAATTATACTCTTATGTAGGATTAATTAAAATATTTAAATGATTTAAGTGGGTGGTTGATACGTGAAAATTAACAAAAGTAACCCCACATCCAAATCAAACATGTTGACAACAAATTTTTGAAAGAAAACTTTTAAATAATCGTCCTCCTTTTTTATTTATCGAAAATTTAATCAAAATCCTTTACCTAACTCATTTTAGTTAACTATTTAAAAATCGGAGCTTTTTTATTCTTTAACCGGTTGACTAATTAGTCGTACTTATCTATGACGAAAAAATTGTCCACGAAGATTTTTTTTACCGTGGGGTGGGGGGACGGGGACGTTATTTTCTTTTTTTTAAAATTCAATTCACAGGATAAATAGTTGAGGAGACAAAATCTTCAAACATAAGATGGAAAATTCGATGAATATAATTATTCTTGCAATTTCCATAGTTCTAAAAGTTAAGGCAGTATAATTTGCGTCAATAAAAGAATTGCCGAAGTAATGTATACCAAGCAAAGAAATTTACCAGTTAACAAAGAAAACTCTAACCAATTGTACTTCGTTTAAAAAATTGATCTTGTCCCACATTCTGCTTGGGGTAGAGGGGTTGAGTAAATACTTATGGCCTTGTGCCAGATGAAATAAGAACTTAAAAGTATTATCTGCATTGGCCAGATCTTATAAGGACAGTATTCGTGGAGATATGAACGGTAACTGAATGAACGTATAAAAGGGTATTATTTTTTTTCAGGGATAGATGGCTGCTTGATGTTGGGTGATGCTGGTTGATTTCTATTAGGAAGCACAGAACATTTAACCTTGTTTAAACATTTTTTCTTGCTTGCTTTCTCTTTTCCCCTCTTGTTTCATCCAGTACTCCATTACAAATCTATTTAACCGAGAGAGCAACTGGAGTCGGTGAAATGTACGTGCTAAGCCCAGTCCTCTGCAGATGCGGAGCGAGACAATGCCTCACGCTCTTTGAACGCGATTTTATGCTTTCCCAATTCAGTTTCATGCGATGTTTCTGCCTATTTTCACCTTTTAAAGAAAAAAATGCTGTTTAAAAGGTCTTATTTGATGCACTGTCGTTTTATATTACTTTATTTTATTTGTTTTACATTACTGGGTCAGAGCTTTTGTCGTTCGGTCGGATGCAATTCAGGAAAGAAAATAAACAAAAATATTGTGTTTTTTTTTGTTGGAATTTAAGTGAACGAAAAAAATCATAGAAATAAGAGAAAAAAAACCCTCTTATTTTTAATGCGTAAAATAAATTGCAATTATGTTTCTCTTTGTTTTGTTTGTATTAAAGGGTCATTAGACCTGTTCCATTACAGTTTTATTTTAATCGGTTCTTATCTATCTATCTATGTTCTTTTCTTTTTCTTTCTTTTTCTATCAATCTATCACAGCTATCTATTATATGACTGCTGTTCTGTTCTCAACTTTCTCTCTCTTTCTCTCTCTCTATCTATCTATATATCTATATATCTTTCCTAAAATAAGCTTAATCTGTAAAAAGACCATAAGTATTTACCGCCTATTGAGGATCGAACTCACTTACAGTTGTAACAATCTGTAAGAAATGTATTACTAACCATTTTTTATAGTAATGTGCACCTATTTCCTACTTTTGAAATCGATCTTTCACAGTCTGTTCCAATGTTCTATTACCTATCGATCTTTTCCCAATCTGTTTATATCTCCTCCACCAAATAAAGACAAAGATGCGTCTATCTAATGAGACGCAGATATTTATTTATCGATCAACCATATTGATAAATCTCGGTGGAGATGTACGAATGCGGGTATCTACAAATCAGTCCATCTTTTAAGTAATTCTGAAGAAAAGTATTAATCAATCTTATGTATGTGTGCTTGTGTGGGTCTACGTCTGTGTATGCGTGCGTGTATGTGTGTGTGTGTGTGTGCGCGCGCGCGCGTAGAGAAGAGAAGTAATGCCTATTGAGATAGCTATTAATCTATAGATCAAACCATCACTGCGTTTCGCTCGTCCATCATTTTATAGCAAATCATTTCAACTTAATTCATGAGAAGTGCAATGCCTTTCATTGAACATTTGCATTTATGCAAATAAGCTTTATACAAGGGCGAATCAAAAGTTTTGCAATATTTTAGTACGTGGTAATTTGTAGCATGTATATCACATGGCCGAAGAAGTTCAAGCCATGGTAGGTACTCGCTGTGTTTGGTAGTATCGTAATAGAAGATACGCAAACAGGTTATGGAGGGCCAGTGTATGGCTCCGTGCGCATGGCTCCGTATGTGGTTTGAAAACCGGACAGATGAATGTGAAATATAGTCTAATTCGGGAACTTATACTTTAAAAGCCATTGAGGCAAATCCTGCGAGTAGCACTCGAAGAGTATCAGACGAGCTCGGTATCTGACATTTCAATGGGATTTGTCACCTCCACGACTTAAGCAAAAGAATCCGGAGCCGCTGAATTGCACCTCACGATACCAAAATATTGGAAAACTTTTGACTCACCCTAGTGGAATCGCAACTTCTAGCTATTTGAATAGTTCAGTCAATTTGGAGTCAGTGGGAAAAAAACAGAATAGCATTTATTGAGAGAAGAAAGTTTTCTTTTTTCAAAACCTTTGCACTTTTGCACCAGATGTTTCTGGTCTAATTAAAATAGAAGGTCCTTAATTGCTCCAAGCATCGAATGTGTCCTTCTTTCTTTCAAAATTCAAGACGGTTGACATGCTGCAGCGGTTTCTTACTGAATAAAGAGAGACGGACTGACAGACAAACAGAGAATTGAAAGACTAAATAACTAGTGTGGAGAACGGTAAAAGTCCGGTCGTGACAATGTTTTGACGAATCTTTCGACTGCCTTCATTGTACATCAATAAATAAATAGAAACTTTAATTCTCTCTCCCCAACTCTCTCTGTATTTATCTTCAGTATCGTCCATAATCGTACACTGCCAACAATTTTTATGAAGAAGTAATTTTTCTAAACCAATGAAACCAGTAATCTATCTAGTGGAATCTTATACAATTAAAACGGATATTATAAAGGTACTATTCATTACCAAACTCTGCTGTAGTGAAACCCTGTTACAATTGATTAAATATATTGCTTTTTATAAATAAGTACGTACTTTATGTATTTATGCAATTTTATTATCCAAATTTATTAGTAGAGTGAGTTTCAGTAGTGTAGAGTTTGATTGCAAATAATACCTAATAACACCCATTTTGATTGAATAATGTAACACTCTATCAACCTGTCTAAATATAAAAGCTAGCAAGCTATGCAGATAGATAATGTATAATTGGTTAAATAATATTAATTACGAAAAATTTTCAAACAACTGTACAAATAGTTATTTACATATGCATATAGATTTTGGGAGATGCTCAAGCTGTAAAGGGTTATCATCGTAGTAAGTGGACTAGAATAGCTGAATTAAGCTTGGGATAGCAGCCTGTGTAGGAGAAGGAAAACCCTGAATTCGAATAAGTTGTAGACCTGAAGAGGAATGAGCTCCGCCAGGTTATTTCTGCCTAAGACCTCCTATATGAGTAGCGCCTTTATGACCAAACCAAAAAACGAGACCAGTATATGAGAGAGGGACACGCACGCACAGAAACACATACACGCACAGAAACACTCACACACGCATATACATATATATATATATATATATATATATATATATATATATGCAAGAGAGACACCGAGAGAGACAGACAGAGAGACCGAGAGAGAGAGATTAAAACGTATGAATGGGATAGCTGACATATTTCTGTACATCTCTCACAGATCAATACTTCAATCTTGATGAGGTTTTAATTTGATATAAGACGAATTACTATCAAGACTAGGACAAGGGCAATTTTGTTGTCAGTGATATTGGTGTTGACATTTTAAGATAAAAACCTCTTAAGAAAAATGTTGTCAAAATCTTTGGCTACAAAGAAAAAGATTAAACAATAATCATTTTTTCGTATGTTATCTTTGTTAAACTATTTTTGAAAAAGACATTTTAAAAATGATTTTTAAAAAGTGAAATTATTTTTGAAAAAGATATTTTTGAAAAATTATTTTTAAAAACACAAATTATTTTAGGGATACAAACTGGACACTTTGGAAAGACATCTATCCTTTTGATGTGGATCTGATTTTGATCGTTTAAATTTTGTTTCAGAAACCTCCGAAAATAAGGTTTTCAACATCTAATCGTGTTTTGGATTCAGCAGTGTTATATAATCTCCACTCACTGCCCACACCCTCACTAATAGATGTAAGGAAGCGTTTGATTGACAGGTAGAGTCAGTAGTCATTTTCGATTGAAGATTTGTGTTTTTAGTTTTTAGCAGTTTCGTTTTTGACGAAACTATAAAGCAACCGATTTTCTTTGGAGGTGCATATTTTAGAAGGCTTTTAAAATGCCTCGATGTGAACTTTAGAAGATTCAAAGATAGTTTAGAAACTCACAGAGAGAAAGCCAGTCTGAATAACAAACACATTAGTAAACATGGGAATCAAAACTGTGACAACGCTTTTGTCATCAGTGCTTTTGTTATCGGGATCAAGTGACAGCTACTCGATACTACGCTCAATGTCGCAAACAAATTTTACCCATCAGAGACAGTGTAATCCGATTGACGACACGACTTGATGGAAATTTTCTTTGCATAAATATGTTGCTGAAAAAATACTGGTACAATAACTGTCAAAACAGTATATATATATATATATATATATATATATATATATATATATATATATATATATATATATGTGTGTGTGTGTGTGTGTGTGTGTGTGTGTTGTGTGTGTGTGTGTGTGGAGAGAGAGAGAGAGTATTAAAAATAACCAATTAAACAAAATAGCATTCAATACTGGCATGAACATTTTAAATATCTTCAGCAAAAAAACATGCTAAGCAAAGAACCCCATACAATGAATAACCCTTCTAATTAAATAAATATCGCACCCAAATTAAACAAAAACAAATAATACGTAAAAATTCCTCTTGACGACGATCAATCGATACGATCAGAAACGCTTAGGAGAAAAAAACTTAGATTAACTTCTCTATCAGTTGGAGCTGGATACTTAGAAATCAGTGAGAAAGCAAGAGAAAAACTATAAGATGATCATACCAAAGGAAAGTTCTGTGGTCTTTAAGGAAAATTGTATAAACAGCATTATATATATATATATATATATATATATATATATATATATATATATATATATATATAAACAATAATATACTTAAAAAGAAAAACGAATAAAATCCCCGAACTCACAACTAAAAGTTGCAGATTTTGTGACTATGTATAATTAGTGTGGTAGTATATAGGCTTTCATATATGTGTATACGTATAACCCGATGAGTATATGAGTAGGGGTACGTTGATATATGTATGTATATACATCTGTGTGTCCATATGTGTATAGTTGGGAACTGACCATAGGTATGTATATGTATATGTATGAGTGTGCATATATATGTGTATATCCATATAGGGACATAGACATATGGCTGTATGTATTTTGTGCGTGGACTACTCATTCATTTCTATCACTCTGGAGAGGATCAGATAAGGTTTAGAAGACAGCTCAGGCCGCAGCTTAAAAGGGTTGAATTTTATTGTCAAAATTTTTGGGGTGTTCTGGAAACATACCATTTGGCAATATTTTTATTTCGTCTATGGGTGGCCTTGGCCTTGAAGTGGGAAAAGAGTCAACTTTGCATATATACAGTCAGTTAATTCTGGCAGATTCGTCAAGGAAAGTAAAATTAATTCCAGGGCCCGCGTCGCATCAAATCCGGAAACTCAGAAGTTGGAGTTTGTTTCAGTACGAGTGGAAATTGTTAATGACTGGAGAGACATGGAAGGTTGTCAGTGGTCAGCGGTTCCAGTATCAGGCTATAGTTCGTACCGCTTAAGAAATTGAGAAGCAGAGTTATCAAAAGATCCCGAAGTAACACCCCCGCTATCCGTTAGCAGGTCCAGTCCTCTGAAAACTTGTTAGTTTTTTTCTTTTTCCTTCGCTCTTATGATGCCGTTGCAACTAAGGGAAAATGCACTGTGACAGAAGGCAACAACGTTGTGTCTGACATCGCGGCACGGACAGATATGCAAAAGTGCAAGAAGGTGCAAAAAAGTATGTATAATGTACAATGAGCAGTGCACAGAGACAGGCAAGGCAACTCCGTCTCAAATTTCTTGGTAATCAAGTAAGTGTTTGTGATTAAAATCTGATTTTTATACTATTTTTCTTCTACCCATTGCTAAACTATATGTGGCCACAAAACAATATCACGTGACGAAAAGCCCTGTATAAAAATCAGATTACCATCATATGTATGTTTGATCCCCAACAATTACCTGATAATCACCAAACTGAAACTTGTGTGATAGGTGATGGTAGGGAGATATGCAAAATGAACTTACCTCATTTTGCATAACTATAAATGGAAACAACGGCAAATAACGAGTTGTCAGTTAAGAAAAAAAAAAGATTATTAACATAAGAGGATTTTTCCTTTCACCTTCGGGACGACAACCAGGCATTCGTGTCGGGTGGTTGGGAAATGTTATGATCACTTGGCTTCAGGTGTCCGTTACCCAAGCTTTTACCTGCTTGCAGGACTAAGTTCATTGCTTGGTTCCTGAAGCACCCCCAAACTGGAATGACGACGGGGTCAAATTATCTTTTCACCTGCCAAGCATGAGTTTCGATTCGTGTGCAGCTTCCACATAAAAATAACCTTGTGTCAAATCCTACCTGGGAGGAAGTACGGACAAATATCCCCTTTGGGCAGGCCACCTGGTATTCGTGCCAGGTGGTTATAATTACCCTTGAACACTTGATCACAGGGGCCGTCCTCCTCGGCTTTACATGCTTTGCAAAGTTGAGTTGATTGCTCGGCGTCTGAGGCACCCCTAAAACAAGGTATTTTTGCACCAGCCGCACTTGAGTCTCGATTCATCCGCGGTTCCCACCATAAAATGGCCTTATGTCGCATTCTGGCTCGGTAGGAAGTAGAATAAATACGAGTATGATTAATACAACTTTAAAGAGAAGAACATTTTACAACATGGCGTCACCGATAAGATCTCTAACTGTGTTGAACGAACTGAATTTAGTACAAACGTGAGTTCGTTGTTTTGCAGTCTAAGCTAGGGGTAAGAAATTAAAAAACAAAATTTTGCAGGGGAAGAGAATGAGATTACCGATCTCTTTTTGGGTTCAGCAGGCTTCGTGGCCATTAGAAAGATCTCCGTCATTGTGCATCCCAAAGAATTAGAGGATTTAACGTTTTCAGAAATTTCAAACATTCTGAAAAAATGTGCGGCCAAAAAGAAGACAATGTTTTTAACGATCTAACAAAAACCGAACGAAATGATAAAAGAGTATCAAGAGTTCTATATAAGTTGCTAGAGGCTTCCAAATTCTATGAATTTGAAAAACTTGGCATGGTAGAAATTACCATAGAAGACTTTTGAGAAATGACCATAGAATACTTTTGAGATTAATGGAAGGTATGTTTGATATTTTGTACAAACGCAAAATTCTTGGACAATTACAATCGAATAAAATGTCACAAGCAGTAAGTATATACTTTCAGCAATAATTAGAACTAATTGATAAATTCAATACGTCTAAGAACAATACAGAAGTATACAACGTAACGAACCACTTAATAAGATACAAGTACAGCTAAAAAAAGCATGAATGGGACAAGAAAAATGTTCAGCTTAAGAAAAAGTATGCCGGAATTATGAAAAGAAAGATCATTTCAAGCCGATTGGCAAATATAAAAAGGAAATAGAAATAGTAGAAAATTTATCATCCGCCCGCCCCCCTCAGGAAAATATAGATATACATTCGATATGAACACCCCCAGAAAAACATTTCAGAGGAAAACCATAGTATGCCTTTTTCTATGCAAGTAGATATTGGGAATGGTGTCACGCTAATCTCAATAAATTTCTGAGAACAAATAGTTAAAGCTAAATTAAGAAAATGTTATCTTAAATTAAGACAGTTCGATGGTTCTTTCATCAAAATCTTTGTACAGGATTGTATGATCAACAATTGCTTCAAAATTATTTCACTGTAGTGAAATCCGAAAACATCACGGACTCCTTGTAATAGACATCTTAAAAGTTGATTCCTCAAAATTTGTCAGCTGATTAAAGTTGGAAGAATCTGACAGGAATATTAAAGGAGTACAAAGCGAGCATTCAATCAAAAGAAAATTGTCACCTACTTTAACTTTGAATTTCGCAATAATGCCCACTCTAACTCTACCTAAATAATTAATGAATTGAAAACAATAGGGGAACAAGAATTTCAGAATAATTTCCACTTGGTGTTAATAATTGGACTTCATCCATTGTCACTTAATGAAAACCAGAAAGATATTCAACGATATATAGTGATTATAAAATAAGGGTGAATCGCAAAATATGCTCAGATTTGTACCTTTTAACATTGAATTTGCTAATACCTTGCCAAAATTAACCTCTAATCTGTCTAATAACCAGATGAATATTGATAAAAATTTGAGGAGTTTACTTCGATTAACTTTCTAATAAGTTTACTTAGATGGATTCAAATACTTTTTAGATCAAAACAGCAGGTTCCACGTTAAAAATCGGATCATTTAATCAAATGATATATGCGGCGGCAGTGCTTCCAGAAAAGAAGAATTAAAAAAAAAAAATAAACGGAGAGTGTTTTAAACAAACAAAAAAATTACTGGGGTGACCATAAACAGGAAAAAAGACAATAACATATCTTGGCTATCTGATTTCTAAAGACGGAATTATGTCTGATAAAGAAAATATTGGAGGTATCAACACACACACACACACACACACACACACACACACACACACACACACACACACACACACACAAAATGGAATCCTTCAAAGAATCAACCAATCTTTTTTATTTTCCAAAATATAGTGAGTTAATAGAACCTTTTGGTGATTTACGCAAAAAGAAGCGACTTTAACTTCGGACGCAAGTGAGCGTACCGTATCGGATTTTTTTTTTTCATCCGTCTATGTACATTTCTAGAAAATTAATGTCAATCGAAGCTAAATATTCAAGTATTGAAAACGAAGCATTTTGTATTGTACAGTGTCCGCCAATTTTTATTAGAAAAGAAATTTCTGTTGAATTCAGGCCATAAATTTTGATAGTTTATTTTTTCCTCAGAAAGGAATTATCTTCCAGTATTTTAAGACTAGCTATAAAGTTCACGGCCTTTGACATGAACATTGAATCAATGAAATGAAACATTATTCTACATATTGATGCTCTATCAAGACTAAATTTCAACAATGAACAAATAAAAAGATCATACGGTTTAAAAGACAAAATATTTAATTGAATAGAAAATAATGTAGTACCTCTAAATCGTCTTGCATGTGAAACCCTACAGGATTCAGTAGTAATGAAAATTGCATATAGAATAAAAAGAAGCCAACAAAGTGATTGTTCTGGGGCAGAGGAATCCTATAAAGAAATAAAACATACATTAACTATAGAAGAGGGTTCTATAAGCAATGGAGATGTTTTAGTACCTTTAGAAAGATTCTTAAAAGGTGTTATAAAACCGTACACGACGATGTTCAATGTGAAACCACAGCAACACAGAAACGATTCAAATTAGAAGCGTGATAACATGAAATAGATTAACATATACAAAAATACCCAAAATATGTAGAAATAATTTTTTTTGCAGAATCAAGATACAATCATGGCCTAAAGAAAAAGAGCCATGGGCACATTTCCATATGGATCATGCATAACGAATCGGACTATTTTTAATTTCAGTCGACTCGTTCTATGTAAGCCCAGAAATTTTTACAGTTCAGGATACACCCACGGTAAAGCAAATATTACGAGTAATATTTTCAAGAAATGGGGTGCTAAAACGATAGTCTCAGTCAATGCAATCGAATTTTTTGATGAAAATTTGTGTTCGTGGTTAAAAAAATGGATGCTTCCTGTATAAAACATAAGCATACCACCAACAATTGAATGGAATTGCTGAAAAAATGATGCAGGCTGGGAAAATAGGGTTGAAGACATTTTCCCCAGCCAGAAATACCAGGGATAACTATTTACCAATACTATTACCGAGTGATAGAATCTTTCCATATGCAGTTAGTTTGCAAAACCCCACTGAACTAATGGGAAGACAAATTAGATCTCCAATAACAATATCCTATTTAACAAACAAAAAATGAGATAGAACCCCTCTCCCAGAGAATCAAGCGCTAAAAAATTGAATTGGATGAACAGATAAACATTATTGCATTTGAAGAAAGATGTCCACTCTCTCTTTTATTAAGTCAGCTGCAGAGCGTAATGGTAGTGGCTGATTCCGGATGATAAAAGATGTTCTGACATAAGTCTTTCTTCAAATTCTCTCCATATTTCGTCGGTAATTTTATTGTGGAAAGAGGTTACAGTGGACTGAGATTTTTGTTTTTGGTGTTTAATGGTATATCAACCCTTGTGGGTTATTTAATCTCTTTGATATACGAGTTGTACAGCTGGTTTGAGTTTAGTTTTCCTTCTCCTAGATCAATTGCCATACTAAAGTTACGAATTCAGTCTGTAAACCCTTATTTGGAGGGAGATTAGTTCGATTAATACTTTTCCTAAAGGTACTAGTGCTATGTAAATGGCAAACAGCCTTGTCCAGGATTTAACTCGAGTGGCTGAATCTAATTCTTATGACGAATATCGTTACGTTATCTAGGATTTTAGCAAAGGTATGATCACTGTATTGTGCATATACGTTGAGCAAAATTGTTAGACAAGTTTTCTTTTGGAAATGGACAATGTTGTAATTAGAGAAGTTAGGACCGAAAGGTGACTCTAGGATGATGCTCCACTCGATGTATTTGT
This sequence comes from Sepioteuthis lessoniana, assembly GCA_963585895.1. Lineage (NCBI taxonomy): Eukaryota > Metazoa > Mollusca > Cephalopoda > Myopsida > Loliginidae > Sepioteuthis > Sepioteuthis lessoniana. Next base: position 56,772,656 of record OY757912.1, read on the forward strand.
ACAAATATCCTTGCCTTGTTTATATATCCATTTACCTTGTATATGTACTTGTTCAATTTCTGAATTTTGGAATTAATACTATCTCGAAAATATGGCCAATTTCTTTTGATGGAAGCTAAAACAAATACAGGGAGTACAATAGCAACAAAAGCACTAATCTCCTAAATTTTGATTTAAAGAAGCCACCAGGTATAACTCGGTGTTATCAAACGATTAACCAAATCTTTTATTTAACATAAATTAAGTTCTCATTCTCAGAGAGAGAGATTGTTACGCCAAGCTAAAGTCAACTGAATCTGATTGACATATCCTAAACTCTGAGGTCAGTTAAGAGATATTTTCTCATTGGGATTTTAAAGTCATGTGACTATGAATTTAGAAGTTAGATTTTAACTTTCTAAATAATTAGCATGAGTCTGCTAAGACTCTCAGACTAGTAAAAATTCTGAAGTCATAATTTCCATCAGTGTTTACCAGTGTGTATATATATATATATATATATATATATATATATATATATATATATATATATATATATATATATGATTTGTAAACACATTTTGTAGATAACATTCTTAAACGAGTCTGAACTCTTTTTTTGCACACAGATAAATAGTTTCATGTATTGCTATATGACAATCACAATTTAACATCAGTCATTTGTTTCTACACAATTTGTTCTATCTGATTCATAGATAGGACCCTATCAGGTGCTAGTATTCCGAGTCAGAAGAGACCTAGGAGCAATGGCAATGAAGGGGTGCTCCACATTCCCTAAATCTCCTAGGCTGGCGCCTCTCCATCAGATCACTTAATGTCATATCCAGGATAATCGTTGAGCGGGGACGTCTACCTATTTCCAGAGATGCAGTAGGTGTTTTCTTCAGCTCCAGCCGATTACGCTGAGATTACGAATTGGTGCTATATCAACAAGATATAGATTGGTTGTAAACCTGGAATCACGACTGAAAAAAATGGTCCAAGAAAACAGAAAGAAAGAAAGAAAATGGATCCGAGAGGGGAAAAAAAGAACCACGACACAGATTTTTCGAAACACCGTAGAAAAAAAACGGGAAAAAAATTGAAAAACATTGTAATTTGATAAACACACACATCCACATAAGCACACTCGTTGACAAATAAGACAATTGGTGTTAAGAAGAGAACAGAAAAGCAAAGGAAAAAATATAGACTCATAATCAGGGAAATTAGGGGGCAGATGTAACGAACAGACATAGAAATTAACCTTTTTTTTTAATTAGGAAAACTTAAGAAGTTTTAGAAGAAAAAAAAAAGGAAGATTTGGATCCATTTTTTAACTCTATTCCCAGGGAAAATAATATGTTTTCTTATCGCCTGTTTTTGCTTTATTTTGTTTGATTGATTTTTAGATACCAGTGATGTTATTTTGTTGACATGTGCTTTAGTAATTCTTTTTAGTATTTTATTTGGCAGGGAAGTTCGTGCGTAATTGTTCTTGTGATATTAAAAAGTACCCCCCCCATAATTTAATGATATCATTATGATTAAGTCGCGGTTACAGCACGGAGTTCCTTAACTCTCTTTCTCTCGCGATCAGTCCCTATTATTTATTGCTCTTGGTAGGTTTTCTAGATTGCATCCAGTGTCCGTACAGAGCTGAAGGATGAAAGTCTTCGCTGGTTGGTCAACATTAGCGCGTCCCTGTGAAGAAGTCCATAAGAGATTGTTGCTTATGAGTTCGTCCGTACTTCTCCAGTAATGATTCGTTTTACTTAAATGGTTTCTGAGATAGGAGGTCTGTGGCCGTACAACTGTTGTTTTATAGGATGTTATTTCCAGGATTTGGTTAAGATCGCACATAGAATTCTTGTGTATTTTCTATCTAGCTTTTTCTCAATGCGTTTTGTGATACATCTACGTGGTACATCCATATTATAGTATGGACACAGTTACAGCTCGGTAGAAATCCTATTTTATTTCATCGGGTAGATTAGATTTCCATATGATCAACAACCTTTGTGAGGCGTATGTTGACATTACTTTCAGTAGATGAGATGTTGCTTCCGAGGTATGGGAACTGATCTACAAATTTTAGAGTGTTGCCACTTAGAGTGGAGCTGGTTCATTTTTGTTTAAAATACATGAACTCTGTTTTATTTACGTTCACGTAGAGACCAATGCCTCCTGCTGCTTGCTCTAGACTGTGCAGCAGGGATTATACTTGGGCTGGTGCATTTGTGAGAAGTGCTTGACCATCTGCATAATTTGCACTTCACATAGTTCCTATAGGATATCGTCTGGTTCTTGTCACCCCCTTATTTTTAGTGTGAAAGCATTTTCTTTTATTAGATCTATTGACGTTCGAAGTACGTATTCTAGGCAATTTATAGCGCTAATATAACTCCAAGTAAGATTCCGGTGATAATGTCGAAGAAGTCGTATCGCCATAAGGTTTGCGAATAATTGTTTTCGTGTTTTTGTAAAGTATTGTTAGCAGTAAAAATTTATTTAGGAAGACCCTATGTTCGTAGTATTTGCTCCATCTTTCCACTGCGTGATGAATTGAATGTTTTGGAGAAATTTACGAACTACAGTATAAGCTCGAGATTTTTTTGCACGTACTCCTTCGATGATTCAGCGGATTGTCAATCTATGAAGTTGAGGATCGATTCCAGCGAAAATCGTTTCGATTTTTACTAATCATGTCGGATTCAATTGAAATGCAAGGCATTATAAATTTTGGCAGTTACAACTGTAAGGGTTATGCCGCTGTAGTTCTTAGTTGTAGTTTAATGATTTTTTGTATTACCGTACAAAAAGAAGAGTCATCATTTTTTCCACATAGATAAAGTTCCCACGTGCAAGAATTTTTTACGGGAGATTAGAAATAGAAGCGATTCCCCCACTCATTTTCATTAGCAGGATTAAAGTTTTTGACATGCAACATTTTATTTATCTTTAGAGTTTACTGATTGAACCCTATCATAAGTAAGTAAAATTGGCGACCTTAGTCGAGAGTGACTCCAACGCTCCCTTTTCAATAGCTACTACACTGAGGTGTAGGGGAGGGCGCTACTCCATTCCCTGGATTGCTCCACTTTACCCTTGATCCATACCTTATAATGCTAAGTGACTCGACCTGGTTCTTCCGGACTACTGGCGAACATTCTAATCATTAGCCAATGGCCCGGTGTGAACCCTACCGTAGCATGATCTTACTTATTTAATTTTTAAAAAGTTGTATGATATTGCAGTTGATTTTGTAGTGTTTTTTGGGAATTAGTCGTTGTAATTCTTATATTCTAATTTGGGAATAAAACTTTATAGCGGATAATTGTTAGAGAAATTTTTAAAGAACTTGTAGAAACCTCTTGTTGTTTTAAGTTGGTTTAACAGATTCGACGTTTGCAATTCAAATGAATTTTCTGGTCTGTGTACCAGAAAATATTTACGAATCTTGTCTAGATATTACATACTTACTATTGGAATGGAGGTTTTTGATCGAGGTAAAGAGACAACAGGGGAAGACTGCTTGATCTGATGTGATGTTAATATTGAAACGCTCTAAGTGAATGAGCAAACGAGAATTTCGTGGAATCATTTGAATATTTCGGCGTTTCTGGAGATGTTGGGTCCTAACAGAAGGGAGATGAGGAAAAAGACGATGGCCCTGCTCCAAGAGAATTTCGTGGAGAAAGGCAACGGTTTTAGAGCCAAAGGGTAGTCAATGAAATTAGCGTTCACATTTATTTTGATAGGGATAAAATGTGATATTTTTTTCCGGTGTATGCTTCCGAGGCATGAGAGAGTTTGGTGTGTTACGAGTAATGGAGGTAAACTGATTTAATTAAATGTAGTACGAGTATTTTATTTTGAAAAGTAACATGATATATGCTTTTTAATTAGTGAATATAGAGTATTGTGACGTGTTGTGTATAGTGGAGAAAGTTGAAAGAAAATGATGTCCTTGCGTTTATTCTTTGCAACGAAAGAATATCCCACTCTGAAGCGAAAAAGATAGAAGTAAATCGATATTAGTCTGAGAAGAACTGACTCTACATCTGTTGAAGATGCTGTCTTATGAAATTAGTACATTCAGGATCGTAGTGGTTCAGCCAGTCCGGACAGACTTGCATTCGGTGGCCTTTCTGTTCTTGAGTGACTATGTGGGAAAATAGTTTGGTAGCTGAAAAAATGTCTCAATCCAAAGGTATTATGGGGTAGTTTCCATGGAAAAGAACAAGAGTATTTTCTGTTTAAGGATCCTACGTAAATAAATTTATAAGAATTGATGGATATACCAATTTATAAGAATTGATGGATATACCAATAATTTGTTGATTGAAAGAAGAAGAAAGGAAAATTATAATATACGGAAGAGGGATAATATGGAGGAAAAAATAGCCACAGCAGTGGATAGATAGCAAAAAGTTACACGATATTCAACAAGAATGGATAATAGAATGTCTTAAAATGTTCAAGATTTCTGAGTAAGCGTCAAACTGCCTCGCGAGACCGAAAGAAAACTGAAGAGATGAAAGGAGAAGCAGGAGGACAACCTTTAAATATTGTAAAAATCCAAAGAAGCTAAAAGGATTAATTAAAAAAAAACGAATCCTTTCACGGAAAATAAAACGGCTTTTTGAAAAAAAAGAAGGAAAAAATAAGGCAGATGTGCCTTGTGCGTACAACTAAGAATTATTTATTACCAAGTAAATACAATAAATGCAAAGGAGTTAAAAAGTTTTGAAGAAAAACACTAGTTGCTAATGTTAATCGCTATTTTAGCGACCAGTAAAAAAAAACAAACAAAAAACAAAAACGAATCAAGTAACAATGATACAAATTGTTTCGAAAAGCACTGGGTCACTCACGAATTACAAGGAACTGATATGTCTTCCATGAATAAAGGAGCTGGCACTTACAACTTCAAAAAGTAGTGTTGTATGAATGGAAAAAAAATTTGGAATAGTCTTTTAGGCGAAAAACTTATCTTATAAACCTGTTCACTATTCCGTCAACAATACAGCGAATAATGCAGACACAACGAGGTTCATTCAGCAATTCTTTCAGCACCTGTATAGGGTGGCAAATTCAAATGGACACCATCGTGGTTAAGGTCATGACAACACAAATTCTCAGATATAGTTAACAGCACTATACGCTGAGAAGAATACAACACAGCAGAGTAGTTCTGGAACACCACGTGGCCAAAGTCGAGACAGCACAATTTCACAGATATAGGTAACAGCATATTTCTCTAGAAAAGCAAGACTCTCAAAGGAATTTGCTCCCTGTTCACTATTTTCCCTTAACCTGTAGGGAACAACAATGTTTAAAAACCAGCACATCCTGCGAAAATTCACAGGACTACTAAATTCACGTCTTCTATTAGTCGTGGCTTCAGTGAAAAGGTTTATTCTCTCAGCAGGCGGCGTCAGTTCCAGAAAATCTCGTCACTTCCTTCCGGCAGTGACAACCATAAAAGTCCCTTCCAAGAAGATGTTCCTACTACAATAAAATAATTCCAACAAAGCATCTCCAAGGGAAACTCATTTTCGCCACTTTATCATTATAGTAATGATACCCATGAGTTATATACAAAGAAAATGCGCAGAAGGCAACTGATTTACAAAGTACATGGATGATATAATTTTTTCAGAATGAAAAATAATTAGAAACCCTCGTAAAAACTATTAGAATCTTCAACCAAGATATAAAAAACAGAATTTTTTATTTAAAATTGTGCCATGCCCATAATGTAAAAAAGGATAAGGAAAACAACTGAAGGAATAGAACTGTCCAATTAGAAAAGTATTAGAACTCTTGGAGAAAAAATAAACAACAGATCTATAGACCGAAGAAATCGAGAACGATACACAAGGCTTTATAATTGAGAAATGACGTAGACTCTGTGCCAAAAAGGAAGGATAGGATTGACTAGCATTAGGCATTGTGTTGATGAAATAATTCAGGATGCCAAAGAATATACAAGAAAGAGCAAAGGAAGACTGATTACAGCACCCATTAACATCTATATGAACAAAAGTAAGTTAAGGACAAACAAGCAAACAACAATCGTAAAATCTAGGAAACAGAAAGAAAAACAATTTCATTGCTATTTCAAGAGATAAACAAAGGACATTGCATACAAGATGATTGGCACATGGTTAAGTCAGGGAACCACAAGAGAGAAACCGAATCTGTATCAATAACAGCACAAAATAATGTAAGAAGAACCATTTGTACCAAAGCAAAAATTGGTAAAATTTAGAAGAATAGTAAGTGTAGGCTATGTGGTTATAAAAATGAAACAATGAAAGACAGTAAACGGACATTTAAGAGATGCAAGAACAAATCGACTGACAGAAAAGACTAAAGTTTAACAATACTGACGAATGGTATATGCGCAAACCAAAGTCTGTCCTCAGAAATGAAACGTGTAGAATTATCTGGGACTTTGATATACGAACGGATCTCCCAGTCCCTACCAGATGATCAAAAAGAAAAGACTTGTGTAACGTAATTGAACGGCTCATACAAAATTGAAATTGAATAAATAAATAAATTGATAAATTAATAAGAAAGCAGTCTCCGAACGGCCAGGCCGAGGCTCTTGTGGTAATTAAAAATGACTAAGGAAAACTGGAGGTCCGAAATTCTTGTGCGCATGCACGGTGAGGGGAAGTGGATGTCCTTCCCACCAACACCAGGTGGAAGTAAGGGGACAACCCGTGTCCTAAGGGGGTTGATGGCAAGAAGTGATAAGGTAAAGACATCAGTTGAACACCAGCGACAAAGATGAAAGGAGACGAAAATTTACGCGCACCAAATACTGGGGAGGCTCCAAAATTGGCGTTAGAGTCAGCGGACAAGCATATTTGAACCAGGAAAAAAATTTCTGGTCTGTGTCTGCTCTCCCTTTCCCATCATGATAAGTTGCTTATTATTGTCAAGTTGACGTCGACGTTTAAGTCTCTTTCTCCAAGAGACTATTTGCAACCTAGAAGTAATTAAACTTTTGAGAAGTTTAACAGAGTTTTCGCGTTCGCCAACTAGTTATCATGGCAGGGTCACAACGGGGTCAAAATCTTTTTGATTCGGCAATTGTACACTCGTCATCGAGTGGATTTTGCCGTTCCAGTAAACAAGAAAGTGAAAAATTTAAAACAAAACAAAAAGATATTCAAATATCTGGACTTTGTCAGAGAGATGAAAATTTGTGGCACAAGAGAAACAGGGACAGAGAGACAAAGATAGTGAGACGTGATTATATAGTAGATTAGTTAGTTTTACGGCATATCGGCTTTTATGGGGTTATTCAAATTGGTGTAGTGGATAGCGTGTTCATCAATGGTCCGAGAGACTGGGGCTTAGTCCCAGGTCGAGTCATACCAAAGACTCAAAAAATGGTACTTGATGCTTACTTGCTTAACACTCAGCATTAAAAGATATGGATCAAGGGTAAATAGAGCAATCTAGGGAAAGGAGTAGCGCCCCCTTACACCTCCGTTTCTTAGCCACTGAAAAGGGAGCCTTAAGGTCGCCTTCGACAACGGTCCCCAACTTCCTTACGATGAAATCAGTTTAACAATTATGGTCTCTCATTATATATTGTAGAAAAACCATTTTAAACAGATAAAAGCTTCATGCTGTCTAGGAATATGAATGTTTTAAGAGTGTATGTATTAACACAGTTTTCAATAATTTCAAGCATTACCTCAAAGAGATCTATTTGACCGATACATAAGACGCTAACAGACTAGCACTCCGAGTCGGCATGGATCTGGAACAAATAGCCAATAAGGGATGACTCCACACTCCCCAGAGCAAATAAAGCAACTGGAAAGCTTTTACTCATTGGTAAGAATATTTTCTCGATTGTCTGCCAAGTTATATCAAGGCTGCTCAGCCGGATATCGAGTTGTACAGAAGTAGACTAATAACTTCTATTACTATTGGCACTTGCTCTTTCAAAGAAGTACAGATCAGACATTTAGTACACTAATTCACTCTCGTCTTCTGCTTCTTCTCGTCATACATGACCTTCTCCTCGGGGGACGAACTGTAGCTGAAAGCGTCTGGACGGCAAACATCAAAGGAACGTTCGAAAAGTTTGAAACTGGCAACTAACTTAGAACTATCTTCATAACTTTAAATGAACTTATTACAAATACTTAACACTAAACTCTTTCCTCAACTTCACTTAATATATTCCTTTTCACACTTTTCTCAATATTTCTAAATCTGCAGTGGGAATAGCTCATTGCCGTTATATAATTAACAGATTATTTAGAAAAAGGAAATTACTTGAAACCCTATAAACGTGTACAAATTATTTTCATGAAGAATATTTGATTGAATATATATATATATATATATATATATATATATATATATATATATATATATATATATATATATATATATATATTCAATTACCTACATATACTATCGCCGATAAATAAGTACACTTTTACCAATCTTTTACATATTTTTAATAAACTATTTTTTTCTGAACAAGATATACAAGTATTGTTTGCACTCTGTCAGCAGGGCTTAGAATATACTGATTGTATTCCCTGCTGAAGGATAAAATCCCTAAAAAGAGTGTCCTGGGTTGGAGCCTAGACTGCATCTAATGGTAAAGCTCCAGTTCTGAAGTACTGTGGAATATATCTATTATCCATGTCCACTCCGATCTGGAGAGATAGTACCTTTTAGGATTCTTATCTATGGGTCAAATAGATCTATTTGAAAATTATTCGTGTTCGTTTGGACCGCGAGTAAAACAAAACAAAACAAAAAAAACAACCAACCAACCAACCAAACAAACAAACAAACAAACAAACCAACAACTCTTAAAAATACACAAAAAATATAAATGAATGAAATTTTCTAATCTCTATTAATAAAAAAATCCCAGATGGCAATACCATTAAAATCAATCCATCAAATCACATAAAATCAGTATTCTATTATTTCAAGTGAAAAGTTATACAAAAAAATCAATCAAAGCATGAATTATTAGATATTATTTATATTCAAATTGTACAGTCGATATGACCATAACACTCAATTTCATTTAGTGGTGAGACTCCAGGTCGGATGTAGAGAGAGAGAGAGAGAGAGAGAGAGAGAGAGAGAGAAATTCGTGATGATATATGAGGCTTTCGATAGATATTATATAGAGTATGCAACATAAATAAATACGCCCTTTACATTTTTTTATAAAAAGTTAATTTTCTGTAAAACCAAAGATACTAGGATTATATTATTTCTGTAGGAACATAACGAACTCCTAGCTCACACACACACACACACACACACACACACACACACACACACACATGTATATGCATATATTTTTATTTATAAATATGTATAAATATATGCATACATATGCTGAGGTATTATATATATGCATATGTATATATATTTCTAGTGGAAACGTCTATAAATACATGTATAAATGCATGCATATGCACGTATATGTTCTTTATATAAATATATGTATACATATCTATATCTATCTATCTATCTATCTATATATATATATATATATATATATATATATATATATATATATATATATATGTCTCTAGTGGAACATTATATATTCCTCGCAGCACACACGCACACACACACACACACACATATATATATATGTATGCATATTTATATATTCACATATATGTATAAATATATGTATATATATATATACACTCACTGACTTGCCAGAATTTGCACGGCTGTAAATTTTGATTTGATGCTAGAAATTTTTTTTTAAATAAAGCTTTATTTCAAATTGAAATTGACATTACTTCTTTACAGACATCAGTGCATCTGATAATGAAATAAATATAAAAAATAGGAATTTTTTGAGTTAACGGCGACAAAGTTATCTGAGGGAGACCTATATAAATATTATGCAGAACTATTTTTCGTAATATGAAAAATAACGAATTAATAATTTGATGTTCTTCCAGATTTTCATACTATTTCAAAAATTAAATGAATCAAGAATTTTATTGACAATTTATCATTCTTTTACACGTATAAATACCAGAAAATAAAGCAGAACTATTTCTAAATATTTTGTAATTTTTAATGATTGCAAGTTAAGCAATAATTTAATATTCTCTAAAATTTTTCATTTATTCTTTCAAAACATTTTTAATAGCTAGCTTTTTCTCGATTAAAACTGACTGTATTTCAATATGCGAAAAATAAATTGAAATTTCTTGGATATTTTCTTTTAAAATAGTAATCTAAATTTAAAATGTGCTTTATTAAGGTCTCTTAGTTTTACTTTTTATCATTTTTCACCCAGCAGCAAACAGGAGAGAGGAAAAAAACCCAGAAAAATAAATTGACGTCGTTTTTCCTGACCATTGTGAATGACATGAAAACTAAAAGTTGAATTAATTTAAAGCGTTGAAGATGTATTATAAAATTGGTTTATAATGTAGAATTAACACACAAACATTTAGTGGACGGAAGAAAGTAACAGGAAAAATGACAATTTCATGGGATTCCGGAAATAGCTCAGTCGGTAGAATGCTCAGGTTCGGCTGGCAGTGTTCTGAGGATTGAAAATATCAACCACTAAATGCAGAGAAAACATTAGCCAAACGCAAGTGGAAGATTTCTTTTCTGTCACGAACAGGATTCGACACAAGATTATGTTTTAAGGTAGATACCCTTCTATACATGAATGTACGTTAAGGGCCGTGCCAAAAATAGCTTAACCTCGTCGAGATTCCGGCAAAATATAATCTGGAAAAAGACAACTGTGTCTCAAATAGGTAGTTTATTCAAGGTGAAATAAAAAATGCGTCGCAACACACTGTATATCGATCCTTGTTGCTGTGTAACCTCAGACCAATCAGGCTAGCCATGTTAATCTATCTCTGAAAGCAGCTCCATTATGTAGGCTTGCAGTGCAGAATTAGACCTTGTATCAATGGAAGAGATCTCTTTCGATGAGTCTCCCTTTCTTCAGAATAGATACACAGTGGGCTTTGTTCTTGATATTAGCTATATGTAAAGATTGTTTGTATAATAGCACATGTGCAAAATCTCAAGCATGAATGTCGGGGTAAACACGTTTTTAAAATTTTGTTTCTATCATATTTTGTTCAAATTTTACGGTGTTTTGATGTTGACAGTTTCATCGATAAAATACGTGTAAAATTTATGCGTGCAAATTTACCATTGAAATTTCAAGATAAAGATATTTACTAATTTAGGTCAAAATGCATATAATTTTTTCCAGAAATATTTT
>OY757912.1:56788924-56931424 GCA_963585895.1 Sepioteuthis lessoniana
AGAATTGGGGAGATAGGCACTTTTCAAAGTCAGAGTCTGGCATATCATTTGTTTGGAGAACAGAATCCTTGCCACTTAATATATTCCCTTGTAGATATCTGTTTTCTTTTTTTTTCATATTTATATTGAATGCCTTACGAGTTACATTTTGACATTTGCTTATCATATCATTTATGATTTCTTCTTTGGCTTTGAGTTTAAGACATTTATTATTCTTTTTTGTTTTGTATGTATCAGCGTTCATCAATGATCATCAGCTAATTACGATAAGTTACAAGTGGCTAATGCTGAAAATATCGGCTTCCGTTAGATAGTAATGAGTTTGTTCAGTAAAATGGGTGACCATTTAGGAAAAAGAAAACTGTATTGAAACGAGCTGCAATCCACCTGAAAACTTGTGTTGCATCCTACTCGTGTAGAAGATGGGAGTAAATATATAGATCCCAAAGTCCCTCCATTTGATATGTCAGAACCAGTTCATTTGGTACAGTTCCTTATGGCTACAATTGAGACTCGCTTTATCAGCAGGGTTTAAAATACGCCTTTAGCATCTTCTGCAGAGGAGAAGATCCCAGTCAAAGAAGCCCTGGGTGCATGATGTCAACTCTTTATCCTCATTACTCACAGGTCAACCCTTGCTTGGGGAGAGGTTAAAGGAACATCTCGATATTGCTTAAAAATATGACGTTCTTTCTGCGGATTGGATGACTGAGTGATTAATATTAATGGCATTTCAACACCTCTAGAGTTATTTTATGCTTATAGTTTAGAGAATCGCGTTTATTGTACGTTAATATTTTCATTTTTGTGTAGTTATAAGTTAAGAGTTTTATTGTTTGTTTTTTTTTGTTTTTTTTTTGTACACGGTCCCATCGAATACTAATGATTTTTATACAGATTTATTTAAACCGTAGATGGGACGCTAACAAATACTTCTACCCCGGGACAGAATGGCAATACAGGAGTACTTAAAAAATGAAGCCTCATCATCACAAAAAAATTAGTATCATTCACAGGATATCCCTTTTGCGGGGAGCGGATATGATTCTATGAAGGGGATACAACCTTTGTATTCTAAGTCCCACTGGCAGAGCGGTCTGCCTATTGTAGATACAGGCATCTGACTGCAGGAGTAGACGATGAAGATGATTTTCGAGACTGATCGTGAACGTACTCAAAAGGAGAGCCACCAGAGCAGGCACGTATAACTGACACGTTCACACACAAAAGTGGATTACTAAATTTTCTATCCAACATGTGGCGACACTGCTCATCAAAATTCGAGTTGGGATTCAAACCATCAATGAACCATCAACTATGCGATTAAGCATAACCTCATGTATTTGAAGGAATGAGTAGTCAACGTTTACAAGATTTTTCACACTATATTATGAGTGCTTTAAATTAATTATAGCCCATTTATTATAAAATGCTCTTAATACTTTCTATTCTCTATTTAGATACCCTCAGCACAACCACATCATTTTGCCTGCAATTCTTTTCTTTTGAAATCTGCAAGGAGTAGCTTTTCTTTCCCTTTTTATTTCATTGTTTTCATGTTTTCTTATACCTTATTTGTTTTTGCTCGTTTTGTTAAAGTTTATGGCTGTTGTACTTGATCACCAGATGGAGACACAGAATACTTTGACATTGTAGCAGGAGTACTACAAGGGGACACGCTGGCCCCGTATCTCTTTATCATTTGTCTAGACTACGTACTTAGAACATCGATTGACAAAATCAAAGAGAATGGCTTCGAACTGACAAAGAAAAGAAGCAGAAGATACCCCGCAACAACAATTACCGACGCCGACTACGCCGATGACATAGCGATACTGGCAAATACACCTGACCAAGCCGAAACACTTCTGCATAGTTTGGAACGAGCAGCAGCAAGCATAGGCCTCCATGTTAATGCACACAAAACGGAATATATGTGCTATAACCAAACGGGGGACATCTCCACTCTAGAAGGAACCCCTCTTAAACTAGTAGACAAATTCACGTACCTAGGAAGCAGCGTCGAATCAACCGAAAAGGACATCGCAACGAGGTTAACGAAAGCATGGACAGCTATCAATAGGCTATCGACTATATGGAAATCAGACCTAACCGATAAAATGAAACGCAGTTTCTTCCAGGCAGCGGTCACATCGATACTGCTATATGGATGCACTACATGGACGCTAACAAAACGGCTGGAGAAGAAACTAGATGGCAATTACACAAGAATGCTGCGTGCAATCCTCAACAAGTCCTGGCAGCAACACCCCACAAGACACCAACTGTACGGCCACCTGCCCCCTATCACGAAAACTATTCAAGTTAGGCGAACCAGACATGCAGGACATTGCTGGAGAAGCAGAGATGAACTCATAAGAGATGTACTCTTATGGATCCCCACACACGGCCGCGCAAAAGCAGGACGACCAGCACGAACGTACATTCAGCAGCTATGTGAGGATACAGGTTGTTGTCCTGAAGACCTACCTAGGGCGATGAACGATAGGGAGGAGTGGCGAGAGAGGGTCAGGGATATCCGTGCTACCAGCGCGATATGATGATGATGATGATGGCTGTTGTAATTTTTCTTCTCTACTGCTTTGTATATATTTTCTCAACCCCTCCACTATTAGCAGAATACGAAAAATGATAATTTTAAAGCGGAGTATAACTGATTTGAATTCAGTTTTCCTTTTCCTAGATTAGTTGTCATACCAAATTTAAAAAGCACAGTCTATCCAGCTATTTATTCATAGCTGGGAGGAGAATATTTGAATTCATTCCTTTACCAAGAAAGGATTTCTCGAGTCGTTTGGTTTATTTCCTGCGAAATTATATTACTTGGCTCTCTGTCATGATTTAATAGTCGAGCCAATTGACTGTATCGATCACCAGTGCCGGTAAAACTTCTAGCTTTACTTTTTCTTATTATCGTTATCATTAAATTTTGTTTATAATACACTTTGTTTTAAGTTTTTATCATAAACGATTTTGTTTCTCTTTTAAAGTGTTCTTTGTACAATTGAATTAATACTTTTGGAGAAAATATCTGTAAAAGATGAATCCTTCCACTTGATCGGTTACTCTAACTTGCACATGTTGATAACGAACAATAGACAAAAATCTGTATACAGTTTACAATAGAATTTCTGTTAAGACAAATTGCTTAAATTTCTGAGATGTTAACAACTATATTATTTACTCGTTTCGGACAGTTTTCCTTATTTTGGTTGCTATATTTGCAATATTTCGACTGCTGTAAACTTTAGTCAGAGTTGACCTGGGAATAATGGTACATTCTCCAAAACTTCAAGTGTGGATCCTCACCATCAGATTCAGTTTAATGTCATATCCAGGACACTCATTTGTAGGTAGTATTATCCTTATGTAGAGATGCAGTCGGTGAATTCTATAGCTTCAACCGACCTAAAAAAGGTCATACAATTAGGTCTTAATATATAAATACCTCACCAAATTGATTTTCACATCTAAGATTTTTTTCATTTCAATAATTTTCAAAAATAAAACTTTTATCGAGCCAAATAAATTTTCTCATTTTATTTTACAGATTCTAAACAGATCTATTTGATCCATTGATAGGACCCTAACAGGTACAACTTTGAGTCAGGGAAGAACTAAGCGTATTGGAAATGATTAAGTACTCTACTTCCTCAAGAGCTGGAAACCCGCCATCAGATGCTGTTTCGTGTCATCGCCATGGCACGTCTTTTTTTTAGGAGGAGGAGGAGGAGGAGGAGGAGGAAGAGGAGGAGGAGGCTGTCTTATCACTCTGCAGGGGATACATTCAGAGTATTTTAAGTCCTGTCAACAGAAATCGAAACCGTATAAATATATCTAAATAATCAGCTGACAATCTAATAAATAATTTTTACAATTTTGTCAGAAGGAATGCACAAAAATATTTTAAAAATATTAATGATTTTAGATCTAATTAAATCTTTACATAAGCAAATAAAATAAGACAGGGACTTGAATAATTTGGCAAAAAGTACAATGACGACTGGGAATAAACAAAGAGTTGAATAATGAATTGCAGACGATCAACTCAAAGGCATAGGACTTAACTTATATTGGTCACTCAGTTTCGTCCGGTTCAATCGGTAACCAGTTAAAGAATAAACTGAACAAAATCATGTGACTAACACAAAACAATCTTAAAGTTAAGCAACCTACTGTAATTTATTTTTGGCTGGTCTGAATAGACGGTTGAAATCAATAATGATCTAGGAAATAGTTTTTATATTTTTTTCCTTTAAGTATAGAAGTGTTTATAAGCGGCTTTTCAACTGTACGCGTTACGACTTGAAGACTTTTGGTCTATAACAACTTAATTAGGAAATGAACTTAATCCTTTGATTGCTACAATTTTTATGCGTACATATCAAGCAAAACGAGTCGAGGTCGGATTCCCCCCACCAAAATAAACTTGTTTGGTGCCAGAATGTGACGGAATGAGTTTTTAGATATCTAGATATACAAAACCAAGTCTTATCGACTGTTGCAACAAAGTCTTCTAAATCTCGTTTCAGATCAAGCGTGGCCCGAAACCATTAACTAGTTCAAACCTAGTAGCTGGGAGTCTCCTGTTGCACTTAGAGGTTTAATGTTAGAGATACAACTAAATATCGGCATCGAGATGTGATGAAATCGAAAAATTTGATTTGCGGTGATCATAAAATAGTGGGGAGACATAGGTGGAGTAATAGTTATCGTCGTAGAAAATTGATTCAGTGAACTGAGTTCAAACACTGGATGAGGCTGTTTGTGTTTAACTTTTGGCTCATGCATTTTAGAAAGTCTTGGGTCCATCTCTCCTCACAGTTATGGATACATGAAAGAACTGACTGGGTTTTTAAGCTTTGACAAGGCAACCGGTCAAGGAGAAGGAAAAGCTCCCATGACAAACCCCAACCAAAACGTCAGCAGGGCAATATAACTTCACCCGATTGCGTAACTTAAGAAAATAGCAGTGCAGATTGGGATCTCCGGCCTCGATGGACTGTCAGTCTAAGAGAAGGACAACTCTGAATTTCAAATCAGCTGCGTCAGGCTAGAAAAGCTGACACTAGATATGAATTGCCTATGAAAAAAAGAGTGGAAAAATATGGATGGCAAACTGAACTTCTCCACAACTTTCTTGTAGAAGTTATTAGAGAAAAACGAATAAAACTGAATAAATAAAACGCGTGTATTGTATACGGATTCCTTTCAACTTTTGACACCGTGAGAGCGTAAATGAACTATGAAGTATAGTTTTTGAATCTTGCAAAAATATGCACGGTGTTTCAGAAAAATTGATAGCATTTCCTAATCTAATAACTTGACCAAATCTCGTTCAAATGATCTGAAATTCTCGCATCATGTGCAGAAACAATTCAAAATTCCATACTTTGTGTTTATTTTTTCTTTTCAGTAATAGAAATGCTATTTGCTACAAAAGAAAAGGTATTTAAATATTAAATACAATTTTGATTTGATTCAAAACATGTTATTAAAATTTGAGATTATTTGAACAAAAAATGGTCAAATTATTATATTACGAAATGTTATGAATTTTTCTGAAACAATCTCTACATCTCAGATGATATCGAATTTTTTAAACACCCAATATTCATGTTCTTGTAAAATATCCATATACAAATATCAATTCTTCAGTCAATTCTGTGTTATTATTAAAGAAATATTTCAATAAATATTTCTTTAATAATAAGGAAAAATAAACTGATTTATGAGAAAATGTTTCCGAAATTCTGACATCGCTACGAAGTATGATTTATTGAAGATAAACGTTTTTAAGCTGCTGTGATTCACACTCTGCAACAGTCGTGGCTATGGAACAGAAACAAGCTTACCTCTCATACCATTGCTTCTGGACTAGTTAACTCTAACTTGTAATCTTGTAAAGTTACAATCAGTAAATATATAGGAAACTTGATTTCTCGTTTACACTCCGTTCAAACCCGGGCGAAAAACCAAGATCCCAAACTGTCCGATCGGTGGGGCTTAGAATACACTGACCATATTCCCTGTACGGTGGTAAGACCCCTCCAAAAATGGGGGGAACTGAGTATGATACTAAACTGCGTCTCATAGTGAGAGTCCGCTACTGAAGATCTTGGGGGTGTGAAGAACCTCTTCATTACCATTACTCTCAGTTTATGGGGGAAATAGATGTTTAAAGATTCGATAGGATAGTGTGCAACCCCCCCCAAAAAAAAACCAGAACAAAAGAAAAACAATACTCTTAAGAAACAATGACACAAAAATGTAAATATGAACGTACAAGGAACACGATTCCCTAACCTCGAAATATAAATACCTCCATATAGGTAGCCGAACCGTTAAAATCAATCATGCAAGATCCTAAATACTGATTTTTAAGGTAGTCAAATAGACCTTCATCATTTTAAAAATCAGCTCAAAACTATCTTTTCAAAGCACCCTTAGATTAGGTCTGGATGAAACACATGAAGGACAATCCCCAGGTTCCAAAACTCGAAGGAGTCTAGACAAATTATTCTAAGAATATTTTTGTCATTGAGAGATTCAAATTCAAGTGTAAAACGAAGTTACCCGAAATTAAAGCTTATAAAAAATGAACTTCGTTTAACCAAGTCTCAGAAACAGTTCAAATTTCTCTCGCATTTGGTTTTTGAATCATATTTTTTAAAAATCAGCTTAATTAGGAAAATTTTATTGCGATGAATTAGTTTTGAAGATTTAATCATTACTTTTTCTGAAAGAAATCTAGGAAAGTATTTATTTCAGTTTTTAGTTCTCTTGTTGAATCTCTTTCTCTCAATGTATATATTTGCCAATCCCTCCACATGAGCAAGTCGGTTTGTCAGCGGCGTTTACCAGGTTTTAATTCCGAGTTTTCCTTCTCCTAGATTGGTTTCTATATTATAGTTAAAGAACTCAGTCTGTTCTACTATTTAACCGTATTTAGAGGAAGAATAGTTGGATTCATACTTTTTCCAATGGAATTAGCACTAATGTAAACAGCCTCGCCAAGGATTCGAACTCGATTCTGTCTTCATATCTTTAGGGTTATGCTGACCTATGTCTCAGACCCCTATTAAACTTAATCGATTCCTGCTCTTAGTTATTGTTTTTAGACCCTCAAAATTATTTTTATTCTTAAAAAACAACAACAGTGCTCTCAAAAACGTTTAACATCTTTCTTTGTCACTCTGAGTGAATTATTTGGGAATAATATGTGTTCTACTATTTAAACATCTTATTTTCCAATGTTTATCGATATTCATATGTCAATAGTACATGAAATAGTATATCATTAAAGTCTTTTTTGAAAGACTATTGCCGTATACTTGGCCAAAGCAGACCCATGAGACCTCAGACATTATTGAGAGAACTTATTGCTAGTGAGGAAGCAACAAAATTCCCAGTGCTGATTTTTAAGGCAAGCATACTCTGACCACATGAAACTTGAAAAAGAATCTATGTAAACGTCATTAATTTTTAGTTTGATGTTGTGCAATACTAAGCTGAACTAAAATTCACTCTTCGCCCTTGAGCTGAAGATAGCACTATAGTTTACTATTATAGTCATAATACTGCAAGTGGACTGTGTTCAAAAAGCTAAGAGCCTAATTCCTACAAGGCTAGCACATACTGACCATTTTGTAAATAAGCGCAAAAATATTTTTAAAGTACTTCAGTCTCTCTTTTTTTTTTTTTAGTGGGTGCATACTTAACACAAGAAATGCTCACCACCAATGAGAAGAGGTTCACACTATAGTGAGAATCACTGGATGTATCACGCACGTAGCATTGTGCCAAACCAAACCTTGTACTTAACTCACACATAGCATTTGCATAGAATTAGTCTTATTAAGCTGAGTATAGTTTGGCACAGGGCCAGAGAAAGTTGGGTTCATTGAACTAGTCTATTAGTCTAGCTATGTTAGCATTACATCATGCCAGGTGTTGTAACTAGATATGAATTGCCTATGAAAAAAAGAGAGGAAAAATATGGATGGCAAACTGAACTTATCCACAAGTTGACCTGGAACTTCCTGAGTGTATAATGAATCAATCATCTGGAACCAAAAAATTTCTCTTTTTCTTGGAGGGTTGCATAGTCTCAGCCCTTTATCCTCAAATGACTTTATCACCAAATCTAGTCTTACTTTTTAGCCTATACTTATTGTTTGTACTCTTTTTGTACCAATGTTTTGCTTCATTTCTTACATGTTTGGTGTTCCCATATTTTATGTGAATATTCGTAATCTAGATGTTTTTATGGAACTATTCTCATCAGCCATTTATAGGCATCCAATTTTTTTTTCTTTTTAGATGTCGTCTATGCCATTATATTTATCTTACCTCAAATGAAGTGGTAACTTTCGAGCAGTCTATTATCCTTTTATTCCCTGTAAGTTTTTCTCACCAGCTCTAACTTGTACTTTTACACTAAAGTCTGAGTGAAAGCAAGTCTCTTTAGGTTTCCAGAACTCTGTAAAGTATTTTAGTGGTCTCGATGGTCTCAATTTTTACCCAGAATTCCAGTCCCCCGGTTTCTTTTCCAGGCCCTGGGGAGCCATTCCAATGGCTCAAACTAGAATTGAATCAGGCATCCGGAACAATAATTTTAACTTCTCTTTGTGTTGGTAAGCAGTAAAGTCTTTGCCCTTTATCCTCACACGAATTTTAAACCCTCACTGATTTTATCTTTGAACACGAAAAGAACCCATGCAAAGGAAATAATTTTTGACAAAATTAAAACCAACTAGAAGCATTAATACAAACAGAACCTTCAGCCAAAACATGTGGATAAATTTTGAAATTGAAAAATTTGCAATATTAGTAATGTATAAAAGAGTAATAAAAGAAAGAAAAGAAACACCTGATCAGGAAGACATTAAAACAATCGGAGAAAAAGAAAGTTATTAATAGATGAGAATATCAAAAGTAGTTATGGTTATTGTCGGATAAAATAAAACGGGAATTCTTCCAAACTTTAGCCGTGTCGGTACTACTTTATGGTTGAGTCACTTTGACTTGAAACACCTGGAGAAAAAGCTAAATTGACACGGAACAAGGATGTTGCGTACTATTCTAAATAAATGATAGAAGCAGCACCACATAAAACAGCAGCTGTACAGCTACATACCTCCCATCTCGCAAACCACCCAAGAAAGACGGGCAAGACAGGCTGGGCCCCGCTGTTAAATTAAGGACGAACCCATGAATAATATTACCGAATGGACTCCTACACATAGACACACCAGTATTTGCCGACAAGCAAAAACTTTATTAGCTCCGGGTGGACACCAGATACCATCTAGAAGACTTGTAAAGAGCTACGTCCGACAAGGACTGATGGCTAAAGAGAGTCAAGGGAATCCATGCTGTCAACATGCGTTTATGATGAAGATGATAATGTTTAGAAGCAGATATGATCAAGTTAACAGAATTGAAGGACAAAGTAAAAAAGAAATGTCTCAGAAAGACAAGAAAACTATCGAAACCAAATAACCCATTAGCTAATAACAACTAAAAAATTAACATAAGGACAAGCAAGAAAATTGAAGTTGTTAATTCTAGAAAACAAAAATTGGAAGAAATATAATTATATAGACACTTCAGAAGATAAACTCAAGAAATTGCGGATGATATAATTTGGACATGGCTACGTAGAGAGAACCTATTGAGAAACACGATATGAATTGATAGAAATCCAAAATAACGTTATATGAACTAATTTAAAAGATAGGATACATAAAACTCAGAAAATAGTACGTGTAGGCGATAAACAAAGATATTGTAACAATAAAGCACATAATAAATGAATGCGGCAAACTGCCACTGAAGTACTACAAGAGCAGACATGTCTGGGTGAGAAAGGTAATACATTGGGAATTTTGCAAGCTACAAAACTTTGATTATACTGACAAATGCTTATATGAACAGACTGAAATTTGTCCTGGAGAACAAGAAATTCCCTAATTCTCAGCAAATTCTCTGGGATAAACATATGAAAATGGATAAATCCATGTCAGAATAATTGACCTAGTTTTAGTTTCCTCAATTTCTAATCCAGGTCTTTAGAGACCGTTTCAAGAGAACAAACTTCGATTGGTAACATCATCATCTTCATGTTCTATTTCTTTTTTAGCTCTCTGGCAAGGTCCAGGTATCTGTCCAGCTTTTTGCCTACCTTCACATTCACTCGCTGGAACGTCAAAATCGATTAGGTGACAAGTTCTTTTCTTCTTAATAATTAAAACTTTTTCTGGTCTTAAAGCTGAAATTTCGTGATCCGTTTGTATCTCAAAGTTCCATTTAATTTATTATTCATATTCTTTTTTCTTTTTCGTTAACTAACACTGGTTTTCTTATAAAAGATGGAACAGTTGAAAAACAAAGAAATCTGCTTTGAAAATATAAAATAAAACAAAACAAAAACAAATTGATCGAAAGAAGAGTTAGTTTTTCTAAGACTACCTTAAGAAATCGGCTGTGCACAATTGGATGAAAGTAAAATTCAGCGATGAATCAAATATCTGTATTGGCAAAGGCGATGATTCTGGAATTTGTCTAGTACCATTCAAGGGAACCATAATTATGAGCACCTGAAGAAAAGTCATTCGATATATGAAGTTACATGTCACCTAATCGACAAGAGGAAATGACGATCATTACCGTAACAATCAATGCTTATATTCACATTGAAATTCTGGATAATTTTCTCATTCCGGGAATAGATAAAGTCATTTTTTCTGGATGATTATAGTCACAGTGCAAAGGGGTTTGAAGCTTTCCTTTAAGAAAAAAAATCAGTGATATGGGCAGTAAACAGTCTAGATCGAATTCCTATTGAAAATTTATGGTAGACATTTTTGAATATCCTCCATGATTAGGCTTCATCTACCAAAAAGCTATTAAATGCCATTCGGTAAAGTTAGAACCGCTTTGATAAGAAATATTTCTTTAAATTAGAGAAATTCATATCTGAAAGAATTAAGGATGTCATAAAAGCTCAAGGAAGGGCAACTGAGTATTAATTTTTTGGCAATCAATTCCATAATTTCTTTCTCAACATTTAGTTATTTCATTACATTTTTCTTTGTATGGATTGCAAAAAAGTATAACATTAAGTTAAATAATTGAATTTAGTTTGTTCAAGGAATATTTTATGAAGTCAGAATGTTCAGCTATTGAAAAAAGATATCAAAATCTGAGTGAACATCTTTTAAGTGCATTCATTACATAATTTTTGCCAGGGGTTGTAATTTCTCTAATTTCGCTTCCAGTGTATTTAGAATTGTACGCTTGTTATTGAAGACTAAATCCTTAACGCAATGTTTTCCAGCTTCTACTGTACTAATTTTGAGTCTCTTTTCCTGTGGATGGGGGCACTTTTTATGATTTTTAACTTTTTGTTGGCTTGCATAGCTTTGTTTACAAATCAAGAAAATATAGTTTGTTTTTCACAACAACCAAGTCTGTTTTTTCTTTCTTAGATTGGATGATCTGTCTGTATCACAAATTCGTGTTCAACCTGTGGTCATTGGGACAGTGACTCATGTTAAAATTGTGGTCATTTTGGCTGTGAGTCATTGGGTATAATGAAACACTGACCACGTAAATAGAAACAAAATGAATCAATATCAGCTTTCAAATGATGTCATTGTGAACTTGTATCTACAGTTTCGTTCGCACAACCTACCATTATTCATAGGTGTGTGTGTGTGTGTGTGTGTGTGTGTGTGTGTGTGTGTGAGTACACATAGTGCACAAATGCCAGTATGGGCAACACATAATCACAAATTTTGTGTACACTGGAATGTAGACAGTAGAGAATGTGCACTGATACATATGAATACATATATGTATGTTTACGTAAATCTCTATATGTGTGCATGGATCGCACTCTCAAATATTTATCAGCAGAGTGCGTGAGTGTGAAATTCTGAAGGAGATTGAGTGTCACTATGAGTGATAGTGGGAGTATATGTAACTGTTAGGGTTTATGAATATGTA
This sequence comes from Sepioteuthis lessoniana, assembly GCA_963585895.1. Classification (NCBI taxonomy): domain Eukaryota; kingdom Metazoa; phylum Mollusca; class Cephalopoda; order Myopsida; family Loliginidae; genus Sepioteuthis; species Sepioteuthis lessoniana. Next base: position 56,800,958 of record OY757912.1, read on the forward strand.
AGCTTCTGTATATATTTACCAACGCCTCCACACGAGCAGGATGCAACATAAAATCAATTTTAAGCGGATTTTAACTGGTTTGAAATCAAAGTTTTCTTTCTTCTAGATAGGTTGCCATGCTAAGGTTAAAGAGCTCCATCTGACCTACTATAACTGAAGGAAGGACAGTTGGGTTCATACCTTTACTGTGTGAAATGCAAACATCCTGGTCCAGGATTTGAACTCGAGGCGCCGTGTCCAGTTCCTATGACGATATTCATTACACCACAAATGCCTTTACATGTAAGTGTGTGAATGCCTTGTATTCACCCAGCCCTTCGGCCACATATTTATAGCATACGACACAAGGTCAATTTTTTAAGTGGAGTACAATTGATTTGAATTCAGAAGCTTTCCTTCTCTGAGACTAGTTACCGTACTAATGCTGAATAACCCCATCTGCTCTACTATAAATCATAGCTTGAGGAGACAGATGGAAACATGCCTTTCCCAGAAACACAAACTGCGTCATTCAGGATTTGAACTCGGATCGCCGAATCCATTTCTCATAACGATAACTAATTCGCTTAGTGCGCCTCCAGTGAGTTTACGTGTATATTTATTAATGAGTGTACTGTATAGATTAGGAATATGAATGTATGTATGTATGTTGCAGTGTGTATGTATTTATATGGGTGTGAGTGTGCATGTGAGGGTGTGTTTGCGTATATTTACGTGTCCGAGATTGGTTGTGTGGCTGTGTATGTAAGTGTGTGCAACCATATGTATGTGTACATGCTTTATCATCATCATGGCCTGCTGTCAGCAAGGATTCCTTTGACTCCCTCTTGCCATCAGTTCCGAACAGCAATCGTTCTTAGTAAGTCCTATAGACGGCATTTTGTGTTTTCACCAAGCTGATGAATGTACGTCTTTGCTGGTTGGCCATCTCTAGTGTGTCCATGAGTAAGAGTTCATAGGAGAACGTCGCTTATGAGTTCTTTACTTCTCCAGCAATGCCCAGAATGTCTTGCTCGTCTTGGATATTTTATGAGATAGTTACTGTTTTCTCATGGTGCTGCTTCCGGAATGTATTTAAAACAACATGCAGTCTCCTTGTACATTTGTGGGGCTTGGTAGAATATGGCTTTGCCACTTGTACGTAGGTATCTAAGCAACAAACCAAGTTGATCTTCAATTCATTTGGTAGTGGGCGTCTCAGCATTGTATGGACAGTTTAAATAGAGCAAATTTGCAATATAACAGTTTAAATATTATCACTTTTGCACAAGAGCAAAATCCTCGCTCTAATTTTCAAAAATCTCAAAATACTTGCATTATACTCGAATAAATTGGTACGCAAAAAAAACTCCGAATAACTTTCAGGTTACAAATTATCTTTGATAATATTTTTATAACAAAAACTGAAAGGTGATTTTTGTTGGATATTATAGTTCATAAGATAAACTCTATTTTTATTTATCTCAATAATAAAACAAAGAATACTGTGGTTTGTTCAATCGAATTTACGTGTATATTTTAAAAATAAAGAAGAAAAAAAAAAGAATACAGAATTTTGAATATATTACATCTACGCCGAAATGCATTTCTTAACAGACTTTCTTTTGTTGAGAATAAGAGGAATTGTTTTATGGAAATATGGGCTACCTCCACCATCGAAATTTCAATGTAATTTAGTAAACATCTTATGTATTTTAAAGATTACTTCCCTGGATGATTTTGCTTTTATCTTTGACAAACAAAATACAACAAACTGATTTATTGATTTTGACGGCATGTCAACCCGTCTGAAGTTATTCTATGCCAAGAGGTTAAAGATCCGCGTTCAATATATATTCATATCTATATTTTTTCTGTAGTCTTTCTTAAAAAGATTTTTTGTTAGCGCACGATCTTACGATTTCGAATAATCTTAAAACAGATCTATTTGACCCATAGATGTTGATCGTAGTCTGGGTTAGAGTGCATCTGAAAGTAATGATAATAAAGAAGTACCCCCAATAAGTCTGCAGTACACCCCTTTTCCCCCAAAAGGGGTGTACTGCAGATGTTGGAGATACGGTCAAGTTTTTCTAACCTATGTAGACAGGGCAAAAAATACGGTTGAGTTTGAAACTATTCTTCATAACGGCAAAATTCAAACTGCAAAATCGATTATTATATTTTTTCACCAGCGAATAGAGATATGAAGAGAAATAAATGATTAAAAAATCAATTTTTTATAGCGCCAGAATGTTTGTTATCAAATGAACTTACGCTATATCAGAAGACGCCTAAATGCTCAAGCCCAAACGCCCGTGACAAATCGGCTACGACAAATTCTCCGATTCTGTTCTTCCTTTTATATGACAAGATAGACAAGAAATAGGAAATTAAGAATGTAACAGGAAGTTCCAATGCGCTTCATGGTAAATTATATATCACCAGTATTGTTCTAAGGAGAGACAGTGAAATTGCTTTCTTCATGGCATGAATCCAGATTTCCCCTACCTCTACACTCGTGACCAATTATCAACACTACAAAACGCAACCAGCCCTAATAATTCACGCATAATTTAGAAAGAAGTGGATTCATGCCTGTCCTATAAGTATTAGTGAATAGTGAACATTACCAGCCTTGATGAGAATTTTGACCGATTCCATTTTCCGTGCCGATAACCATTACTCTCTCAGACTAGGATACTTCTTTTTTAAACACAATGTTCTATCTAAATCTGAACCATTCGTCAAAGCTTCTTTGGTTTGGAATATTTAAAGCATGCCAACTCGGCTAAGATATATATATATATATATATATATATATATATATATATGCAAATGAGAACAGTTTGTAAGACACAGCAAATCAGGTATACAACCCAGAAATTCATGAAATTATGAACACAAGAAATCCGTTACTTAAACATTCATGAGGTGTGCACAATCATCTGACTTTCCCAACTTCGAAGTTCATAATTTGATATTTTTCTTGCTTTCATATATATATATATATATATATATATGTAATTAAAATTTAACACTGCTTTTTCACCCAGTAAAATAATTACAATGGTCAATGCACGAAATTGCGGAGCATTATCGCAACATATTTCAATTGTAGAAAATATATAAGATGTACAAAAGGTACATTATGAATTAACTCACGACTTAAGAGTTGCCAAATTTTGATTCTCAAGTGAAATTATAAGTTTTGCCCGAAAGAAAAACACTACTCGAATAATTTACCAAATAAAGGATCGAAGTTGGTAGCGATATGTCGCCATAAAAGTAAATATTTACTTTATAATTGCAAATTAAAATTACAAATTTGGGAAGAGAATTTAATCAGTCTTGATTTTAAAGTTTTACTGAAAACGAAACATTTGTATTTGGGGAATATTTTTGAATTATTTGAAAAGATGGAATATGCGCTTACGTAGAAAATGGAATAAAACATATTCAATTATCAACTTAAGTTTAAATATATATTTAAACTTTAGAATTATCTAACAAAGATTTTTTTCTGTCCCAGTCTTGATTTTGATCTGTATGTGTGAGTGTCCTAGGTATTATACTAAAATGCATCAGGGGATGAGACTCAATTTTTCAATGGGAATTGTTGGGTAACTCTTCATTACCATTACTCCCAGGTTCACTCCGACCGAAAGTAGTAGTACCTCTGTACGAGACTAATCAATGGGCCATCTAGATCTGTTTGAGAATTATTAGTATTATTATTATTAGATAAAAATACTTGGAATTGGAGCCGAATCGCAGAGATGTGAAGACCAGCCGTAAATTAAGACATCCATTTTGGGTGAGCTCCGCAAAGGAATCCCACACCGGCCGCGAAGAATAATACCAAGGTTTGAGTTAGCCTCTCTCTGGCTGCGACGGTTCATTTCTCTCTAAAGAGGTTGACTCTGTTCATACTTTGTCTCATTTTTGCTGACGACCACCAGGAAAGGATTGTAGCAAATAAATTTCGTATCAAAAGAACCAACAGAGGGTGTTTCGTGCGCTTGTCACTTCTTCTTTCGGCGAGGTTATAACGGGGCTCCCAATGAAACCTAGGGAGTAGAGCTACACTCATAGACCTTTAAAACCGTAGTGGTACAAATGTCTATGTGGTGACGAAGCGCCCCAAGTGTCTATTTGGTGTCGTAGTATTACAAATATCTGTTGGTTGCTGTGGTGGCAACCTGATATCATATAAGTGTGTAAAACAAATGATTATTATAATAGACAAATAATGCGATTAAAAAATGGAATGGAAGGTTGAAAATATACATTATAAGGAATTCAATTAAAATAGTTCTAAATAAATAACATTTTGCTATTAAATAACCCACGAGGACTAGTAATGCCGTTAAACCTAAACAACTTTAACGATTACGATACATAAGGCAATACAATCACAATACGTGAATTCATAAGAATTTTGATTTTGCCAAATTCGTTTATTTTATTTTATTTGAGAATGAATTTGTTTAATTTCAAACAGACGAAGTATAGTATACAACGTTTTTTTCTTGGAAGTCTTTCACGAAAAATTAAGACAATTCAATACAAACAGATAAAGAAATAATTATTGTTTGTTTAAATGATGTACATGAATAGGACAATCTAAAATCACTTACTTGTTATTGATTTATTTAAAAAGTAATTGAACACAAAAGACTCTATTTATGATAATGCTGGTATATGTATGACATTTGAAATAATTTAGAATTATCCTGCTACTTTTCAAAGATTGAAAAGTATAGGTTCTCAAACGAAGGATTATAGCGAGTGAAAAATACGGGAAAAAACAAAAAGGAAAAGCAAAAAGAAAACACATACACAGTGTGACTCTTAGCTGTATCTGGTAATGAGGCTCCTGTCCTAGAGCACTTGCAAGTGAGGAGTCATCAATTTGTTTCCATTACTCCCAGTTCCACTCTGACCCAAAGTGGTAGTACCGGGTAGGGTCCCATTTAAGGTAAAAAATATCTGTTTAAAAGTTATTCGTATATGATGGGACTGTATATAAAATAAAACACTCTTAAAAAACACTATACAAAAACTTTAAATGTGAACATTCAATGAACGTGATTCCCGAACCTGGAGACATAAAATAACCCTAGACGGAATGATACACCATTAAGAATAATCAATCAATCAGGTACCCGAAAGTGAAACCCATTTTGCAATCATTGTTTCATGGTAAAGTAATATCATTAGCATCAACCAAGAAGAGCAAAGTGCGATTGGTAGACAACGAATTATCAACATTAGTACACACAAAACTATGCACATACACAGAAATAAATTCTTACAAACTTAAAACCACACACACACACAAACACACACCCATGCGCACAAACATATTCGTGCACATTTTTCTTCAATAATTTTTTTCTTTTGTTCATAAGTAAATATCCTCATCTAAATGTCAAACTTCATCAATTTTACATTATTTTTCTTTACTGGACTTTATCGATACTGGTAGAAATCGCTGCCTGTCAAGTCAGCCATTCATAGATATATTTCATGAAATATACTCTTAGATGTTTCTAACCAATTCTTCTTCACTCCTTTTGAATATCACGCGACTTTTGTTCAAGGAGGTGGCTTTATAGACTTACAAAATATCAGCTATTGTTATTATTGTAATCATTTCAAAAAGAAACAGTAGAAATAATTTAGCCTTCTGAAATGTATGTAGTACCTAAGGGATGTGGACACATGAATCATCGATAACACACTCACGCACACATACACAGAAACATACATATATACGCACATTAATTAGAAGATTGATTTGGTATATATAGATACATATATATGTTTAACAATAGTACACCATAAGAAGTTTTTTTTTTGGTTTGGTTTTATGGCATATCAACTATTATAGGTTATTTAATGCCAAATCTATTTTAATTCATATAAAAAGTTCTACTTCAAATAATTAAGTTTAGCATAAGTACACAGTTTAATTCTATTTGACCCATAGATAGGACCCTATCAGGTGCTACCAATCCGGGCCAGAGTGGACTTTGGAGCGATGGCAATAAAACGGGTAGTCTGCATTCCCCAAAGTTTCAGCATTACTGGAGCCTCACCATAAGATTATTTAGTGTCATATCCAGGATACTAGTTAGAGGAGTCTTACCCCCTCTGCAGAAATGCAGTAGGTGTATTCAGCAGCCCCAGCCGACTGGGTCATGAGAAGATAGATCTATCCATTTTTACATATGTATATATGAACTGAGAGATATGTGCAAACATATGAGCAGATGGATAGCTAGATAGATATAAAGTGATAGGTTTAGGTTGGATTTCTTTGTTTAATGGGATATAAACCCGTGTGGCTTATTTAATGCCAAAACCATCCTTATAGAAAAATTGTAGTGGCACTATTTAACCCATAGCTGGGAGATGAGAGGGTACATACCTTTCCCGATGATATTGGTCCGAAGGCTAATGCAATAGCATGACTGGGGTTCGAACTCGCTTGTTACAATGTTGCAGTCCAGTACATTAGTCACTAGATAACGGGGAATCACCCCATAGATAGACAGATAGATAGATAGATTGATAGATAATCGCATGAACCAGATCGGTAGTTTCATCTTCATCATCGATTAAAGTAGCAGGTGTTCGACTTCAGGTAAATGTCAACACTTTCGAATTCATTTTGCGACTCTCTAATCATTCAGACGTTTCCTGCAACACAATCTTTCGAACAACAATTTTTCTATCATTTAGTTCAATACCGATCGAAATAGTAAGAATAACTCGTGGAATCTGTATTATACATACTATGAGATCTGATTTTTCTATGTTTCTGCTTCTTTAACTGCAAATATGGCGGAGTTTGATTTTAACTAATACAATAACGTTAAAATCTTCTAAGTCAGAGAATAAAGCAATGTATAAACTAATTTGAAAGTTCCTAATGAGAATGTGACGTCTACCTTACTGTTCAATCTTATGGTTCGAATTTTTCGTGGGTGAAAATTATCAAATGTTAATAATAGAGTACTTTCCCTTATTTATCTATTTAGTTTGTATTATAAATTCTGCAAATAGAATGTGACTTAACATCGTGTTTAATGAGAACTAAAGGCATCTTTTAAGCATAACAAAAAAGGTTAATGTAGCAATTTCACATTATAAAACCTGAAGAAATTACCTGTCAAAACGTAATGAGAAAAACTCGTAGAAAAGTGACATCAACTCTTTTTAGAATTTTTAATTGAATAATTGATTGATTTTGTCGGCACGTCAACTCGTTGAGAGTTATTTTAAGCCTAGAGGTTTGGGAATGACGTATATTATACATTTATATTTGTATTTTTTGTGTTGTTGTTTCTTTGGAGTTTTTTCTTTTCTTGTACTCGGCCCTATCGAATATGAATAATTTTTAAACGGATCAATTTAACCCAAAGATGGGAACCTAAGGTGGGAGTAATGGCAATGAAGGAGTAATCCACACTACACAGATCCCCACAATTGGAGAGTCAACATCGTAAGGTAGTTTAGTATCATATCCAGGATACCCCTTTTTGTGGAGTCTTAACCCTCTGCAGGAGATCTAGTCTGTGCATTCTAAGCCCCACTATTAGTGCGATCAGAATTTCTGAGGTTATTTATATTAACCACTTATTCAGAAAATAATCAATTTTTATGGAAGAATTAGCGTTCCACAATTAATTTCCGAAAAATTTTAAATTCATTTTGTGTGTGAAAATAAGTCGTCACAAACACTAGGAACCCTGCATTAGGAAGAGATCCTTGGATTGTTAAATAGGATGCCACAACCACTAGGTGTACACACAAATGCTCATGAAGGCTTCCATTTTGCGTTTATTGTTTCATTGTCTTCCAAGTATTAGCATCAGTATCAAACAAGATAACAACGTGTGTGCGGTAGGCAGACAACAAACTGTCAATATTCGCGTACTTAAACGATGCAAAGTAAATTATTCATTATTCATTTCTTTACTTCGTTTATAATTGTCTACTAAAGATTCTAGAATAAAGCGCGAAACAGAGAAACAGTCATTGAATTCTAATAATAATGATAATAATGACAATGATAATATATATATATATATATATATATATATATATATATATATATATATATATATACAAAATGTATTTATTGATCTTTTCATTTCATATATAACTGGCTTCAATCCAATATTTCGTTTGATATACACAGAGAATGTATATATATATATATATATATATATATATGCTTGATTTTAAAACGTAGTATATGTGTGTGTGTGTGTGTGTGTGTATATGCATATATATATATATGAGTGTCCGTGATTTTAAAACGTTATATATATGTATATATATATAGTACTTTTTAAAATCAAGTAATCTAATATATATACCTATATATATGTATATAAAGAGAGAGAGAGAGAGAGAGAGAGAGAGAGAGATAATAATACGGGTGTAATAAGGATACTAATATATATAGATCTCTCTCTCTCTCTCTCTATATATATATATATATATATTAATCAAGAATAATAATTTACGAGTATATATATTTTGGGTGTGATGAGTAAACTACCTTCTAACTTACGCAAAAATGAAAATACCAGCGACAGCTGACTGTATTAAAATTACGGAAAGAAAATCTTCAAATAAAACTTATTCAAAGAAATCGCCTTTTGCTTCAACCAAGGCCTTCGAAATCACCTGCAAGCCTTTCCGGCGGCTTTCTTGTTTAAATTAGTAAATGTTGTTGTTATCCTTGCTTTTATTGTTGTTGCGCAAAGTTTTGTTGGTCTCTCACTCAACTGTATCTTACAAATAATAATCAAGGGGATTGCAATCTGAGGAGTTTAGCGGCCAGATGTTTGGGATAATGTAGTTGCAGAAAATTTGTGACAGTCAACACTGGGTTCTCGTGCTTGTGTAGCATGGCACAGAGTTCTTTCGTCAGATGTATGGTCTTTCAGAAGACAACCTCTCAATCCAGAGGAGGACTACCTTCTCCAGGTACTTGATATTTCCTTCCATGTTGAATCTGAACCAACGTTGGAAGATGAAAGAAAGCATAACGGTTTTGATTAGATTTGGTTAAATGATTTAATGGCATATTAACTCTCGTGCGTTATTTAATATCAAATCCCGGTCACACACACACACACACACACACACACACACACACACACACACACACACACACACACACACACATATATATATATATATATATATTTCTATTTGAGTTAGAGCTCATTTATTTGGATACTAATGATTTAAAGTATTGCTAATACAAATAATTATATCCAGTATCAATAATTTGTTTGGGCGCAGTTTTAACGATTTCGAGTTCTGCTATCTCAGTGCAAGTGACCTTCAACCACCACATTCTAGCACTTTTAAGGTGAGATAGTATTAGGAGCTTGTCTGTCACAAGAGCAATTTGAAAAATATGGTCGGGACAATCATATTAGGTGCTAGGGCTTGACATGACCAGTTGATTGATCGGATTGGGTCTCTCTGAACACCCATCTCGCCCAGCAAGTGATAAAGTAACCGTTGCAAGTCACGTGATCACTTTGGTTGCGGAGTCACGGACTGCTCTGCCACTAGGATCCTGAATTGCCGTCCAGGGCCAACTAATAGCAGAGGTGCAGCCGTCAGGGCGGAGAGTAATAACGTCACCCTCATTAGTGACCACCCCAAACACAATAATGTAGACTTGGTGTTTCGTTTTCCTCAATATGAATATGAATTTTTCCACAGATTGATACCCAGATACTCTGAAATTGGCGCTCCTGGTGTGAATGCCAAGCAGTACAACATGTCATTTTCAAACTTCTGGAGAAGTGAATTGTATCATGCTGCTCTTTTTCGCACAAACAGTATCCAAATAACTAGTTTATTGCCTAGTAGACAAAACCTGAAACAGATAAAGTACACGCACGAAATTGGTAATATAAAATGGTGACAATTTAACCATCACGGTGTGTGTGTGTGTGTGTGTGTGTGTGTGTGCGCGCGCGCGTATAGCTGACAAAACGTGGAAAAAATTGTGATATATATATATATATGTATATATATATATATATATATATATATATATATATATTATTTATTCTATTCTCATTATTTACCTCCATAAATAGATAGATATAGACTTTGTAACGACCACACAGACAATTTCTCAAAAGAAAGGCATTTTCTTTTAAACCAAAAATCCAGGATTTTAAAATTTATGAGATAACATAATGCAATCAAAACGAATGTTATTAGGTATTATTTATTCCCAAACTCATTGATATTAGGATTCTATAATCAGAAATATTTATTGTTTTTGGACTGCTACGTATTCATATTTTTAATAAATTGACAACGGAAATGAAAGAAGGTTTTTTTGGTTTTGAAATATTCCAAGGGGTTATAAACTGGAAGACGAGAATATATTAAATGATTACCCAGGTTTCCATATTTATCATTTTGGGTTTATTTTTGTTGTGACATCTAAAATCGATTGTTTACACAAGCTATTTTCGAAGTGGGTGGTACCGCCCTCCTTTATAAGAGTCGTTGTATACAGCCAAACAAAACAGCTGTGGACATAAAACCAATTTTTCGTTATTTTTTTTATACAGCTCAATTTATATAACGAACACACATGTAGCACATTTGTTAAATAAAGAACAAAAGATTTTTTTGAGGAAAGCAAAGTCTTATTTTATTTTTGTGGTCCGACGTTAGCTCTATCATTACGTTTTCAACAGCAGCATAGGCCAAGGATCAGGTTGGTTTAACCACTTACCGATAGATTAGTTGTACTCTCAAATTTACAGTAGGGGTGAGCCTACATGCGAGTTTGAATCTCAATCGTGCTGTTTCTTTCAATTTTGGACTTATACCTTTGGGAAAGGTATGAACGCCCTTATTCTCTGGCTATGGATTAAATAGTACTATTACTGTTTTCTACAATGATGGCTTTAGCATTGAATGACCCACGAAGATTTATATGCCATTAAAAAAGAAACCAAAGCAAACCAAAACTAAAATCAAATCTGTAGTAGACCTAAAACAAAGAAAATGTGTATGGTAAGCCCTGCTGGCGGGGCTTAGAATACTCTGAATATATCCCATGTTAAGAGGTAAGATCCCCACACACGTACGAAAAGAAGTGTGATTCTTGGGAGTATAGAGTATTCTTTTCTTGCTATTACTGTCAGGTTCTCTGTGACGCTGAATAATTGGGCCTGTTACTGTCGTATGAGTTAAATAGATCTGTTAAATAGGAACATTTGATATCACATAACCGAGTGCAAAAGAAAACTCGTTAGAAACAACCACAGAAAAAATAATGAACGTTCAATGAACTCGATTCCCAAACTTCAAGGCTAAAATAAATCTCGACATGTTGACATGACGTTAAAATCAATTAATCTATTATTGTATGGTGAAGGCAAAGGAAATTAGCTGAGAACCATGGAGAGGCGCTTCAAAATTTTTGATGACTGCTGTTTTTACACTACTAGACCTTTTATAATACAGGAAACGATATCTTAAGTACGATCATTACTGAGAGTTGAAGTTTGGTGCAAACCAGCAATGAAATTTTGAAGTAGATGAACGTAGATTCAAACTTGCACATAATGAATAAAAACACTGACTTAAAAAATTATTAGTCATAAGTGAACGTGTAAATTTGATTCTTTACTAACCTTTTTTTCAGTAAGAACAGCCTGGCCCCAGGCATCATGGGACTCTCTCTCTCTCTCTATATATATATATATATATATATATATATTTACCTACCACTCCGTATGAGCAGGATGTGACAGAGTCAATTTTAAAATGTTGTTTAGCAGGTTTGAATTCAGTTTTCTTTCTCCCAGATTGGTTGTCTACCATGTTTACAGAGTTTATTTTTGTAATGCACATTCTGTGAGAATCAATTTGTTGAGGAAAGAGAGGGTGTTTTAAACATTAATTGACAATAGAGGACTCGCGAATCAAATCATTTTGATCCATGAATCCTTTCTTGTCAATCTGAAGTCAATATTAAGCAGAGTTTGTTTTGGCAAAATTCCACGAGAGTCAGAGACGAAGGAAATTTGTTCTGCCCTCAATCGATTCACAAGATTAACTTGGTAACCTTTGACACATAAATTTTAAATATCTGACGCTGATAAATGACAACATGCATACAAGTAAATTCTGAATGTAAATCCCGTATGATATCCAATTTGAATACCAAACAAGGCAAACATGTAATGGTTTACCTTGAAGCGATTTGAAAGTAAAATTTTAAAAAATCATTACTCTTATGTAGAAATTGAACTTAGGCTGGATGCGACACAAGATCAATTTTCAAACGGAGTACAGCTATTTTGAATTTACAATTGTCCTTCTAGACCTGCCGTTCCAATGTTAAAGAGCCCAGTCTACCCTACCAGCGGAAGGATTTCTTTACAAAGAACCCAATGAAGATAAAATTCGAAAAGATGACGAATACCGCTACCAGACGGTCTTGCTAATTAAAACTATGTTTGGAATTCTAGCCTGAATTGAGTGACCCATGTTTATTTGAAACCCTAAAGAATTTTGTGGATCTCATATTCGATAGTAGATTCTGGTTTGTGTATATACAATTTGTCAGTATTCTCAAATTTTCATCTTTTGTACTATAGTCAGAGAATCACTTTCGCCATCCGGTCATGTATGTTTCTCTTCTCCTTTTGTGCCATTAGCCACATATCATCATCATTATTATTATTATTATTATTATTATTATTATTATTATTTCACTCCTAGCGAATTTTTCTTATCAGCGTCAGCTGGTGGCCTTTCATTTTCTGGGTGACAGCAAATCTCCTCAAGTCTCCAGAACTCTTCTGAGTTTTCTGGCCAATTTCAACAATTCTATGGTCTCAATGGTCTTGATTCTTCCACTGATTTCCAATTCCGTCAATATCTTTTCCAAACCATTGCGGACTGTTCCCAGTGCACTAACAATTATTGGTATCACTGCCACCTTCATGCGCCACGTCATTTTCATTTCATTTTATTCCTTGCGAGTTTTTCATACCAGTTTTAACAGGTGGCTTTTCACTGAAGTCTGAGTTACTGCAAGTTTCACGGAGTCTCTAGTATTTAACAATGCTGTGGTCTGTATAGTGTCGATTATTTTTTGTTTTCTAATTCCTCCATTCTCCTTTCTTTGGAGACCGTTCCAACCACACCATCAATAGTTGGTTTCATCCTCATCCTCATTTTTCACGTTTTTTTCTTCGATGGCAAGATCCAAGTTATTTGTCTATCTTTTTGTTTTCTTTTATTTTCGCTTTGTTGTTGCAGGAGCAGAAAAATATGATATAATGCTCTTGACGACAAGTTGTTTTTTTTAGTTAATTAACACTTGTTCTGATCTTCTGACCGTGTATTCTTCTTCTTCTTCTTCTTCTTCTTCTTCTTCTTATTATTATTATTATTATTATTATTATTATTATTATTATTATTATTATTATTATTTAATTTTCAGGTTCATTTTCGATTTCTCAATCCTTTACCAGGTCTTTACTGAATAGATATAATCTCTACCTTGCCTCAACTGAGTGAGTGAAGGTAGTTATTCTATGTATTCATGCATACTTATGTGCGTTACTTTTCCAATCACATTGAGAGTACTCTCCTAAGTAGAGGAGCAGTTGTGCAAAAAGCAATTTTTTTGTATTTCATATTGGCTGGAATAGCCAGATATCTTGTTAATATGTTTATCAGTCCCTTTGTTGATCATACTCAGGGCTCCTAATATTACTGACATGGTGTTAGTTTTAACGTGCCACATTTTTTCAATTTCTTTTTCCACGTCTTTGTATTTACTTATTTCATTATATTCTTTGACTGATATTCTATTATCTATTGATACTGATATATCAATTAGAAGATATGTTTTTCTAATATAGTCCTTATCCATTATATCAAGACTATTGCTCTTTATTTTTTTATCAGTTATGATTACAAAGTCCAAGAATAGTAGCTTCTTTTGCTCCTGTTATTGGTTCTATTTGGTGTTTATATCATTTTTCAGTTTTAAGTATCCCATAATATTTGCATATTTTCAAAAGAATATAATATCCTATTTTATCATTTTTTTTTTTCAAAATATCCTATCGATTTAATGTTGAGAAAGTGAACACTAAGTTGTCAATTGATTCAGTTTTTGTTCATAGTCTGCACATCGGGCTTAATCCGTTTTTTATTATATTTGTCAGATAGTTTCTAGTTGGTAGCTTCTGGTCCTGTGTCTCTATTATTAACCCCTCTTTATCCGTCTTCAGTTCAGTACTTTTCAACCATTGATTAGCTTTTACTTTATCTATTTCAGCATTTCTAATTCTTTGTGTGTATGTAGTCGTTGTTTCAAGTCGTCTTTTAATTGATTTAGTTCTTGTGTTTTTACTTCTTTTGTGTCTATTTCTTTCATAGTAAGTTCGAGTTGTCTAGCAAATTTATCGCTTTCTTTACTAATTGAATAACTTTGTTTTTGCTTCTTGTATGTGTATTCTACTTATGGCATTCAATCTGTTGTATTGTCTAAATATTTCTTTAATCCTATCGGGGTTGTTTCATTGGTCAATCCTAGTTCGATTAATCCTCTTCCACTATTTTCTTTCTAGATTAAGAGACGTTCTATAAGTGCTCTTGGGTGATGCATTCTGTGACAGGTCATTAATTTCCTAGCTTTAGTTTTTTGTTTATTTCAGCTAATATTCAGTTTATTATATTGAAACTGTATGTCACTACTGGTATTGCTAGAGTGTTCATTGGTATAACTTTGCTTTTTTTCCATTCATTTCTCTTCTTAATATAGTTCTTATTAGCCAATAGAATTCTTTTCTTATTTTTCTTTATTTATAGTATGATTGATTGCATTCGCTTCATTAATTCCTAAATATTTACAGGTTTTATATTGTTTTAACTCAGTAATTTCCATGTTCATGTCTAGAATGATGTTTTTACACTTTACTAGCGAGGTTTTCTTAAAAGTAACTTTCGCATATTTGTCAAACCAAATTGCATTCCTAAATCATCACCAAATATTTTCACAGTAGAAGATTAATCTTCTAAATAGTCATCATTTTCCGCAGGTAACTATAAATCGTCCGTATAGAATAGGTGGTTTATTTTCTACCAGTAGTTTTTATCCATGATTGGTATTTTTAAGTTCATCATCAACCATCATTATGTGAATTTTTCATAACAGCGTCATCAGGTGGTGTTTTACAGGAGTCTTAGTGACAGCAAGTCCCCTTAAGTCTTCAGTACACTTCGGAGTATTCTAGCGGACCATAACAATGCTGTGGTCTAAATGTTATTGATTCTTCTTCTAATTTCAAGTTCCTCCAGTCCCCTTTCCAAGCTTTTAAGGATTGTTCCAAGTGGACCCTCAAATTGATACCCTCACGTTCCATAACTTTTTCAGCTACCTGGCAAGGTCCAAGTATTTGTCGAACTTTTCGCTTCCTTTCATTTTTATTTTGAGTTTTCTTGTTTTCTGGTCAATTTGTTGAAGTTTTTCCTCCGTCCATTTTAAGAATGATCCCGAGTTTCTTACGAGGGGGACAACCCATAGGTTTATCCCTTTAATGAGATTTCTGCTTTGTTGTTTGGTTTCAAGTAGTTTTCTCGTTCTCCTGATATATTCTTTTTTATTTTTCTTTATCTCCACTTGTTTGATGGTATTCACTTCCAATATTCCCAAGTACTTGTAAGTTTTCTTTTCTCCGAGCTTTCTGATTTTTCTTGATTTGGTTGTTCTATTTATTTCGTCAATTATCGTTTTCCGCTTATTATTATTAGCATGCTACATTTTCGATGTCACATCCCATTCCTATATCCTGACTCTATATTCACACTGCCTATACTAAGGTTTCCAGTTCTTTTTTTTATTTATAGCAAACAATATTATTATTATTATTATTATTATTATTATTATTATTATTATTATTATTATTATTATTATTCTGGACTGTGAAATAGGGCTTCAATGTCAATCATCATAGTTTCCCGCTACTCTCTCTCTCTCTCTCTCTCTCTCACTGACATGATCATTCTCTCGGCTTGCCTTCAACTATTTTATGCGAAGTGTTTTTTGGCTGTTCCACCCTTCAGATTTCAGACTATATACATCTTAATGCTACTCTTGATATTCTGTCCTGGTTCATTCTGAGAGAGCAGCATTGCCATTTGAGCCACAAAGACCTTTTTATTACAATCAGTTCTTGGGTAAAGCTTCTCATATGAAACTTGGGTTGGCCTGGAAACTTTCCTAAGACACTCAATGTGGAATACATCTTAACTAAGCTAAGCTACTCTTATAAATATTAGTATATTGTTATACAAATCACTACTCTCTTAAATATTAGTGTGTAGTTTTATTGTTGGCAGTTTCGAAAAATATGTTGTATTCTCAAAAAAGGTGTCAAAAGAAGAGGTTGTCTCTTTATCCTGGTAATGGAAGAAATTAAAAAAAAAACATACATTCAAAATTTGGTTTACATGTTTAGGAATGACATGTTTAGGAATAACTCAGACAGGCAATCTCCATGAAATTCTAAACGATTTTTAGAGAGCGGAATAAACTCCTTGCATCTTGTTAGGAAAATATCGACCCCCCTAAAAAAAGATTTCTAAAGGGTCAAAGCCCAAAACAGACGTCTTTTATGCAGTAAAGAAGAAATTTAACTTGCAAACGTCCAAACTCTCACAGTCCAATCGCTTACTTCAATTTGAAATAATGCAGTATAATTACCGACGACTGTTACGTCGGTGATGGTGATCGTTTGGTAGGTGAGATGAAACAAAAAAATACAATTCACCTCAAATGTAGAACGCTCCGTTGCTTTATTCCTTTCATTCAGTTTCTGAGGCCGTAAAATACGGAATAAAGGATAACGGACACAAAGTGCCGGGTAGATTCTTTGTCTATGAAATAAATGACCTTCCTGAACATCGAAGGTATATTCAAGAAAATGTATATTCACTTCGATTAATAAAAAGCTCTAAACATTAGCTGAAAAAGAGAAAAAGATAACCAAGTATAAACCAATACAATCCTGTTTGTAAATTTAGTGACGGGTATAATGTGAGAACCTATCAATCTATTTCATACTTTTAGATCTATCTAATACGTCTTCTATAATTTCCATATCTATCTTAAATTATAGGTTGGCGAAATCTGATATTGGTATGTAGTGTAGTTAGTTTAAAACTGTGTCGAAAATCGTTATGTTATCTTGTGATGACTCCGAGGTCATTAGAGAGCTTGGCTTTCATCGGACGAAAGTCATGTGATTAGCTGATCTTAGAAAGTTTAGAGTAATGTATCTTCAGTCGGTTAGAAATCGCCGATGCGATCAAGAATTCTATCTCTGCTTCACTGGCTCCCTATTTAGTCGAAACTGGTGGTGAAAGAAAGTGTCGTCGAAGTAATAAATAAATTATTGGCATATAGAAAAGCGTTTGAATTGTTCTTCATCCCAACATAGAAAAGACGCAAGAAGCTACGACGAACGATCGAACAAAAGAACGACAAGAACAAAATGGCGACGAAAAGTGGTAACAAAAGTACGAAGAAAGGAGCTGGGCGATAGATGATCAATATAAAAATAAAAATAAATTGGAAACATCTATCTATCTATCTCAGATTTTTAAGATTGATTTCATACACACAAAAAACACCCCACTTCCAAAACAAAAACAAATTTAGACCTATTTCATACTTTTTAGATGAATTTCATAATTCTCAGATCTATCAATCAATTTATGTATCAAGCTCTATCTATTTCACACATTTATAAGAGATAATTGGAAAACTTGCGGAATCCTAAAAGATATATTTTAGAATACTTTTCTCAAAATTACCGGGTCATCCTGTAAATTATTAAAATCAGATTTCAATGCCTCGCTGTACGAAACAAACTTCAAGAAAAGTTGGGTTAGCACTTCCTAATCAAGTCTTGATCAAAATTATTAATTAAATGATAAATAATTATCGTCAATAAAGAATACACAAATTGCTGATGTTTGACATTTTCCTTGCAGACGTATTTTTTACAACTTTTTCCTTAAAAGATTTTTTGAAGCAAAAAACATCAACACCAATATTAACGATTGCAAAATTGATCTGATCTTGTTGTCTGTAATTCGTCGTATACCAAAATAAGAACCTCGTCAAAGTTGAAATATTGATTCGTGATAAATAGACTGATTACCAGTTTCCTAAACTGAAGTGCTACTATCTCTCTCTCTTTATATATATATATATAGTCATCGTAGTGTAATGGTTAAAGTGTTGAACTGCAAGTTTGAAGCCCAGTAGCGCTATGGCTTGCATTTTCGGACTAATATCTTTGGGAAAGGTATGTACCTCCTTTTTCCCTGTTGTGGGTTGAATAGGATTATTGCTGTTCTTCCACACACACATATATATATATGAATTACATGGTAGTGTCTGTGACCTTGGATTTTATGATTTACGCATTCGTCAGACTGAGTGAAAGGTTTTCAAAAGGAGTCCGATTAATATGGTGAGTTTTTGTTTGGGAAGGGGATTTTTGTGTGTACGTGTGCCTTAGTTTGTGTTTTTTTGAATGTAAGTGAGTTTATGTGTGTGCTCTTGCTCGTGCATACATATATACGTATATCTCAATATATATGCATATATTCTTTTCCTTTAAGAAAATCAAAAACCGGTCATGTTAGGATTATAGATTTATTTCCATCCTGTTATGGGTATTGATACGAATCAGTAACACCAAAAATAACAGGACTTCTTCAGATCCAATTGATATAATTAATTCAGCTAGAATGGGCACAGGAAGGAAGCGGGGAAGAAGGGTAAAGAGTTTCCTCCTCATATCGTCCACTTCCGCTTTTTCTTTTGTTACCGGTCGGAATCCCATTAATTAACTAGACGTATGTTCAAACTTACTTTCTGCAGTAAATTAAATTCTAATTTTTAAATCATAAATTCTAAATACGTTTCAACGTAAATCTTCAAATTTTACAATAATTTAGGGAATTACAACAATTCTTATTAACCATACGCAAAAATTACTGCAATACTTATCTTAAACTAAAATCAAAATCTAAAATTAAAATTTTAAATTCAAAATTTTTATTCGTGTCTATTTATTCAGTTACCTTTCCACTGAAACGTACATACGTTCACCTCACATGGTGGCTTCCCATTTTATTTTATTTTATTCATTTCACCTCAAATCTCAATTTAATCCTATTCTTATAGTTCATTAAACATTATCCATGATATTTGTCTATAGTTTAAATTTATTCCTATGTCTACATCTAGCTATTAAATCATATCTCTGTTTTAATAATTTTTCAGGGTCTGGGTATAGCATAATTTGTATTTTTCTTCTAGGTACAGGTTACATCTACTATCAAAACATTTTGGAGTATTCGACTTTTTCAATATGCTCCATTGAATCTCAGGGGTTAAACCTTTATTTTTCAAACTCCAAAATTGCTTGGATAGGGCTGTTTGGTTTTTCAAATGTTCATGGGAGAAAGAATAACCATGATTATTGTATCTTAGCTTCCATTTCGTCGAAGAGATCCTAATATAAGTTTTTTTATCCTTAATATTTATTTGTGGTAAATGATTCCTTGGTATATTACATTTTCTGAATTGCATAATCAATTCATAGGACATTTTTTCGGGTTTTACAATTAAATTCGTTTTGTTTACTATTATTATTATCATTATTCGTTCGGTCATAAAATTTCCTAAATATCTCTTTATTATGATTATTGATTATTTCAAAGATATTTTTCGTGTAGGAGTAACTAATTTTTAATGTTTTTCTATTAAATATTTTATGGTTAAAAAGCTTATCTATCAATTTCAGAAAATATTTACCTACATTTACAATCACTAGTCCACAAAAAGTGGGGATAAACCTAATAATTTTTTTTTCTATTTTTTTTTTTTACTGTACTTCTTATTTTCTTTATTAATATACAAAATCTTATCATTAGGTATCTTTTCTTCTTGTTAGGTAAACTCTTCCCTAAAACCGCTATTTTAAGGGCTTCCTTATATATTTCACGACTTTCTTGGAATATTTTCTCGTTCGTGGATAAACTCCTTATTCTCAATTTTACTTCTTTGGGGATTGTTTATATATATATATATATATATATATATATATATATATATATAAGTAAGATATGATGTTTAGTCCGATAGATATGTTGTAAAAAGAAAAGGGAAAGAAAAATACATATAAATGGATGAGAAAAATTTATCATTAAATGTTATTTAATTTTAGGTCCACTGACGCGTTTCGACGGGTTATCTAAGATATGAAATTAAGAAAATTTCAGGTAGAAAATATTTTATGCCATCTTCAGAGTGGGAATTATAAATTTAAGATAATGGTTTGGACGATATAGAAAAACTTTCGCAGAAGACATAAAATACTTTCTACCAGAAATTTTCCTAATTTCATATCTTAGATAATCCCGCCGAAACGCGTCCGTGGACCTAAAATTAAATAATATTTTATTATAAATTTTTCTCATCCATTTGTATGTAATTTTCTTTCCGTTTTCTTCTTACAATATATATATATATATATATATATATATATATATATATATATATATATATAAGCATATGGATATCATTGCAATAATTTTACATTCAAAATACAAAGATTTGTTTTGAATCGTGTAAGCATGGATAGACAATGCTCATAATTCTAAATATATTTATCAATGGAATACAAATAGTTGGGAATAGACTGAGATAGCTTGCTAGATAGATAGATAGATAGATATGAACAGTCTGACGTAGATAGAATTGAATAGAGACATTGATAGTAAAGAAGAATGAGAGGATACAGACTGCTGAAAAGTTTTATTCTTTCTTTAAAAAGAATTAAAAAAAACAACAAGTATATCTAAATTATATTTATTCGTGATTCAATCGCATAAAATACTCGAAGCGGTAAGAAATTATGCCAATCAACTAATGTGTTTACAAATACAAGCGTTCAGAATTACGTAAAAGTTTATATAAAGGTCGAAGTCTCGAGTAACTTTGAAGGTAAACGCCGGGTGATTGAAGTGAAAAAGAAAAAGAGAAGTAGGAGAAAGAAGAAGAAGAAAAAAAAGGAAACTGGCGTTCATTTTCCGTTAATTTCAATTCTAAGTGTTCAAAGTGTTCACCTCAAGGTCTTCTAATCAGATAGACCATTTCTCAAGAGTCGAAAAGAAAGGTAGTTATCGTAATTATCTTAAACCTTAGAGGATGCATCACCTATCAACCTTTCCACTTCTTTGTTGGCAATGTCTCCCGCAGCGTAGCTGGAACGATCATATGAATATTTCCCTCAGGTTGAGTGATCAGTTTTGTTTAAACGGAGATATTCACCTTACCTTCTTCTTAGAATATCTATCAGTCTGTCTATATATCGCTATTCATATATATATATATATATATATATATATATATATATATAGAGAGAGAGAGAGAGAGAGAGAGAGAGAGTTATATAGATAATTCATTCACTCTATATAGATAGACTGATAATCCATATAGATATATATATAGATAGATAGATAGATAATTCATTCACTCTATTCATCTGAAATAAGCTGAATTTTGATGTGGCGTAACGATTATCTTAAATAAACACTGAGATCCAAGTTCAAGTCTTGGACAAAGCTGTTTGCGTTTCACTTCGTATTAATCCCGCTGGAAAGAGCATTAATACACCCTTCCCACTGAACTATAGGTTACTTGTAGAGCAGACTGGACTCCTTAGCCTTGGTATAGCAACAAGACAAGTAAAAGCTCTGAATTCAAACCAGCACTACGCAGAAAAATTCTATCTTGTGGTAGAGTAAATACACACACACACACAAACATAAATAGAGAGAGAGTGAGCGAGAGAGAGAGAGAGAGAGAGAGAGAGAGAGAGAGAGAGAGAGAGAGAGAGAGTCGCTTATGTATCAGTACACCTTTGAAATTGTTTTATGAGAAATTAATTTTCTTTTTGACTAAAGATACGAAGATTTTACAATCTCTCGAGAAGTACTGTACGGATAAAATAGATATTTTTGCGTATCACCAAACTCAGAATTACAAAGCTTATTAAATAAGTGTCCAGCCTTCTTTCGTATGGCCACTTTTATTGAAACTCTAGTCCACTTCGAAGTAATCTCCTCCGGCTGTAATGCACTTGTTGTACCGTTTCAACAACTTCTGGAAGGCCCCATCGAATCCTCTTGTGTGAGCGTGTCAATGACCTTCGTCACAGCCTCTTTTATCTCCTCACTTGTCTCATAATGACAGCCTATAGAGCTTAGGGAATAAGCAAAAGTCACAGGGAGCAAGGTCTGGACTATAGGTAGAGTGAGAAACTGTGTTGATGCCCATCTTGGTCAAATAGTCTTTGACAAGGATGGAGTTGTCGACTGGTGCATTGTCCTGCTGAAAATGCCACTGACCCGATTTGAAGAGTGCTGGCCTATTCCGACGGAATCTCTTCCTGAACTCCCTTAAAACCTCAACAGAGTATTCCTTGTTGACTGTCTGTCCAGTGAAAACCCCGTTCATATAGATCATTGCCAGTGCTGTCAAAAAAAGGGATCATCAAAAGTTTGTGGGTAGATTTGCTCTGTGTGGCCTTCTTGGGTCTGGGAGAGCAGCATGCTTCCACTGGGAACTCTGTCTTTTGGTCTCTGGGTCATAGCAGTAGATTCAGCTTTCATCACAGGTCACCAGAGCATCAAGAACAGTGGGATCTGAATTGATCAGCTCGACCATCTTCCTGCTGTCATGACAACGTCTTTCTTTCTAATCTTCTCTGAGCACCCTTGGGACAAACTCCGCGCAAATCTTCTGCATCTTCAGTTCCTCGCGAATAATTGTGTGTACAGTTCCCACACTTACATCAAACTGTGCACTTACTGTCTCTATAGACATACAACGCTCCTTATCCATAAAATTCTTTATTTGGCCAATCAACTCTGGTGTTCTGGCTTCCTTACTCCTCCCACACCTCTCATCATCTCTCACAGACTCCCTGCCTTCCTTGAATCTCTTTTGCCGCTCAAAAACCGATGCTCGATTCATGCAAGATGCTCTAAAAGCAGTCTGAAGCATTCCATTCGTTTCTGTGGCATTTTTCCTAGTTTAAAACAGAATTTTATTGCCTATCGTTCTTCTAAAGTGTCCTCCCGTCCAGATTGCATTTTTGAAATTCACCAGCTGTGACAATCAGGCTTTAGTAGGGTGTATTCCAATTCCTACTGTAGCTGTTTATTTGAAGCTGAAATCATAAAAATTGTTCATTCATCTCATAACATGTATAGCAATAACATACCGAATGTTCAAGAGTCTACGACAATTTTAAATGCCTGTACAAAAATCTCTGGAAACCTATTGAATGCAATGCGTATCTATAAATGTAGACATAAATATAGCTATTTTAATGTCTCTATAAACGTATAATTCATAGGTGTGTGAGCATATATTGTAGAAATATATCAATGTTTTCATTAATATAATTTGTCAAGAGTTATGTAGATAGAGTCCAGTTGATAAACTGGAAACTTATTGAAGGCCCCTCGTAAAACTCTGTATACTAAAATAAAAGTGCCACACTTTCATATATAAACAGAATGAATGTACTTACTTTTGGACAGCTACTTCTTCATATCTTTTTTTTTAAATTCATAAGAGAGTACCTATTTGATAGCAAAACTACGTATATTTATCCCCCCTATGTGTGTGCGTGTGCGTGTGTGTGAGTGTGTGAATATCATAATTAAGAGTAAAGGAATTTAAGTCTCTTTTATTAAAATTGAGGATAATTGTTCGTATTTAAAGGAGTCTCACCAGCACTACTCAACCATCATACATAAGAGTTATAAGATGGTAATTAAAGAAAACAATGGATGTTGTCACTTTAATTAAAGTTTAAGATAATTATTCTAATGTAAATAATGTTTTATTTGCTTTTATCGTTTATTTACTACGAGTTACTACCTTGATTACACTGAGCATACAGAAGACGGTTTTGAGTTCATTCATAGATTTCAGAAAGAAATTTCCTCTCCTCCTGACTGCTAGCCCCAAGACGCGTATCTGCACTGACCAATAGGCCACTGAAAATAATAAAAGTTCCATAATTATTTAGAAGACTGTGTAATCTCTTATTTCTTAACACGAAGCAATCGCGGAACACCAGACGGTCATTTGCAGCAGTTTTATTTGGTAAGGGACAAAACAACCTTATACAAAAGGAGAGTGATGATACAATGAACTCAGATAAAATTTTGGGATCGAAGATTCAAAACTTGGCACAGAATCTGTTGAAAATAATCCACATTCAGGAATGTCTTTAAGTATTAAGACACTTCGACACGTAAATACGTAAACTCCTGATAACGCAAACACCTGAACACATGACGGATGCGGTCAAAGGTAATCGGTATATGACGGCGAAAATTAGAAAACATCTTAGAAATCCGCTGCCTAGAAAGCACACAATAAGTTTCTCTATTTTGATATTTTTTTTTTTTATATTATGCTCATTTTTCACATTGCTTCAAGGTTTTCTGACAAGAAAACTAACGACTTCTGGTTAAAGACGATACAGAAAATTATGATTGTCCAGATGTTTGAAAAGTGTGAGAAGAATATGTAGAGAAGTGCTTGAGAAAGGCGAATTGCACACCTCCTAGAATATCCAGTTGACCAGCTGATGTCGAACCCAGAACAGAACCCTATGCTTTTGTGCCTCAGAGGCGGCCCCTCAGTCATCAGGTCCCTGAGTATTTAGCGTGGAAGAAGAACGTGCTAACCTATAAACCCTTTTTGTATGATAATAGAATAATATCTCCCGCCTGAATTTGTTGATTACCTCCCCAGGATTTCTATGAACACCTTTCCTCCGCTTTCGAGCTCTGTCGGCAGGAATTCGAATATGCCGACTGCAAACGGTGGTGATGGGTACCAAAACAAAGAGTGTTCCAAGTATGACATTAAACTGCCGTGTCCTGGGTAAACTGCATCCTGTGGTGGGTGGTACAAAAACAAAGAGTGTTCTAAATAGTAATTTACTAAGCCTTTTTGCTTAGATGTGGCACAAAGCCATATGGATGGGGTACCAATGAGACTCGAACTCACACGTGGAAATTTACTAGTCTAGCTTGCTAACCACCTGAGGCGTCCAAAAGTGTTCTTAATATGTCAATAAACTACAGTGTCCTGGGTATTATAGCAAACTGTATCCAGTGGTGAGGTTGTAGTTCTAGATATCTATAGAGTGTAGAGTACCTCTTTATTGAAACCCGGAGTGGTAGCACCATTTAGGTCAAATAAATATGTTTGAAAATTATTAGTATTAGTTTTATTTGATTTGGTTAATGGCATATCAAATATCGTGGGTTACTTATTGTCAAAGGCATCCGTGTAAAAGAACAGTAATGTTACTATTTAACCCATAGCTGAGAGGAATATAGGGGTTCATGTGTTTCCTAAAGGTATTTGACTGAAATATTAGTATTGGAAGTGTTCAATGCTATACAACTGTGTGCAAACTATTTGTATTAAGAACAATTATTGAAGCAATAATTGCTTGCACAGTCAGCTAGGGCTGTAGAATAAACCGACTGAACCTCTGCAGTGGGGCTAGACGTCCCCAACAAGTGTCCTGGATATGGCACTAAACAATCTGATGGTGAGGTTCCAGTGATGCTGGGGCTTTGGTGAATGCAAAATTGCCATCGCACTCAGGTCCACTCTGACCCGGAGTGGTAACACCCGATAAGGGTCCTATCTATGGGTTAAATAGAACTAGACCGTGGTTTCTTGAGTTTACTGTTTTTTTTGCATTTAAACTGCGTATTTATGCTAAACTGAATTATCTGAAATAAAACTATATTGACATTAACTCTATGTATTGCTCAGTCGGCTGGAGCTGTAGAAGACACCAACTGCACCTCTGCAGAGGGCTAAGACGTCCCCAACGAGTGCCCTGGATAGGATTCTAAAAAATCTGATGGTGAGGTTCCAGTGATGCTGGGACTTTGGGGAATGCAGAGTACCCCTTCATTACCATTGTTCCCAGGTCCACTCTAGCACGGAAGGTTAGCTCCTGATAGGGTATTAACTATGAGTTAAATAGAACTAAACAGTGTATTTATGATAAACTGAATTGTTTGAATTAGAACTGTTTGACTAAACTGAATAGCTTGAAATAGAAGTGTTTTTAACAATTAAACTGTGTACTTACATTTAAACTCCTTACTTGTGCTAAATTGAATTGTTTAAATTGGAAGTGTTTTTGACATTGAAACTGAATTGTTTAATATAGAACTGTTGTTACATTTAACTGTGTGTAAACAAAATCTATTCTTATGCTAAACTGAATTATCTGAATTAGAACTGTTTGAATAAACTAAATAACTTGAAATAGGAATATTTTTGACCATTAAACTGTGTATTCATGCTAAACTGAGTTGTTTGAAATAGAACTGATTATTTGTATAAAATAGATTTGGCATTCATCATCATCATATCGTGCTGGCAGCACGGATATCCCTGACCCTCTCTCGCCACTCCTCCCTATCGTTCATCGCCCTAGGTAGGTCTTCAGGACAACATCCTGTATCCTCACATAGCTGCTGAATGTACGTTCGAGCTGGTCGTCCTACTTTTGCGCGGCCATGTGTGGGGATCCACAAGAGTACATCTCTTATGAGTTCATCTCTGCTTCTCCAGCAGTGTCCTGCATGTCTGGTTCGTCTAACTTGAATAGTTTTCGTAATAGGGGGCAGGTGGCCGTACAGTTGGTGTCTTGTGGGGTGTTGCTGCCAGGACTTGTTCAGGATTGCACGCAGCATTCTTGTGTAATTGCCATCTAGTTTCTTCTCCAGCCGTTTTGTTAGCGTCCATGTAGTGCATCCATATAGCAGTATCGATGTGACCGCTGCCTGGAAGAAACTGCGTTTCATTTTATCGGTTAGGTCTGATTTCCATATAATCGATAGCCTATTGATAGCTGTCCATGCTTTCGTTAACCTCGTTTCGATGTCCTTTTCGGTTGATTCGACGCTGCTTCCTAGGTACGTGAATTTGTCTACTAGTTTAAGTGGGGTTCCTTCTAGAGTGGAGATGTCCCCCGTTTGGTTATAGCACATATATTCCGTTTTGTGTGCATTAACATAGAGGCCTATGCTTGCTGCTGCTCGTTCTAAACTATGCAGAAGTGTTTCGGCTTGGTCAGGTGTATTTGCCAGTATCGCTATGTCATCGGCGTAGTCGGCGTCGGTAATTGTTGTTGCGGGGTATCTTCTGCTTCTTTTCTTCGTCAGTTCGAACCTAAAAAAGATTGATATACCATAAAACCCAAATAACCAACCAACCAACCAACCAACCAGCAATAATTGCTCACTAATGATTAATATTATTTTTACTTAAAACCATGCAATTGCTTGACAATTATTTGCATTTAATAGGAATACTTCAACTTATATAACAATGCAAACAAATGATAGAACGAATAAAAAATGCAGTTAAAAAACTACAATAGAACATTGAAAATATTGTTTTGATTACAGTCAAATATTTACAAATGAATCAAATTTCATCAATAAATAACCTATAGGAGTTGATATGTCGTTAAACAACTACATAATTATTTACAATGCTTTTCAGAAGAGTGCTAAATACAAGCAAACTTGATTTTCTTTTTGACCAATCAAATCCGTGATCATCCTTACGTTTTCATTTCAGCAATGAAATAAGAGGTTATGGTAGTTCCGTTTATTAAAGATAGTAGATACTGTTTCGATCCGCACTGTAGTGCCTGTTCATGTCAGCGAGGTTTACAATGATGTATTGATTCGTTAATTCTTTTTTTTTCCTTTATGTAAATACATTAGTCATGTTAGGAAAACTTTCCAGAATATTTGATTTGTTAAATGGCCCACTGCCATCAAGATGTAGATGCTTCTTCCCCTCCTCCTCCAACACAATGTGCGTAAATGGTAGTGAGAGGGATGCAGGGAATTCCTTGGTATATGCTCAACGCACAGTTACAATGGAAGAGATTCTCAGATTTTTTTCCTCATAAGGAAGTTGTTTTTATTAATTATTCTTAATACAAGGAATGAGTTTTTTTTTATAAGTTTAAGTATTATTAATGTGGCTCCTACGATTGCAATTAGCTCAGTGGGCTGGTACTGTAGAATACGCTGACTTGCATCTCTGCAGAGATGTAAGACCAACACCCAAAGAGAGTTCTGGATATGATACTCAACTAAATCTGACAGAGGCTGCAGCTTCTTGCTATTACTCCCCGGTCCACTCTTATCCGTGATGGTAGAACTTGTTATGGTCTCATCTATGAGTCAAATAGAACTGTTCAATAATTTAACCGTGTCAAAAAAAAAAAAAAAAAAGGACAGATGTTAAATTGAATTGTTAGTGTTACATAGCAATATTTGAAACCATTTAATTGTGTGCAAAGAAATTAGTAATGTTGAATAGAATTATTAGGGTTAAATAGCAATACTTAAAACATTTTTTACTGCATGCAAATACAACTTTTAGTGTAGGATAGCAATACTTTAAACACTTTAATGGTGTACAAACAAAGGATTAATACTAAATAGAATTATTCGTGTTAGATTGGAATACTTTAAACCATTTAACCGTGTGCAAACAAATGACTAATGATAAATAGATCTGTTAGTATTGGAAAGCAATGCTTGAAACTGTTTAACTGCATGCAAACAGATGAGCTTGATTTGTATGGAATGTTGTCCGTAGGTTGTTCGCAGGCAAGTCTTATATATTTGATACATATATGTATGAACAGGATTTAGGATTGAGTGGCCTACAAGGTTTGATATGCGTTAAAACTTAACCAACCAACCAATCCTTACAGGTGAGCACTCTTTTCCTCTGTGGAAGTGGCTTATCTCAACAACTGTCAGTCTGAAGATTGTGGAAACGCAGTAAACTCTGAAAAACGGGAGAGTAGCGAAGGAATATAATTATTCCATAATGTGCATATATATATATATATATATATATATATATATATATATATATATATATATATACATTAGTGATCATAAGTATTTGGATAAACAGACAATTTATTTCTTGGCGTTTAGTTTTGCGCTTGGAGACCTGGGTTCAATCCCAGGTCACGTCATACCAAAGACTTTAAAATAGTACTTGATACCTCCTTGTTTAACACTCAGCAATATAAGGTACGTATCAAGGGTGAAGTGGAGCAATCCAGGGAAAAGAGTTGCACCCTCCCCTATATCTCCGTGTAATAGCTATTGAAAAGGAAACCTTCTGGTCGCCCTCGACTAAAGAGAGACAACTTTACTTACTTACACAAGAACCAATTTTTTGCCATCAAATTAAAAAGGCACCCAATCGTATTTTATGCCCCTGAGTGCTAAATATCAAGGAAATTTTTTTGTTGAATTGCAGTGTTAAATGAAAAAATATTTTTTCAAATCACGTTCAAAATCAGCCAAAAAGATGAACTGATATAGCCATTTTAAAAAGATGAACTGACAAAGCCATTTTAAAAAGATGCTAAATTAGAAAGATTATTTGGATGCCCTTGATCAATATTATTAAAGTCTCCTGCAAATAATAATGACGATAATAATAATCATCATCAGCTGACGCTGACGTGAAAAACTCTCAAGGAGTCAATAATAATAATAATAATAAGTGGCAAACGACATCTAACTGACGAAATGGAACTACCAAATCAAGACTAGATTAGAACGCTCACAGAAAACGAAACCAACGGGCATCTTGGAGGCTGACACCATCAAACAAGTGGAAATGAAAGACAAAATTCAAAAAGAATATCTCAGAACAAGAAAGCTACTCGAGACAAAACTCTCTAGCCGAAACCTTATCAAAGGAATAAATACCTGGACTGTACCACTCGTTATATATTCCGGACCCTTTCTCAAGTGTACCAGAGACGAACTTACCAAAGAACACGAAAACTAATGACAATGCATAAGGCATTACATCCCAGAGACGACGTTGACAGACTATATGTTTCAAGAAAAGAGGGAGGAAGAGGACTTGCCAGCATTGAAGACAGTGTTGACGCATCGATACAACGACTTGAAGACTATATACAAAAACAAGATGGAGCACTCATTACAGCGATCAGAAACGATACTGACAACACGATGGACAACAGAATGACAATAACTAGGAAACAAAAATAGGAAGGAAAGCAACTCTATGGGCATTTTAAACGACTAATAAACAACATCTCACACAATAAAACCTGGACATGGCTAAGAAAAGGAAACATTAAGAAATCAGAATCTCTCCTAATAGCGGCACAAAACAACACCATAAGAACCAATCGTTTCAAAGCGAGAATAGATAAGACGCAGCAAAATAGCAAATGTTGGCTATGCGGTGACAGAGATGAAAACATCAATCACATAATAAGCGAATGCAGCAAATTAGCGCAGAAGGAAATAAGATTAGACAGGGTGGGCAAGGTGATCCACTCGGTGATGTGCAAGAAACTTAAATTTGACCATACGAACAAATGGTATATGCACAACCCAGCACCTGTCCTAGAAAATGACACACATAAACTCCTATGGGACTATGACATATATACCGATCACCTAATATCGGCCAGAAGACCAGACCTAATGATAATCAAAAAAAAAAAAAAAAGAGAACTTGCAAAATTGTCGACTTTGATGTCCTGGCTGAACACAGAATAAAACTGAAAGAATGTGAAAAGAAGGATTAGTACTTCAACCATTCTAGGGAATTGAAAAAACTATGGAACATGAAGGTAACAATTATACCAATTGTAATTGGTGCGTTTGAAACAGTAAGTAAAGGATTACTAAAGGGACTGGAAGACTTGGAAGTTGGCAGACGAGTGGAGACCATCCAAACTACTACATTATTGAGAACGGCCAGAATACTGAGAAGAGTCCTGGAGACTTGAGGAGATTTCCTGTCACTCAAACTCCATTGAAAAACCATCAGCTAACGCTGATGTGAAAAACTCTAATGAGTAAATAATAATAAATAAACAGATTTTGGTTTGTTCGAATACTTATGACCATGACTTTCAATAGCCTTCATAAACATTACCTGATTAAATGTACTAGCATATATATAGTATAGTATATTTGGCTCTTCTTGCGAAATGTACTTGCTTTTAATTCTCTAAACTTAGCGATAAGAAGCAATCTTTTCACACACACACACACACACACACACACACACACACACACACACACACACACACATATATATATATATATATATATATATATATATATATATATATATATATATATATATAATCCAGCAGAATGATCAGTACTTAGAATTACTGCTGCATAGGTGCTAGAAGCTATGAGTGTGTGAGAGAGATGTCTTTGATCAGCAGCAGCCATGACATTTCAGTTGACACGATAACGTGGAATGGTGAACATCGTTACTTTCCAAGGCGCCTCATCTCCTTTGTGGTGATATTCCGTTGCCGGCTCAGTTGGGATTACTTCCTCTAAAGTCGCTTGAAGACTCAACTCTTTAAATGTAAACCGTAGACAACTGATAAAATTTTATTTGTCATGAAATCGCAGCAATACTAGAAGCAATGACTAAGGGAGCTCTGTGGAACTTCAAAATTAGGACAAGCAGTGATTACAATAACAAAAAAAAAAAAGATAAATATTGTTCTTTCGGATAAAAAAATTTAAGTTTCAATAGGGTCTATGCAGTCTTTTTTTATTTAGCTTTCAAACCAAAGAGATCATTTTGCCACCACTCCATATATATATATAGAGAGAGAGAAAAGAGAGAGAGAGAGAGAGAGAGAGACGGACAGACAGACAGAAACAGAAAGAGTGAGGCAGAGACAAAGAGAGACAGACAGACACAGAAAGAGATAAAGACAGAAAAAAGGAAGTAGAGAGTTGAGAAAATGTGATTAGTCACCACCAATGTTCAAATGGATGTAACAGTTGTTTACTTTTACGACTGCTAAGAAAGTTTAAATATATAGTGGAAAGTGATTTGGAAAATTTGACTAACACTGTACTATGTCAGCTATCGTGGTATACCAGCAATGAGACATTTTAATCTGTCGATATAACATAGAAGTTGATTCAAGGAGAATTTGAATAGCCGGATAAAATATCTACTAAGTGATGACTGCAAAATTAACACTTTGAGGCAGCGAACTAAAATAAGCATAAAACCTTACAGGAGCTATTTCTGTGCAATGAAATTGATGGTGTATGTCTTACAAGCGAATTCATAAACGCATTTAGTTAAATCCTTTTTAACGCTACAAAGTTTTTTTCATTAGTGATTTTGTCTAAAGAAACTGGAAGGGGGAAAATAAATTTGTGACAGAATTTTAAGATAATATATCGACATGACACGATTTAGAATTAATGATAAAATATATTCAATAATTTAGAAATATCCCAGTGTCGAAAAAAAAACCCTGAAGGATTCTACCTTTATTGGCTTGCTTGGAAGTACATCATCACTCACCAAGTGCCATATTCACAATAGTATATCCATGATTTATAAACAAGTGAATAAGCGGAAGAAAAGACCAAGCTCATTTATACATATAAAAACATTCGATATACACATAATATGAATATAAGAAGTATTGAAAATAATGCAAAAACGTATCTCAAAAGATAAAATAATGGTATTTTATAAACAAGCAGTACAAAAACGGTCGAAAGAGTACAGAAAAAGTTAAAGGCTTACTTAAGAAAGATGTTCTGTAAAATGATAACCATTCTGGTTTTACGGTACAATAGCCGGGCAGAAAACACGCCTCTACACTTTAAAGAAAAAAGGGAAAGGGGATTGAGTATAGGCTTCTTGGACAGTCATGTCACTGTCAGCGAACACACCCACTCATCGAGGGAAACATTTATTGCCGCTCAACACCAGTATTTCCATCGTGAAATTCTGTGATAAAAAGCATCAAAATAAAGAGAAAATGGCAAGAGAAAATTCAATCATCTGTAATGATGAAAATACATCCCCCAGGCTAAAATTCAGGATGTCAGGAAACAGAGAATGAGAGATTTTTTTTTCTTGGAGCAAATATACAAATCACAGATATGATACAAAACAGAATAGCTGAAAATTTTGATTTCGTATAACTCCCCCTCCCTCCAAAAAGGATTAATTTTAATTAACCAGATATCTTAGAACAAATGGAGTAAAAATGACGGAACCACCCAACGCCGAGAAAAAATTATGAAATTATCAACACTTAAGAGCCTTCCTTCTTTTTCGAGCAATTATGATGACCTGAATTCTTTAAGGCATGGTTTTTTTTTTGTTTTATAATTGTTTATACTTGTATCACGGGGGCACATCACATAGCAGTTATTTTCTTTGGAAATAGACACGGTGACCTGAATAACGCCATTTGCGTTTTACCATCGTACTAAGCCCCTTGAAAAGATATGAATCCATCTTTTCTCCCTTTAGCAATAGGTAAATAGTAGAAGAGACTGGGCTCTTTAGCCTTGGTTAAGGAACCAGTATAGGAGAAGAAAAACTTTGAATTTTAAGCCAGCTGTACTCCTCTTAAAAAGACTATGTGTCGTATCCTTGCA
The DNA here is from genome assembly GCA_963585895.1 of Sepioteuthis lessoniana. NCBI lineage: Eukaryota > Metazoa > Mollusca > Cephalopoda > Myopsida > Loliginidae > Sepioteuthis > Sepioteuthis lessoniana. The sequence goes on from OY757912.1 coordinate 56,834,654, forward strand.
CCATCAGCCGGTTGGAAACAATATCTTTTGTCCTACTGTGAAGGATTTTTATATAATCCTTTTTTTTCAATTGAGAGCTTTCTTATGGTAGCTACAATTCCTTTTTGTTGACCGAGTTTAATAACTTGTTTAGGTCTTGCAGACACTCACTTTCAACTGATGACTAATTTGTATATCTTGATTTGCGCAGTTGTTTGTTTCAGAAAAAGACAAATTATAAGATGGCATCATAATTTTTGCTCTTTTTTCACCTAAAAGATCACAATTACTATCCCTTTCAAAAATTATGGAATTACCACATTTAGAGAATGTTCCCCTTTGTTTTTATTTAGCTGTAATTTTCAATGATAGAAAATTGTTTTGACCATGGTGAAGATATTTTTTTCGGGACGATAATATATCTTGCCACTGAGCAAAGGTAGCCCAGTCAGCGGCGGCTGTAGAATACACCGACTGCATCTCTGCACTCACGGGTGTCCTGGATATGACACAAAACAATCTGATAGTGAGGCTCCAGTAATGTTGGAGCTTTAGAGAATGCAGAGTACTCCTTCAAATTCATCACTCCCAGGTCCACTCTGGCCCAGAGAGGCAGCGCGTGATAGGGTCCTATTTATTGGTCAAACTGAACTGTTTGACATTTAAACTGAGTCCCAACAAATGACTCATGCTAAGTTGAATTGTTAGAAAATTGTTTGATCATTTAACTGTTTGTATTGACATTAAATAACCAACAAGGGTTGATATGCCGTAAAACTAAACCAAACCAAACCAGAGCAAAGGGATGAAATCCGCTCTTCAGGAAAAGCATATAAAAATCAATGGCATGGATAATGAATAGTCCAAAAAATTTACAGTGGAAATTTTTTAAATCGTCCATCAGAAGGCCCCCCTCGCCAACAATCAATTCACTGTCATTCAGGAAAGCTGGAACCACTTTGATATAGAATATTACTTAAAATTACAGAGATCCATGCTTGAAAGATTTAAGCGGAGCCACAAACAATTGATTCTAATTTCTTTGTCGATGAATTCTATAAGTCTTTCTTAATATTGGATTATTCCATATTTCCTCTGCATGACTTTGAAAAAATTATTGATAATTTAATCTAATTTATTTACGGTATATTTTATGAAGCCTGAATATTCAGCTATTAAAAATGTGTCTTATCTGTTATTAGTTTATTAACTGCTAAAAACAAGGTGAACGTTATTTATGGGTGCTAATTACTTTATTTTTGCCCGGGCAGAATTTGTTTTAGAAAAGCAAATTATAAGGATTGTCTATAATTGTTTTTCAAAATTGAGTTATTCCATAATATTTACTTTGTTTGAAATGCACCATTCATTCCAACTCATACAGATCTTCAGAATCACCGAATGGTGTATTTCAAACATATCCTGAAAATTACCATTAATTCAAATAATTTTGATTTAATTTATGATTAATGAAGCGAGAATGTTCAACTATGAAAAAAATGCTATTTTAGATATGTGTTTAGTTGCTGCGAGCGAAAAAGCTGAATGAAAATTTTCTAAAGAGTGGTGATTTCATAATTTCTGTTTGTATAATAATGAACCAGATTAAAGGTGTTAATGCAGTCTTTGTAATTCCTTTGTGATATTTTATCTGGAAATATAAATGTAATGTGAGATTCATCCCGGGCAACGGCTTGTCACTTAATATGCATCAACTTGCCCTGCTGATTGTATGCTGCAATAACGAACAGGGTGCAGTAAAACCACTCAATTTTTGTGAATGCCGATTAACCAATAAATCTATCGCAGTACACATTTCTGTTTGGCGCCATAAGCACTCGTCTCTGTTTGATGTCGTCTGATTTTCCTCAATCGATTATATTCTTCCCATTGGTTATTTCATATGCACTCCTTTGCTTTATAGGAAATGCATTGGAACGAGCAGAGCAGATTTTAAATCACTGGTGCACGCCCGACAGTTCCCAAGCTGCAAGAAATGATCGTGGAAAGATTAACTCAGTGTAATCTAGAAACGCAAGTGTTGCAATGTTGAAAGCATCGAACTAAAATCAGCCTTCTACGCCCATTTCGAGTTTCACTTTTTCCCGACGAAAATATTCTTTGAAAGAAGTAATTTTGAAATAATAGATCTGTTTTCTAATTATTTGTTCTAAATAGGAAAACTTGATGAAATTTAAAAAAAATTGTATTAAGAATAGTCACTTGAAGCTCTATTTATCTATCAAGTATTATTAGTATTGGTTATATGAAACCATGTAAATGTGGGAAAAGACTTAAGAAACAACTACATAGAAGAATATAAAATAACCCTAGACGGGTTGACATGCCGTTAAAACCAGTCATCCAATCAAACTATAAATATAGTAACAAACACCTCCCAAGCAATTAAAATTTTATTCAATACGAAGCGAACAGTACGTATATATATAAGAATCTTATTTATCACCAGTGATTCTGATACTTTAATCATCTTTGGAAAATTATAGGATTTTCGGCGTATTTTTCTGCTCAATAAATATTTTGCTATTAAGTTTATAGTCTATCTTTATCTCATTTCATCTACCACTGTGCAAATAAATTGTAATAACATTTATTATTTTTATTTCCCAAACTGAACGTGAATATTTACTGCAGTGACATTGCTGTTCCCTAAAAATCGACTTCATCGCCTATATTAGCAAAAATATGCGCTCTCCAGGAAAATTATTTAAGTCTTAATGTAATAGAATATCATATTAAGTTAGATAGACTAACGAAACAAAAAAATTTATATATAAAATACGAAAATATAAGATATTGCGCGCATTTTTATTGTGATTGATTTCCGTGTAATATTGTACATAGGATTGCTTTTAATGCGTTCGAGAATAAAACAATAAATCAATACCGCCAAATAATCTAATTTGTTAAAACCAGTACGTAAATTATCTATACCATATACTATGTAAACTTTTACTATGTAAACTTGTGATATTTAACACACATTGCAGAACATTATAAGCATTGATGATAATTGATATTGGGTAATATAATATACGTATAAACATATGCATACCACTCAATTTTTGTGAGCCGAACATAGTCAAGGGCGACCCGGAGGCTCACTTTTCAATAGCTACTGCAACGAGTAGTAGAGAAGAGCGCTCCACTTATCCTTGATCCGTACCTCATAATGCTGAGTGTTAAGTAACGAAGCATCAAGTACCATTTTTGGATCTTTGGTATGACTCGACCTAGGATTGAACCCAGTTCTATCTAGCTTTTTCTGTATGCATTTTTAGCATCTGTGTGGTGCATCCATATTGTAGTATAGATAGCCACAGTTTTGAAGAAATCTTATTTTATTTTATCGAATAGATCAGACTTCATGAGATCGGTAACCTATCGATAGCAGTCCATGCCTCGCTAGACATATATTAACATCACTTTCAGTAAACGAGACATTGCTGACGAGGTATTTGAGCTTGTCTATTAATTTCAAAAGCTTAGAATGGAGATGGCTCGTTTTAAGCATGAGGCATTGGCCTCCACGTGAACGCAAATAAAACAGAATATATGCAGCAGAGATTCTGCAGGGGCAGGTGTATTTGCAAGAAGTGATATATCATCAGAATAAGCTGCGTCCGTGACAGCTTCTGCAGGACATCGTCTGCTTGACTTTTTTTTTGCGTCAAGCCATTTTCTTTCATTAAATCTTTCGCCATTCGAAGTACCGGGTGTCTCAATATACATGGGAACCATATGACTGCCCTATTATTTCTGCTCACTCAGAATATGTATAAATATATAGGGTGTCTCAATATACATGGGAACCATGTGACTGCTAATAAATCGACTAATAATCATGTTGTGTTCTTTTTTTTATTACAACTATTAATCCTCGATCACAAGATAGGAAAAATATTTGCATGACTACTTATTTGGAGACAAAATTATTCAAAACTGTCTCAAAATAAATGCAACCCACTCACATGATAATGATTACTGGGACAAGAAACTCAAAAAAGAATTGCATGTCCTGGAAGCTGATATAATTACAATTTAAAAAAAGATCATTGATTTGATTTCTCTAGCTCTAAGGATGCATTCTTTACAAGGCATGTTCCAAATGACCTTCATTGCGCTTGTCTAAGTATTAAATCATTATTATACTAATGGGTTGCATCTATTTTTGACACCCTGTACGTAGTCAAGGCAGATTATAAAAAGAAGTGGTGCTAATGCATCTCCTCGTAAAGCTTTAGCGACAATGTCGAAAAAGTCTGCGTCCTCATCTGATGAGCGAATCATTCCTTTCGTGTTTTTATAAAGCATCATTATAGCGGTAACAGTTTCTTTGGGAAGACCATATGCTAGAAGTATTTGCTCTATCTTCCCTCTGTGTATGGAATCAAATGCTTGGGAGAAATCTGCAAACAACAGCGTTTCTTCAAGATTTTGGTACAAACTCCTTCGATGATTTGATGGATTGTCAGAATCTGTGATGTTGTGGATCGATTTCTCCGAAAATCATTTCGATTTTTCCTAAGATATTTTTCAATTTCAAGTTTGATACGGTTGAGAAGCAGAGCATAATACACCTTATCAACTATAGATGTAAGAATTATGCCTCGATAGTTCTTGGTGATTCCGAGGTCACCTTTCTTAGGGAAGGGGAGGATGCAGCCTTTTGTCCCTCTCGCAATTGTATTTTGTTTATATGTGGCATTGCACAATCAAAGAGTTAAGTCATCGAATTTCCTTGTCTTCCATACTTTTGGGTGTATTTCGTTGAGACCTGTAACTTTTCTGTTTTTAATTTTGTCAGAACTATGTTAAGTGGTTCCTCTGTAAATTATCCTAGTTGGATGTCTAATTGGCATTCAATATTTTTTGGAATTGGTTTATCAGTGACTTTTAGGGAGTTTCCAAGCAGATTCTTGAAATATTCTTTCCATATTTGTATTCATTTTTCTTGGCGCAGGTTTTAGTTTTGCTCTTGATGAGCTCTTCCTTTTGCCCACTTCCATTACTTTTTGGTTTGCTCTGCATGATTGTCTATCCTTTACTGAGTTTCTTATTTCATTGATCTGACCGTGAATGTATTCTTGTTGTTCTTTATGGTATGTATTACTTCTCTCTGCGCTTTCTTAGGTTTCTGTGGTTTGGCATTTGTCAAGTTTCTGGTATTAAGTAGGGATGCTATTTTCATGTTATCTCGTTTTTCCTAATTCATAGTGACTTTCCCGGGAACTCTACAATCGGTTCTTGGTTTGGTAACGATTTTTTTATATTCGTTATTCAGAGCATGTCTTTCAGATATCTCCTGAAGAGTATTGAATTTGTTTCTTACAGTTACTATATATCTATTGCTAATATCTCTATTCGTAAAATATAACAAAATATTACCCATCTTTGAGCGGATAAGGGAAGGATTAATGCCTTTCTCAAGTGCATTAATGTGAAGTGAAACGCAAACATCTTGTCAATATCAATTTTTGATATGCAAATTAACCTTCCTGTTCACGCTGTAAACTTCTATTTGGCTCTATGTATAAAAACAAGTGTATGTTAATAGCATTTATAAACCCAACAGCATTAATAATAGAAAACTTTCTTAATAAGTCAAATTTAAATAGATACAAAATTACGGATAATGTGACGACGCAAATAACTAAAGGAACTATGGCTTTGAAGGTGCTGGTTAAAATAAGTATTATATCATTATAGAAACAATGTACAAATATTTTGAATTCCGAAATGTGTCTCTTATGAAAATGAGCTCAACAACGGATAGAGTTTATTAGGATTTATCAAACTCTTATCATTAATACGAATACAATCAATGTTAAACGTAATTCAACAAATGTAAATTTAACCAAACAGTTTGAAGACATCTTGATAAACTTAAATTTTTTCAATAATTTAATTCAATAAAGATTTCTTTTTGTTGAACACAAAATATTTCAATAAATAATAAATGATATAAAATGACTTAAATATCTTCAAAACTTATTTTTACTGCAAGACCGAATTATTTGACCAAAAATGTTTATTTTATTCTGCATACATATCAGGTAACATCATAAAAAAAAAGAATCGATGTCTCGAGTTTAAATCCTGGACGAAGATGTTCGCGTTTCTCTTCACATTAATGCACTTGAGAAAGGCATAAATCCTTCCCTTATCCCCTCAACGATGGGTAAATAGCATGACAAAACGGGTTTTTAACGTTCTTACGGCAACCTGTCCATAAATAAATAAATAAATAAATGAAATAAAATAACTGAATCAAAACTAGCTTTTCTCAACTTAAAAATTGACCTTGAGTCGAATCTCGCTCGTAACAGAAGGGTTGGGTAAATTGATACATAAGTCTTTCATAAAGTATTTTATTATAGATTATTTATTATATCATTTCATATTATACATTACTCACTTCTCAGAAAATAAATGAATAAATAAATGAATAAATAAATAAAATTGCTCTGTAATTAGTAAAACTCCAACTACGTTTAAATTGAAATTTAATTTTTTTTTGTACTTCTATGAATACGGAACCAGGTTAAATTTTAGTTATACCCTTTTGATAATTGAATGTTTTGATGATCAAGATTGATGGCATTGTTGACTAATTTTATTTTATCACCTTCCACATTTTTTTTAGTTCTCAGGTAAAGTCCAAGTTTTCGTTTATATTTCGTTTTCTTTTCTTTTTATCTTTTTTTTGTCAGCCGGCACGGCAAAATTCACAAGACGACAAATTCTATTTTTTTTTGTTTATCAAAACTAGTTCTGTTCTTATGGTCGAGATTAAGTGAACCATATCTCAAAATTCTAGAAAATTTTATGGTTCTCATTCGCTGGGGCCGATTCTTGTTTGTGTTTATACGACTTGGTAGTATAGACAATTTTCAGTCCCTTGCACAATTCTCAGAGGATTACCTTTCCTACCCAATCACGCCTATACTTGTACTCCTTTTGTGCTTCCGCTTACGTGATTAATCGTTTCATCTTTTTTTTTCCACATAATCTACACTTGCTATTCAGCTGCGTTTTATCAATTCTCGCTTTAATACAATTGATCCTTTTGGCGTCGTTTTGTGTTGCCACGAGAAGAAATCCAGTTTCTCTCATAAGGTTTCATTTTCATCGTGTTATGCAATTTCGTTTGTTCGTCACTTGAAATCTCCATACAATACAATTGTTTTCTTTCCAATTTCTATTTTCTAGTTTTTGTTGTTTTTATTTGTTTTTATGTTTCCAAAGTTATGTTACTGGCTGCAATAAGCAATCTTTCTTTGCTCGCTTTAATGTATATCTCGTATCTTTGTATTGATGCATCGAAATAATCCTTGATGCAATAGAGTCCTTTCCCTTCTTCCATTCTTGTCTATGCCATCTCTCGCATGTAAGGCATTGTGTATAGTCATCAATTTTCTTGTCCTTTGGTCCGTTCATCCCTTACCCACTTTAAGAATAGTCCTGAGTATCTTACAACGGAGGAGGGCTTCCCAGGTGTTTATTCCTTTAATGAGATTTCTGCTGCAGAGTTTGGTTTCAAAGAAATTTTCTCGTTCTCCTGAGAAACTTTTTCTTATTTTTCCATTAATTTTCGATTGTTTGATGGTATTTGCTTCTAATATTCCCAAGAACTTGTACTAATCCTTCCTGTAATAATTCCGATGTTTTCCTAATTTGACAGTTCTGTTCTTTCCGTTGTTTCTCTTTTGCCACTTTTCATTATTAGCATCGTACATTTTTCAATGCTAAATTCCATTTCTATATCTTGGCTGTATATTCTTATTGTTTGTATCAAGGTCTCCCTTTTTTTTCATTTTTCAAATACCGTATTATTATTAGTATCATTATTTTAAGCATTTGAAAGTTTTTCACACCAGCATTAAGCTGAAGGGTTTCCACTGGATTCTGAGAGACTAAAAGTCTTCTCAAGTCTCCATGACTCTTCTTAGTATTCAAACTAATCTCAACAATGCTGTGATTAGGATGGTTTCCCCTCGTCCTCTTATTTCCAAGTCTTCCAATCCCTGTACCAATCCTATAGTGACTGTACCATGTGCACCAATTACTATTGGTATTACAGTCATTTTCATGTTCCATATTTTTTTATAGTTCTCTAGCAAGGCCAAGGTATTATTTTCTCTTTTCGCTTTCTTTCAGTTTTACCTTGTAGTCAGTTGGAAAGGCAAAGTACATAATTCGGTAGATTCTCTTTTCTTTTCTTTTTTTTTTTTTGACTATCTGGTCGTCTGGCCGAGATAAAGAGATCCTTTTGTGTCTAAAAATCCCAGAGAATTTTGTGCATCTTATTTTCTAGGACGGAATCCGGTTTGTGAGTGTAACATTTTTTACAAATTTCTACTTTTTGCACAATTCCCCACGGATCACCTTGCTCACAAAGTCGAGCCTTTTTTGCGCTAATTTACTGCGTTTGCTTATTATGTGATTGATCGTTTCGTCTATTGGTGTTGTTTTGTACTGCAATCAGAAAAGTGAATTTCTCTTTTTCTTTGCTATGTCCAAGTTTTCTCGTGTGCAATTTCGATTGTTTGTCGCTTGAAGTGTCCATACAGTTGTTTTTCTTCCCATCAACAGCCATAATATTTAGAACAAGCCAAGATCGGGCTAAGAAAAATAATACACACGCATACACACACACACACACACACACACACACACACACACACACACACACACACACACACACACACACACACACACACTATATATATATATATATATATATATATATATATATATATCATAAGATTAATTAAAAGGAGATCATCATGATCATCAATGTCGTGCCACTAGCACGGATATCCCTGACCCTCTCACGCCACTTTTCCTTATCGTTCATCGCCTCTGGAAGGTCTTCAGGGCTACATCCCGTATCCCCACATAGCTGCTGAATGTATGTTCGTGCTGGTCGTCCTGCTTTTGTACGGCCATATGTGGGGTCTATAGGAGTACATCGCTTATGATCTCGTCCCTGCTTCCCCAGCAGTGACCTGCATGTCTGGTTCGTCTAACTTGGATAGTTTTCGTGATGGGAATCAGGTGGCCGTATAGTTGGTGTCTTGTGGGGTGTTGCGGCCAGGATTTGTTCAATATTGCTCGCAGCATTCTTGTGTAATGGCCGTCTAGCTTCTTCTCCAGCCGTTTTGTTAGCGTCCGTGTAGTGCATCCATACAGCAGTATCGATACGACAGCTGCCTGGAAGAAACTGCGTTTCATTTTATCGGTTAGGTCTGATTTCCATATGATCGATAGGCTATTGATAGCTGTCCATGCCTTCGTTAGCCGCGTGTCGATGTCCTTTTCGGTTGATGAGACGCTGCTTCCTAGGTAGGTGAATTTGTCTACGAGTTTAAGAGATCTCTAGTGTGGAGATGTCACCTGTTTGATTATAGCACATATATTCCGTTTTGTGTGCATTGACATGGAGGCCTATGCCTGCAGTAGCTCGTTCCATACTATACAGTAGTATTTCGGTTTGGTTGGGTGTATTTGCCAGTATCGCTATGTCATCGGCGTAGTCGGCGTCGGTAATTGATTTAGCGGGGTATCTTCGGCTTCTTTGTCAGCTCGAAGCCGTTTTCTCTGATTTTAACAATCGATGTTCTAAGCATGTTGTCTAGACAGATGATAAAGAGGTATGGAGCTAGAGTGTCTCCTTGTACTCCTGCTACCATATCGATGTATTCTGTGTCTCCATCTGGTGAACGTAATTTTACTTTGGTGTTTCTATAGAGAATCTTTATTGCTGCTACGGTTTCTTTAGGTAGGCCGTATGCTAGTAGGATTTGTTCCATCTTTCCTCTGTGAATGGAATCGAAGGCCTTGGTAAAGTCAACAAATAGTAATGTCGCTTGTAGGTTTTTTGCCCGTACACCTTCAAGGATTCTACGAATGGTCAATATTTATGAGGTTGTGGATCTATTTCTTCGGAAGCCATTTTGGTTTTTCCTAAGTATGTTGTCGATTTTGGGTTCTAAGCTGTTTCGTAGTAGGGCATTGTAGATTTTGGCTGCTATGGATGTAAGTGTTATGCCTCGGTTGTTCTTGGCTAATCCGAGGTCACCCTTTTTAGGGAAGGGGAGGATGCATTCCTTCATCCATCTGTCTATCGGATCCATAATTTCCCTCCCTTTTTTGGTAGTTTGTATTGAGGCATGTTAATCTATTTTCTATCATGAAATCTGTTAGATGTTGCCCATTCCTATTTGACGTGTTGTGTAGGCTGTATTTTTTGTTTCCGTTTTTCCCGATTTGGGCATTCATGTCTCCGCCAATGACTAACAGGTTGTGTTTCGGAATGCTACGCACTAATGAGGATTGCTCATCGTAGAAGGTGAGTAGTTCAGTTTGTTCACTAACATTGTTAGAGCTGTAGCAGGAGATGATTGTTGCTCTGGTGTTGCCATTAAATGTAGATGCCAACATCCTAGGTTTTATTCTCTCGATGCTATGAAGTGTTTTTAACGCTCTAGGTCCTATAAGCATTCCTACCCCTCCTACTGTGGCATTGACAGAGTTTTTCCATGCCGATACAGTGGCTAGCGTCCATCCATTGCCAGTTTCGTGATATTTGATATCTTCGGTGTGCGTGTATCTGTGTTCTTGTATGCATATTATGTCTATCTTATGTTCTACGGCCGATGCTGTTAGCTCTGGTAGTTGTCCTATTCTATTTAAGGTTCTTACGTTAAATGTCGCTATTTGTATCGTTTGTTTGCATTTTAGTAGTTTTTGTTGTTTGAGCTCTGTAGCTGATTTTTCGAACACTGAGACCAGGGCTCCAACCTCAGCAGGACGCGCCCCTTTTTTACCCGCACGAAGAACGATGCGGTTTATGTATGTGGTTTGAATGTGGGTCATGGTTATCTTTCGATGGCTGTTTTTATTCTCATCTATAGAAGCCACTCTTATAGATGAGAAGCAGTAGTTCCCCGATCGAACCGAGCGATCCTGAGTGTTAAGTCGCAAAACTGACATCCAGGACCGGTTTAGTTTGGCCGTCAATGTGTTTATTCAAAATGTGTTTTATCTTATTTTTATTTATTTCTTTTTGTGCGGCATTGGGACTTTTACCTAGGCTTTTTAGTTTTTCTTCTAAACTAATGTTGGGAGGCGGGGCTTTAAGAATTTTATAACTTTTAGAAATCTAGATATTTCAATTTCTTTTCTTTTTTTGTGTAATGGCATTGGGAGTTTTAGGCTTTTTAGTTTTTCTTCTAAACTACTGTTGGGGACGGGGCTTTAAGAATTTAAAACTTTTAGAAAAATTCATAACTTTTTGCCGTGTTCGCTGACAATTTGGACAGAGTCATATATTTCAATTTGGGTTTATAGTAAGGGTGTCTTTACATTTAAAACACAGAGTTTAAGCAATATTTTACAAAGAATAAAACGGCATACAATTTTGTAAAATTTTCAGCATTTTAAATTAGTAGGACTTAAAGATATACTAACCAATATTGAAGCTATTTTCTGCTGGCGCAAGCGATTTTTCATCCTTTCTGTTCTGCTTTATCGTTTATTTACTAATGATTCTTATTTATATTTAAATGCCGCCATAAAAATAGATTTAAACTCAACAACAATGCCATAAGAACCAACTATTTCAAATAAAGAATAAAGAAGATGCGGCAAAATAGCAAATGTAGGTTATGTGGTGGTAGAGACGAAACGATCAATCACATAAGTGAATGCAGCAAATCAGCTCATAAAGAATATAAGACAAGACACGAATGGTTGGGCAAGGGGATCCGCTGGGAATTGTGCAAGAAATTGAAATTTGACCATATGAAAAAATGCCGTTTGCACAAACCAGAAACCATCCCGGAGAATGAGATGCACAAAATTCTTTGGGATTTTGAGATACAAACGGGTTACCTAATCTCAGCCAGACTAACGGACCTGGTGGTTGTTGGTGGGTCGGTTGTTTTGTTTTACAACATATCAACCTTTTTTTGGATCATTTAACGCCGAATTGAATTTCAAATAAATTAGTTTAGTATATTTTTGTTTACAAAGAGTTAAATGTCAAAACAGTTCTATTTCAAACAATTCAATCTAGCATAAGTACTTTTGACCCATAGATAGAACCCTATCAGGTGCTACCAGAGTGGACCTGGGAATGATGGCAATGAAGGGGTACTCCGCATTTCCCAAAGCTCCAGCATTGCTGGAATCTCACAATCAAATAGTTTAGTGTCATATCCAGGACACTCGTCGTCTTACCTCTCTGTAGAGAAACAGTCTGTGTATTTTACAACCCCAGCCGACTGGGCAAAGACAGGGTTGTAGTCAATAAAAAAAGAGAACCTACTGAATAGTGAGTGGATTTTGCCGTTCCAGCTGGTTACAGGGTAAAACTGAAAGAAAGCGAAAAGAAAGATAATTACCTAGACCTTGCTAGAGAATTAAAAAAAACTATGGAACATGAAAGTGACAGTAACACCAATTTTAATTCGTGCGCTGGGTGCAATCACCAAAGGATTGGTAATGGGACTGAGATGACTTGGAAATAAGAGAACAAGTGGGGACTATTCAGACGACAGTATTATTAAAATCGGCCATAATACTGAAAAGAGTTCTAGAGATTTGAGAAAACTTGCTGTCACTCAAACTCCTGTGGAATACCATCAACTAATGCTGGTATGAAAAAGTTGCAAAGGAGTAATAATAATAATTATTGCCACGTTTTCCTTCCTTCATAAATAAATAAAATGAGTTTTTTTTTGTCAAAATAGGTTAATCTATTGACAAGATTTTAGTTGCTGGGGGTTTTGTGAGTTGTGTAAAATTTTTTAGGTACCCAGGAATATATCACATAAGACGATGACATTACATTCGTTTTTGACATTAACTTCTAGCCCATGTCTTTTTATCCGCCTACCTTTTTTTTCAACAAGTAAGAATTCATTAAAAACATATGAAAAATTCTCTCTCTATGAATATCTAAAGAGGTTGGTTTCTCTGATTAAGTTACCAATTGAAATAAATTTCTAATAGTAAAATTACGGTTGAGTTTTTTCAATCATATGGAAATTTGCTCTGTAAAAAATTCATATATTATCATACATTAAGCACTCCTGAAGATTTATAAAAATCCTCTCATATATTCTCAAATAGAATCATTCCTAAATCACCTTTTTTGGATATATATATATGTATATACTAGAGGATCAGTGAACCCATTAGTTTTCTATCAATGATACTGATGCTTGTATTTAGCAAAGTGTGAAGGATTAATATTATCATTTCATTTCTATTTCGGTTATCTTGAGAATTTCGACAAATTAAAAATGACTTTCAACTAAAATGAATCAATCTTAAAATAAACACTCCCTGACGATGGCCACAGGATTCTTGAAATGGATTTAATTTTGTTGTCGTGGAAGCCATTTTCCTAAATTCTTAATTTTTTCTAAGCCTTTACACTTTACCAAGTTTGGCATAGCGCGAGCAGTATTGAGTACGCAATGAGAATGGAACTTTCTAGGAATGATCCGCAAACCTACACAGCTAACCATTATTCTACGCAAAGTAACTAAGTGAAGTGCTCGAGTGACTGCACATACAATAAAAATCTGAGTAAACTTTAAAAAAAAACACTTTTAAGATTTCCCCAACATTGTACAAAAGAAATCACCGGGAACTTTTTCCTCGACAATATACCTCTACGTCTTCTGATGTAATTATCAACGATTCTTGATAAAAATCAACCTTTACACTCAATAAGGAAATTAGAGTTTTTGCCAAAATTAGGTAACTTGATTTTTACACGTGTATGTGAAATAGGTATTTACGACTTAATCCAAATATTTGTTTCCCTTCTTTCGACGTAAAGATATTATTTAAAGCCTACTTTTTCTTTCTGTTTTCTTTTATCTTCATAGAAGAATGAAAGAAACTTTTATATGATTTGTTTCGTTTGGAACGGAAAAAAAGCCAGACATACCTAAATTTAATCACCTCGATTTATTGGCCTTCTGCACCTATTGACTCGTTCTGTTCCAGCCGTGAAAGTGTTGTCGGCCAGAGTTACAGACATTAGCGAGAAAAATACCTATTTTCCATCCCATACTAGAGATCAGAATAAACGCTATTTATGAAAGATGATTGCCCTGTCGGTGAGGCTAGGGGTAGCCTTCTCCACCTAAAAATGACGTTGAATTTCGGTCATTTAGAATATGGAACGGGTCAAGCCGTGGACGATATTGTCACAAGAGCAGTTGGTTATCATAACTTTGACGGTGGAAGCCCGGTTAACTGGTTGACCAGGCTTCCACGAGGCTGAGTGAATATGATGAGCATGAAGTGTACATTTTAAAAGATCTATTTCCTTGTCATAGACTGCCCTATCGAGAGAGTTGCTATAAAAGAAACAACAAAAAAAAATTAGAAATTAAAATGAAATCGACAGTAATAAGAATAGCATACAAAAAAATTTAAGAGATTACCGAGAACTTTTTCCCCGACTATATACCCAGTAATTACTTTCTATGTAATTATTTATTTCGATATACTAGATAATACTATGTCCGTGGTTGAAATGTGACCTGAAATGTTTACAGTGTACAGTGTATAACAAATTATTATACGATTATGCTTTTCACATTCTAATCATGCTGCAGTGGAGGAAACTTGATACATTTTACGCAAATATCAGCACAGAATTATGAGGCAATGCCTACAAACATAGAAATTAAATGTACAGGTATTAAAGATATGAGGTAATTCTTTTGCAATTTTCTCCATTTTTATTGTGCTAAATTATTGAGCATGGTTAGAAAAATACAGTAAAGCACGAATTATATATTGATTAAATTACAAAATAGAACAGAATGAAGAAAGCTTTAATAAATCATAACTTTTAACACGAAACACTGATCCGCTAAATAAAGAACATGCAATTTTGAAAGCAATCTGAAATAAATCCTTCACTTTGAAATGTATGTATTTAATTAGTTATTCCATCACGGAACAAATGGTCATTTTTAAGCGGAATACTTTTGGTTCTGAATTCAGAGTTTTCTTTCTTCTAAACTAATTACCTTACCAGGGCTACAGAACCCAGTCTGCCCAACTATTTACCAATAGCTGGAGGGAGAGACGATGGATTCATGCCTTTCTCAAGGGAATGAGTATAAAGTGAAACGCAAACAGCCATGTCCAGGATTTAAGCTCGGGTCATCGATTCCATTTCCAACGACGATAACTGATACACTAAGCGCTCCTCTTTGAAACGTACTTAATTCTAGCCAATTGGCAGAAGAAAATAAAGATTTAAAAAATTGTTTGGGATGGATTTATCTATTGGCGATACTGCATACAAAGATAATGAGAATTTTAATAATGCATAGATAATGCTTCAGATAAATATTTAAAAAAACGCCTGAATCCTAGATGAACTTGTATATTCTCATATGAAAACTATTATTGTAAAAGCAATTTGTCTCGTTGATTTGAATTAAGTGAAATTATTTTCTCGCCAGAATAAGGAGATGAACTTTTAGTGCAGAAACTTGTACTCGTGATTTTAGGATTTATAATCTGATTACCATGACAATTTTATTGAAATGGCCTTGCGGAAAACTGTTTTGCTCTGAGGATAAAAAATGCTAAATATAAATTTTTCTTAATGGAAGACGAACCTAAAAGCAGACGAAAAAACTAGACAAGCAAATTGCAACAATTACACAAACATATAAATCTTCCCAGAACATTAGTAGAAACCGAACTTGTTGAAAAATATGACTCATATTGCTCTTGCTTTTTATAATTTTATCTATGAAACCAAACACACCAGCTAAGTAAATAAATATACATCTCATGTATTAATTATCGATAGTATTTATTTAATGAAGACAGACGATGTGTAACGGTTATTGTTATAGGAAATAGAGTTGACGACACTAATTTAATTCCTGAACAAGGCTGTTTGCATTTTATATAGCGCTATTCTGTCCCCATCCCACTGGTATTGGTTAATAGTCAGACAGACTGACTCGTTAACCTTGATATGGCTAGAGGTCAAAGAGAAGCAAAATTCTGAATTCAAACCAGTTGTAGACATTGAGAAGAATAGACTTCGCCAGGTTATTACTGCCTAAGGTACGTTACATAAGTAGCGCCTCTACGATTACACTAGTGAAAGGAAGAAGAATCTAAACACTTGTGTACCAGCAAGTCCATAGTCGAAATTTGATCTGAAAGTTTCATTGTAAAGTTTGATTTCTTTTGTTTAATGGCATATCAACCTTCATGTATCCTTTAATGATGATTGGTTGGTTCTTTTTACGGCATGTCAAAGCTTGAGCTATTTTATGCTGAAGTGTGTATTTGCTCAAACCCTTCGATACGGGCAGTTTTTAAAGCAGTATACGGCTACTTTGAATTCAGTTTTCTTTTTCCTAAAGCGGTTGCCTTACCAAGAGCCTAGTCTGTGCTACTGTTTACCCATAGCTGGGTAAACAGATGAATGCATGCCTTTCTGCCGGGGCATTAGTGCGAAGTGAAAAACAAGCAGCCTCGTTCAGGATCTAAACTCATGTCACCGATTCCATTTCTTACGACGATAACCGTTATACTTACCGCTCCTCTGTTTAACAATTTTAGTCTCCAATTATCTATTGAACAAAAAATAATGCTGTTCCCTGGGGATGATACTAAACTGCATCTGATGGCGAGGATCTAGTCTTGGATCACGGGGGAATGTGGAGTACCTCTTCATTGCTATTACTTCTACGTTCACTCTGATCCAGAGTGGTATTACCGCTTAGGGTTCCATCACAAGGTAAAATAGATATGTTTAAAAAATTATTCGCATTCTACAGGACCGTATGCAAAAAAAAAAGAACCCTTAAGAAGCAAAAATACAAAAATGTAAATATGAACGTACAATTAATGGGATTTCCTCATCTCAAAATAAAATATTTCTAGATGGGTTCTTATGACGTTAAAATCAATCTATCAATCAGTCAAACTTTTAGAGCTGTAGTCACTTTATCGAATGAAGTTTACTGTCATGTATAAGACACCTATTTTCTTTTTAGTTGTGTCAAGGTTCTTATCCACTGTCAGCGTATTCAAGGCCCTATCGACAGGGCGAGTAACAGAGTACAAAATTCGGCACGGAGGTGATTATTTAAGCACTTCCTTAATATAGTTTTGCTGTTGAGGGCTATTTTCCTTCTTTTTTCTTTTTACGTTTTTCAATACGCTAAATTCAAGACACTTAGTGCTGTATTATTAACCTAAGCTTCCCTGCACTCGAGTTTTCAACGGATTTATTCACTGTTCGATAATCCGTAGTAAGAATTTTAGCTATTTCAAGAGTTATAACAGCATTTTCTAATCTTCAGGGCAATAGAATTCTTCTCTGCCTGTGTCAACGATTCAAGCAAGTAATCTCGCACATTTTTAGCTCTAGACATAACTCCTCTGATGCCTTAGTCATAAAGGCTATTGCTCTTTCTTTGTAACCAAATCCAGACCCCTATACATCTGAGACATCAAAGGCAGCTTGATACTTAGTAAGGGCAACAACACTGAAATCGATTTTCAAATACTTTCTTGCCCATTTCATTTATTTCACCTTGTGCCGTAGCGTCAAAGACAGTTGGATATCAGGTTTAATACAATTTGTAACATGGCAGGGAATTTGGAATCAAGATGATTTGGACATGTTACTTTAACTATAACTTTGATGTTCTACTGTGTTATTACCACAAGCTTGTTCTCATCTGATCTTCTCCCAGTTGCCCTAGGTTCTTCAATGTATTTCTTCACTGTTCAACAGTTACTTTTAAGTATTTTTGCTATCCTAAGAGTTGTACTACTTGTTCCAAACTGACAACAGAATTCTTACCAGTCTGCAATAAATCAATTTTATTTAACTTTCAATTTAATGCATTTTCCGTTTTTACAAA
Organism: Sepioteuthis lessoniana; assembly: GCA_963585895.1. Classification (NCBI taxonomy): domain Eukaryota; kingdom Metazoa; phylum Mollusca; class Cephalopoda; order Myopsida; family Loliginidae; genus Sepioteuthis; species Sepioteuthis lessoniana. The sequence continues at coordinate 56,852,596 of OY757912.1, forward strand.
ATAATTTTGCCTCTTTTATAATGTAAGACAAAACAAAAGTGATTTCCGTTTGTTAAATTATGCACAGGATTTTTTTGTTTTTGCTACGTTCGTATAGGTCGGTATTACTGAAATTATTTTTCTCTGTGTTTCACGAAACAAAATTTCTCAAAAATTTAATACTTTTCGATAATAACTTGACATGTACCATAATAATCGCTCGACTCTACTGTGAACATAACTGGCCAAGTTCTAATCAGAAAAAAATTATGGTCCTAATAACAAATAAAACATAAACAATAGATAAACAAATAAACAAAATTACTCAGTATGAGACAGTTTTGTCTTTAAAACAAAGCGGAAAGATAGATAAAAACTTGTACCTTGCCAGAGAACTAAAAAGAAAGCTTTGAGAGAACGGCGAAACCAATAAGAGTTGGTGCTCTTGGAACTGACACCGAGAACTTGGAAAGGAGGGTGGAAGAATTGGAGGTCAGAAAAAGAATCAAGTCGATCCAGTCCAAAGCATTGTTAGCTAGAATACATAGAAGAGTCCTGGAGAGCTGAAGAGACTTCTTATCACTTAATTTTCTGCTGATTTTACTCGCTAAGAGTAAAATGGTAATAAGTAAAATAGGATGATCAATTCTTCAAAATACCTTTTTTTGTAAATATGCGTTAAACATTACGTGAACTTTTCCAATAGCTCACCCTATCGACTCGGGCTGTAGAATACGGCGATTGTATCTCCGTAGAGGGGTAAGATCCTCCCAACTAGTGTTCTGCATATGACATTAAACTATCTGATGGTGAAGCTATAGTTATTAAGTTTTTTAAGCTCCCCTTTTCAATAGCTACTACACCAAGGTGTAGGGGAGAGTGCAACTCAATTCTCTAGATTGTTCCACTTTACCCTTGATCCGTACCTTTAAGTGCTTTGTGTTAAACGAGGCGGCATCAAGTACCATTTTTTGAGTCTTTGGTATGGGATTGAACCCGTCCCCCGGATCATTGGCGATGACTCTACTCATTAGGTCAATGGCCCGGATATATATATATATATATATATATAGCATTAAATAACCGACAAGAGCTGATATGCCATAAAACTCAAGCAAACTAAAATTTTCAAAGAACCATGTGAACTACACAAAGATGCTGCGTGCTGTTTTGAACAACTCTAAAAACAGCATCCTAAAAAAACAGCAGTTATACGGCCATTTAGCTCCCAATTCGAAAAGCATCCATGAAAAACGAGCAAGATATCTTAAGCACTGATGCAGAAGTAAGAATGAATTCGTAAACAACATTCTCACATGGACTCCTACACATGAACACACCAGTATAGGCCGACCAGCAAAAACTTACATTCATCTACTCATTGCGAACATTCTGTGCCGTCTAGAGGACTTCTTAAATGTGATAGCAGAGAGAGAGAGAGAGAGAGAGAGAGAGAGAGAGAGAGAGAGAGAGAGAGAGTCCATGTACTCTTTGCAATCCGCACGACTTCATGATGATGATTTCATTTCGGTTTCTGAAATTTTTTTCTTTACAAACCGATTGGAATTCAAAAATGGATAACCTACCACTCAAAGCTCTGAATGAATTTGCCATCAAATAAAGAATATAGGAGTTACTTCATGTTTTTATAGCTAAATTGATCGAAATCTCCGGTATATTTGACAAGTTTTACTGGCAGTGAGAAATCTATTACAAAGTGGGTATTCAACATTTTAAGGCCAACGATTTTGTTAGTGTGTGAAAGAGGTACATAAAAGAAGATGAATAATTGTATGAGTAAACAAGTAACAACCATATCCACGCAATTAGAGATTAGTTTTATCCAAAATAATGGATATTTATAGCAGGAATGTTATATATGCCGACTTTTACTTCGCTTAGTCTGGCACAAGTTCATAATAATCAAACACTCAATAATCATCGAAAATTGCACTATGGTAATTATTAATTAAATTTAACTTAACACTAAGTGACACTAATCAAGCACACAATGATCAGTGAAACTAACTTCCTAAGCATAACTTTGACAGTATTAACTGATTTTAACGTTATCATCAAGGTGTGCCGACAGTACAGATTCCCTTGACTCTCTCTTACCATTCGTCCCTATAAGCGAATGTACTTGTTAAGTCGTTTAGACGGCATCAAGTGTCCGGACAGAGCCGATAAATATAAGTTTTTCTGGTTGACCAACATTAGGGTGTCCATGTATAGGAGTTCGTAAGAGGGAGTCTCTTACGAGTTCGTTCTTATTTCTCCGACACAACTCAACATCTCTTGCCCATATTACTTGGATGGTTTGCGAGATAAGAGGTAAGTGGACGCATAGCTGCTATTTTGTGGGGTGTTATTTCCAGTATCTGTTTAAAAGAGCACGCAACAAGCTTAAGTAGTTCCCATCTAGCTTCTTCTTCAAGTGTTTTGTTAATGTCGAAGTGGTACAACCAAACAGTAGTACTGACACAGCTATAGCTTGGAAGAATTCTCGTTTTATTTTATCAGAGATATATTTCAATATGGTCAATAACCTGTCAATAGCAGTCCATGCATTTAACTCGCTCTAGGTCATATTAATCATGCTCTCAGTCATCAGAAATGCTAGCTTACGAAACATAACCATTGACTAAACAGGATTGTTAACCATTACTCTATGGTAGGAGCACAGATTATCTAGTTAAAACGGCAACTCTCCATAAAGATAAGAAAAAGCAATTTGCTTTGGGGCTAGAATAGAGAGACGAACCAATTTGACCCGGAAGAACTGATCCGTCAGACACTGATAAGGAAAAGAATATAAAATTGAAAATACAACCTTATTATCAGATCTCCAAATCAGAGGTAAAGAGAAGGTGGGGGGATACGAAAGACCGGTTTAGCCGAGCCATATTTTCGGAAAAAAAAGCAGTTGAACATGACAATACATGATATCTGTATTGTGATTGGAGGCTTTAGTTGCAAATCTGGAATATCTGTTATAGTAAAGAGAAAAATAAATGGGGAAACATGAGCCGGAAAAACTATGTTGGAAGAAGTGAAATTGAGAAAGAAATGGAGACTATCACGTGGATAAGCTCGAAAAGATCATAAAAAGGAGAATTAACTTATATATATATATATATATATATATATATATATATATATAGGATAATAGAAAGGAAATTTGGTTTTTATATATGTATCTATGTGGATGATCAAAATGAGAATATACTCATACATGCGCATACACACACAAATACGCACACACACAACCACACACACACATATATATATATGCATATATATATATATATATATTCCAAAACTGCTTTTAATTATCCATTTGATATGTACATATATATATATATATATTGAGAGAGAGAGAGAGAGAGAGAGAGAGAGAGAGAGAATGATGGCCAAAGATGACTGCTAAAAGCAAAATAAATGAGAATATTTAATGTCCAATCGACAATGTTGTATTAAAACTAAAAACAAACAAAAAATATTGCACTCTCTCCATCGTAACTCGAAAAAAAGCCTTTTTCATTGTCTGATGATTGTGTACCCACATTAAACTTGTGTTACAGTGAAGAAAGCAATAATGTAAGTTCGTTTTTTGTTTATTTACAAAGTTTCCTTTTTTTATCATCCATCATACTTACTGTGTTTATCCACGCGATGATTTATATCACAGCCACAAACATACATGCATGCATACATATGTATAAAGATGTGCTTTTGTGTGTGGGGGCATAGGCGTGTGTGTATGTGTGTGCGTGTGCGTGAGTGTGATTGTTTGTTTCTGAGTATATATATATATATATATACATTTTATTTTAGGATATATTAGCTTATACAAGGCTCCTTCAATAAGTTTCCAGACTTTTTTGTACATGCATTTAGAATTGTCGTAGACTCTTGAAAATTCAGAATGTTATTGCTATACTCTTGTGAGATGACTGACCAATTTTTATGATTTCAGATTCAAATGAACAGCTACAGTAGGAATTGGAATACACCCTACTAAAGCCTGATTGTCACAGCTGGTGAATTTCAAAAATGCAATCTGGACGCGTGGACAATTCAGAAGAATGATATGCAATAAAATTCTGTTTTAAACTTGGAAAAATGCTATAGAAACATATGGATTGCTTCAGACTAGTTTTGGAGCATCTTGCATGAATCAAGCAGAAGTTTTTGAGTGGCAAAAGAGATTCAAGGAAGGCAGGGAGTCTTTGACGGATGATGAGAGGTGTGGGAGGAGAAAGGAAGTCAGTACACCAGAGTTGTTTGGCCAAATAAAGAATTTTATGGATAAGGACTGTCGTGTGTCTATAAAGACCATAAGTGTACAGTTTGATGTCAGTGTAGGAACTGTTATTCGTGAGGAACTGAAGATGCGGAAGATTTGCGCGGAGTTTGTCCTAAGGGTGCTCAGAGAAGATTAGAAAGAAAGACGTTGTCATGTCAGCAAGGAGATGGTCGAGCTGATCAATTCAGATCCCGCTGTTCTTGATGCTCTAGTGACCTGCGATGAAAGCTGGATCTACTGCTATGACCCAGAGACCAAAAGACAGAGTTCCCAGTGGAAGCATGCTGGCTCTCCTAGACCCAAGATAGCCAGACTGAGCAAATCTACCCACAAACTTTTGATGATTCCCTTTTTTGACAGCGCTGGCATGATCTACATGCCCTGGGTTCTCACTGGACAGACAGTCAACAAGGAATACTATGTTGAGTTTTTAAGGGAGTTCAGGAAGAGATTCCGTCGGAAGAGGCCAGCACTCTTGAAATCGGGTCAGTGGCATTTCCACCAGGACAATGCACCAGTCGAAAACTCCACCCTTGTCACTGACTATTTGACCAAGATGGGCATCAACACAGTTCCTCACCCTCCCTATAGTCCAGACCTTGCTCCCTGCTAATTCCCTAAGCTCAAGGAAAACCTTAGAGGCTGTCGTTATGAGACAATTGAGGAGATGAAAGAGGCTGTGAAGAAGGTCACACAAGAGGACTTCGATGGGGCCTTCCAGAAGTTGTTGGAACGGTACAAGTGCATTGCATCCGGAAGAGATTTCTTCGAAGGGGACTAGAGTTTCATGTGTGTACTATCAATAAAAGTGTCCATATGAAAAATGTCTGGAAACTTATTGAAGTCACCTCGTATCTATCTATCTCTGTATCTATATCATACAACATGTGAGAACTCGTGCGATACTCTGACCTCATCAGCCACCAATATATATATATATATATATTACCTGCCTATTGGCAGAATGGTTAGAGTATTACTCAAAGGTCAGGGAGACCTGGGTTCAATCCTAGGTCAAGTCATACCAAAGCCCCATAAATGGTACTTGATGCTTCCTTACTTCCAGAAGTTGGAACGGTACAACAAGTGCATTGCAGCCGGAGGAGATTACTTCGAATGGGACAAGAGTTTCATGTGTGTACTATCAATAAAAGTGTCCATACGAAAAAAGTCTGGAAACTTATTTAATGAGCCTTGTATGTATATACATATACATATTCATAGATATATTATACATACATATGTATTATGGTTTATCTACATATGTCCATACATATATGTGTATGAAGAACTTTTCATATTCGAATTTTATAAGTGTATATGTATCAGTATATTAGTGTATTAGCATGTATGTGTGTGTGTGTGTGTGTGTGTGTGCATATTACTGTATTGATAGATACGTATATTTATAGATACGTTTATTTATATGAATTTAGCTATATGTACACATTATATATATATATATATATGTTTATATACTATCAGCAGTTACCAGGGTTTCCTCGAATAGAATAACACACTAAACCAAAGCTTGAATCCTATAAGACCTGAGGTAGATTTTCTTCCTAGTGATACATATTTTGGAGGTGAACTAGAACTAGAACTATTAAATACGTCCTGTCGGTTGGGGCTGTTGAATACAGGTCACCTGTTAGTTGTGAGTGGTGACTAGTAATGCTTAAGGGTATGATCCTAGAGGCTGAGCAGTGGTCATGTGATCTGCAACACTCCACTTTGGCTCTTATTGGGCTAGACAGGCACTCGGTGACGCCCGATCCGACCAATCGGCTAATCATGTCAAAACCTAAACACCGATATGATTTCCCCAGTGTATTCTTTAAATTGCTCTTGTGGCAAACCCCTTCCTAACTCTTTTCATCTTAAAGGTATTCGAAGTTTTAGAAAATCAAAACTTTGATTGTTCTAGGTATGACAATAAACTGCATCTTGCGGGTGAAGCTCCAGTCATGGGTTTTGAGAAATGGTTTCATATCTTTCCTAAAGACCTTATCGAAAAATAAAACGAAAAAAGCGCCGCCCAGGATTTAAACTCGGCCACCGAGTCCATTTGTAGTCATAATAACCGTTACGCCTTAAACGCTTAACTTTTACTCTTTTGTAGAAGAATATAAAAAGAAAAAAATCACGATTTAATTCCCGAATTAAGAGGTTAGAAATCCCTGACTGGCAGCATCCGACCTTTGGCAAAATTACCCATTGCAGTCAGGTTTGTGGAATCTGAAAAATCAAAAAAAGATTAAATATCTGCGGGCGTTTATGTTTTATGTTGTAATTGTTTCATTAAATCTACAATTTTAGATAAGTTATCACCGCTGGCATTATTCTATTTTTTCGACACAAAATCAGTTTTTTAACGGCTTTTGTGTGGTTAAAGAAAACATTTTTTAAACCTTTTCACACAGCAACAAGTCTTTTTAGAGACGCATAGAGACTAGTTTTCTTTTCGAGCCAGAACAAAAATTAGGGCGAATGTATGTCATGCACTTTTAAAAGAGTGCCCTGTAATGACGCTAAACTGCATTTGATGGTGAGGCAACTATTATAGTGTTCTATGGAGTCTAGAGTACTCTTTTGTTACCATTACTTCCAGGTCTACTCTGACTCAAAGTGATAACACCTTTTCAGTCTTCATTCGGAAAGGATCGAACTCACTACTCAGTTACTTGTTAACCATTACAGCACGATTGGATGCCCGATGTCTGATTGCTGCTGTATGAAGATGGAAGTATGTGTGTCTTGTACTATGATTGAATTTCTCACTTCGTATATTTGTGCGTAAACTTGCTTTTGTTTGGATGTGTGTGTGTGTGTGTGTGTGTGTGTGTGTGTGTGTGTGTGTGTGTGTGTGTGTGTGTATAACTGAAAATGTTCCTCTGCAGCAGTTAGAAATGTTGGTGAGGCGCCAGTTTTATAAATTTGAGAAATGTAGAGTTCCTTGATTACTCCCAGGCCCACTTTAATCCGAAGTATTTGTACTTGTTATTATCCTATCTATGAGTCAAGTAGAAAATCATTGGAATTTTTAGAAAATTATTCGTATTTGATAAAACCGTGTAAAAAAACCCTTTTTAGAAGCAATTACACAAAATGTCAATATGAAAGAACAATGAACATAGTTCCCTAACCTTTAAGCATAAAATAACCCTGGGTGGGTTGACAGGCTTTTAAAATCAATCTATCAATCATTTATCCTCTTGTTTAATCGTATATAGCCAAAAAAATCCTCACTAGAAACAAAAGTTATGAATTTTTTTCCATGACCTTTTCCTAGTACATTTTTCTGGTCATCGGAGAACGTTGTGTTAACATTTGTAATGCGACAAAAAATTGAATTAAAATACTCTACTACCTTTAGGAAAGAAAAGTGTGTGAGAATAAATAATGCTGCAAAAGTGGTTTAGACGACGTCCATGTTAGACGGCGTCGTTTGGTATTAGACAAAAGCTAATACTTTATTTCAATCTCACGCTGTTTTCTCAAGTATATTGCATCCTATAACTGTAAACTTGTTAACTCTATGATTTAAAAATGTAGTCTTTTTTCGATCATAGTATTAGTAAAAAAATATAAATTAAGACATTTTCAGCTCTTTACAATTTGGTTAGGTTTATTTTTTAACGGAACATCAACACTTTATGGGTTATTTGATGCCGAAATTTTATACGAATAATTTGTACACAGTTATATGCTTTTAATTATTCAAAACAAATATTTATTCACCATTATAAGGCTTCAAGTAACTGTTCCTTTTTAATATTGATAATCATTTGTTTGCACATAGTAGTATGGTATCAAGTATTCTGTTCTAATTTTAATGATTTTCACAATCCATTTGACCCGTCTAAGCATTAGTCTCACTTTTAATTAGTTTTTTGAAGAAAGAAAGAAAATAAAAGAAAGAAAGAAAGAAAGAAAGAAAGAGATGATTGATTTAAACAGCGTATCAACGTGTTTTGGGTTATTTTAAGTTAAGAGGTTAGGTAATGGTGTCCATTATACATTCATATCTTCAATTTTTGTGTAGTTGTTTCTTAAGATTTTTTTTTTACGCAGATATGATATCAGATAACCTATTCGATCCAACAAGTACTACCATTCCGATTTATTGTGGATCTGGGAGTAATGGCAATGAAAGGGTACTCCACACTTCTCAAATCTCCAGAACTAACACCTCACAATCAGATGCATTTTCGAGTCATACCATGGACACCCTTTTTGCGAAGTTTTATCCCTTTGCAGGGGATACTTTCAGCGTATTCTAAGACCCTTTGACTAGGTGTACCAAAAGATAATGGTCGGTTGGTTTGTTTGTTGGTTGGTTGGTTGGTTGGGTTTTATGGCTTATCAACCTTCGTAGATTAATTGATGTCAAATCCTGCTTATACATATATCTTAAATATAGATGATTCATAAATGAAATTGTTTCTTGGTATCATTAGTCTTAAACAAGCCAGTGCAAATTTGTTTGCAGTTAAATGGTTTCAAATATTACTATCTTATACTAATAGTTTTATTTGCACACAGTTATACGGTTTCAAGTGTAGAAAATTATTAAATATTTCTATTTGACCCATAGATAGGATCCTAAAATTTACCACCATTCCGTGTTATAGTGAACATAGGAGTAATGGCAAGGAACATTCTCCAAATCTCTTGCACCGGAGCTTTAACATCAGATGGTTTAGGTTCATATCGAGGACACTTGTTGGGCCGTGGTCTTATTCTTCTACAGAGGTACAGAGGCGGTGAATTCTACAGCCCCAGCGGACTAGGCTGACAAAAAAATAAAGATTCTTGTCAGTTAATCCGATAAACACAACGTAAGTGTTCAGTTTAGTATTATAATTATGTTGTAAATTGAATCCCCCCATAAAAAAGAATCAATGTACTAAAACATGTTCTTGGATCCAATGACTGACCACAGAAAATTTTATGGTCATAACATTAGATGCTTTTGAATTATATAATGACAGAGGTGGCTGAAAACAGACGTTTTAGGAATAACAATAAAGTGACATTGTTCCAACAAATAAAATATGAAGCTAAAACCAAAATTAGAAATTTTCATGAGCCGAAGAGAAAATATTATTTCATCACAGCGGGATTATTTTAACGATTTGATCGAAAACGAACGCATCCATTTGGCAGTTTGAATCTGTCATTGTGTCTTGTGGTTTCTGTTCTTTATTGATACGTTCATTTGTGAAATTCATTGGCCCGGAAAGAAACAAAAAAAGTATTAAGATCGTTAATGCAATTACATCTTACTGAAAATTTCCGCTTCATTTCATCATTGCATTATTTCTATTATTTGCTTCAACAAAACATTACAGCGTTAATTACAGCCAAATTAATACCGTTTCTTTAATACATTTCATTTGATTTATATTGGACTGGTTGTGTGTTCGTCTGCAATACTAATTTTAGAAAACTTCACATATACAAATATACTGAGAGCAATCTCTTATTCAAAACAAGTTTTATTAAAGACTACAGACAAGATTGTTGGTTTTATTTATTGGCTCGTTTATAAAATAAATTTTCTGTTGTCTATGAAAGTTTGATTCACGCTTTATATAATTCTCTTTCTAGGAGTTTTCCACAATTAATGCTCATTTTCAAAGAGTGCTATAAAATCTAAAATAATGATTACTTACAATACTATTATTCGTATTATCACATGAAATCTAAATTCGTAGTGATAGTATTGTCAGTAATCACTTTTTACTTTATATATATTAGTTATTTCTTTTTTAGTTTGAGTGATCCACCTGAAACTTAAATAACGGCATTTAAGTGGGCATAATTTTGATATTTCAGTTTTTAACCTGTTCTGCTATAGTGGCAAAGAGAACATTTTAGACATTTTTCTTATTTGCATTTTATATTCTTCTTCTTCTTCTTCTTCTATTTATATATATATATATATATATATATATATATATATATATATATACATATATATCAATTCCATATGCCAACAGGAAGCGACACAAAGTCAATTTTTAAGCAGTTTGAATTCAGAGTTTTTCTTCTACACCAGTTGCCATACCAAGGTTAAAGAACCCAGTCTGCCCAACTATTTATCCATAGCCGGAGAGGAGAACAGTTAAATACATACCTCTCGCAAGGGTATTAACAAATAGCTTCGTCCAGGATTTGAACTCGGGTCACTGTGTCCTATTCCTACAACAAAATCTTACACCGCAAATGCCTTCTCTGCACTCACACGCACGTATGTGTGTGTGTGTGTGTGTGTGTGTGTGTGTGTGTGTGTGTGTGTGTGTGTGTGTGTGTGTGTCGAGGAGCTCATTGTTTAACGGTTATCATCATAGGTAATGCAGTCGGTGAGCCGAGTTCAAATTCTTGATAAGGCTGTTTGTGTTTCACTTCATTCTAATGCCCTTTGGAAAGGTATGAATCCAATCTTTCTTCCCCTAGCTAACGGTAAATAGTAGAACAAGGCAACCAGTCTGGGAGAAAGAAAACTCTGAATTCATACCAGCTGTACTTCGCTTTAAAAAAAAACAGTTGTTTTATTCAGGTGGTAGCGGTGGTTTGGGAAAATTTATTCAAACATATACATACACACAAGCAAATACAACCCCCATTAATATACAACATATACATACACACACAAGCAAATACAACCCCCATTAATATATATATATATATATATATATATATATATATATATATATAAAATGAAAACCAACTTTCTTGTTTTTGCATTTTTAGAGCATTCAATAAGATTGAATAAAGTTTCGTATGCGTGTAAAAATCTTCGTCGATAAAACCGAAATAAAAAAGGGTTTAATATACAGTTTGTTCGCATTACAGCCAGTTTCATGCGCTGGAATAAAGCATATACTGACAATACAATAGATAAACTAAAACCCTATATTGCAAATAATAGTTTTAGTGTTTCTGTGGAATTGCAAATGTTACTGCAGATTGGTACATGTAAAGCATAGGCTTTAGAACGGAATCGGATTTATATCACAGTTCATGAAACTTGCGGTAACGAAATGAAACTGTTTCTATATGAAATCGTTTGACATTTGTTTTCATTGACAGATTTACTGGCATTTTGATACTTTAGCACACACACACACACACACACACACACACACACACACACACACACACACACACACACACACACACACACACATATATATATATTTATATATATACGTATATATATATCTTTGTTTAATGTTTGCAGTTTGTACAGAGAGAGAGAGAGAGAGAGAGAGAGAGAGAGAGAGAGAAAGAGAGAGCATCTCAAAACCTGGGATAGAATATCTTATAGGTAGCGTAACACATAAAATAAAACCATATGACAAATAATTTTGCAATCATCAGGCAATACAACAGACTGAAGAATTAGAATCATTTCGAGAGAGTGGTACATAGAAAAGACGGAACATAAAACGAAATCGGATTTATATTACAGAAGATCCGAAAATTAAATATGTTGAACAATATCCCAAACAAGGATATACTTTCGAAAAGAATTACAAGTGTATATATTGTAACAAACATTAAAATATGCTGTATTGACAATCAGACAACTGACACCCGAAGGACATTCTTCCTTTCGTCTGCAGTTCTATCTGGTTTCCTTGCTATTATTTTGTGTACTAAGGATTTTAACGTTTTAACTGTACATTATATTTTGATTTTTGTTACAAAAATAATTCAACTTTAAATTGTTTCTGTTGCTCAAATAATCAGATTTTGAGAAATGTTTGCTGATAACTTCCCCACATTAGTCACGACGCATTTGCTAAAGTTAGTGGGAATAAGCCACTTATTTCTGCTTCAGACGCGCTTTTCATTATTATCATTATAGTGAAGTAATGGAACCGACCCTCCACGGCACTCTGAATAGCGGATATGTCGGACTTCTGAATGAAGCCTGAAAACATGTAGGATTTGAGATTAGCTTAGACAAGAAGTCAGTTGTAACCGAAAATCAAAGTGTAAAGGCGAATTGTTTGTGACTAGAGCAAAACCACCCTCTATTGAGGCGTGGGAAGAAAGCCTTGTAAATGACTGTCTTCTTTCCTCTATCGACTGGGTAAAGCCACTCCATGTCTTCTTTTTGAGATCGATCCAAAGAAGAATGTAAAATCTTGGAATTAAAATATGAATGGTTTTGTTATCATCATGACTATCTTCTTTTCCTACCAATGGTAAGATATCAAGTGACAATCTTGATAGTTTCTCTTGATTTTTGTTATTGCTATTAAATTGAAAATTCGATTAACCAAATCATAGTCCATCATTATCATTATCTTTGTAAGTTTTTTACACTCGTACTAACAGATGGTGGTTTTCACTGAAGTTTGAGCAACAGCAAGTCTAATCAGGTTTCTTGGACTCTTCTAAGAATTCTTGCCGACTTTAATAGTGCTGTGGTCTGAATGGTTTCAATTTTTCCTCTAATCTTCAGTTCATCGAGTTTCTTTCTTGATTCTTAACTACTTCTAAGGGCATAGAATACGATTTGTATCACCGTCACTTTCATGTTCCACTGCTTTTTCAGGCAAGGTCCAGTTATTTGCCCAGCTTTTTCTCTTTCTTTCACTTTCGCTTTCACTTTGTTGTCTGCTTGCACAGCAAAAACACGAGATAATATGTTGTTATTATCATTATCATTATTGTTGTTGTTGTTACTACTATTATTATTATTATTATTATTATTATTATTATTAAAAGGTGACATTGTGTTTTATATATAAGTAGATTAACTTTGATGCTTTCTGTGCAAGAGTTAAAATCGAGTTTGTTATGGAAATAGCAGCGTCTTACGTACAACTAGCACTCTTAAGGTATTTTTGGAGATTCTAAAACGATTTATCACTTCGCGGGACCATATCTGGTCTGTAAAGTAAGAACCAATTCGTCAGTGGAAATAGGATTTAAGCTAAAGCTTATTAATATTGTATTCACAGCTCGTGGATTTATATCGCTGGCGTGTAATTTAGTGAAATGTTTCCATTCGGTTCGTGCAAATAAGAAGCAGAAAGAAAGAGTTGTCTATTAAGACATCTTTAATGCGATCTCTCTCCATTAGCGCACAAGGCCGAACACTTAAGGTAAAAACAGAAATTAACAGATGAAGCGTTGTGATGAAGCGTTTAGATGACGCGTCTCGTCGTTAGGGAATTAAACCTCGTTCTTTTAAATATAGAATTATTTTACTGGCGCTTATGTGGAATAGTTCAATAAAGAAAATTTCTGTTGTAATGTACAATATATATATATATATATATATGCAATACTTATAGAAATTGCGTTCATTGTATACTATATTGTAAGTCGTCTCACCACTTTCCATGAAACGAGTTTTTGAGCCGGTATTTTTTGTAGTACTTCTATGTATTTTTGCAAAGTGATTAATTGATTTTAATGGTATGACAACCCATTTAGAGTTATTTCATGCCTAGTGGTAAGGGAATCGTGTTCATTGTTTATGCATGTTGAAATCTTTGCGCATTGGTTTAAGACTCTTTTTTTTCATACGATGGGAACCTAACATGTCCTACTACCTCAGATTCGTACTGTATATACCAGGATTTTTTTTTTTTTAGACCTGTTTGTTTGTTTCTGTTCTGATGTTAAGCTTCCACATGGCTTTTATTACCGAAATTGCTCTTTATACAATCTTCGGTTAAATGATCAACAGGATTTTAAATAATTTAGGTTTGAAACCCGAGGAATCATGCTACCAGACCCTTTATTCTATGCACATCCTTTCAACCGGTCTGATATTCCAAAATAAAATCAGACTTAGATTCTTATACTGAATTTGACAGACAATTATACGAGCAATTAATTTACTGATTAGGCGTTGATTGGAGGAAATGCAAGGGATTTTCAATGTGTTATTAATTAAATGTTACTTTTACAATTAGTCATAAAATCACTTTTTACTATTTCTGTTCAAATTAGAATTACTGATTATGGATAGAGAGAAAGAAAGGAAAAAGGTCTATGGTGAGGTTTTAAATTTATTATGACTTGTTGACGCCCAAAGATCTGGTGGGTTTTATTGATTAAAAGGTGAAACTAATTCTAATCAGGTAAATTAGTCGATTCCCTCGCTCCAGCCCCAACCAAAGGCACTTGAGACGGCTATGCCGAAATGGACGACTAATCCTGTAGCTATTATTGGAAAATCGAGTGAGAAAGAGAAATGTTCGTCCCCATCTTCTCACGCAATCCAACTTGGCTTTCAAGTTTAGGAAGAAAAGGTCAGCTCAAAAGACTGGACTCCAAGAACCTTTTCAAACAGTTTAAGGCAAGCTATTTAGGTAAAAAAGAAAGAAAAATATTCTTTGGCGTCAATACCGGATAAGGAAAGGAGAATATTTATAGACGGTAGCTGTCGTAGTTTTTTAAAAGGTTATGGATTGCCGAGTTGGGAATGGCCTAAAAAGTCAAGTTTCACGCCGCTACTGTCGTTTTGTGTTAATTATAAAAATAGAAAAAAAAAAAAAAAAAACGAAAAGAAAAAATGTAAAAGAAAGCATGCACAATAATATCTCTTAACTTGACTGGTGCAATTTTATTTTTTCCTTTCTTTTTTACAGGTGCGGCATGATAGGGTATGGATAAGAAAGTGAAGACGATCCTATGCTATTTGGTAAAATTTGCATAGAATCGCCATAATTTTTGATAAATTACAAAGAAAGAGAGAAAGAACATTGAAAGATGTAAAGAAAGAAGAAGGAGGAAAATATTGATAGAGTAATTAAATAGTGTCGTCAATTTTCTCGTTCATTTTTGTCTCTTTGTTTCTAAATTATAATTTGATTTGATTGATTTTAATGGCATGAGAAACCGTTTAGAGGTTAAGGAATCGTGATCATTGTGTAAAAAAATACGATCAAGATATGAATATGTGAAATAGATATAAGTTCATAGAATGTTCATAATGGTATATAGGAATCCGAAAACACGAAATTGGTTCAGGTACGAAACTTTTATTCACCTTTTTGAGTTTAAAGGTTTTTCGACATGAGGAGAGAGAGACGCAATCTTTCTATGCTGACTACTTTTACATCGTCAACTCTCAATCCAACCAACGCACGGCGCCCGTAGCGCACAAATTCATCTGGCCTCGCCCAGCTCTGAATCTCGACTCTCTCGTTCGGAGGCAGGAACTCAACTCACTGCTTTTTCTCAAATCCTCAAAATCCTCAGCCCACGCTTCCGGTGCATGACGTCACCCACATCCCCTGGTCCGAATTGCCTTCTGGGATTTGTATTTTGACATCTCTGAATGACACATCCTCTCTGCACGCGCGTGAACACCTGCGTTAATGTTGCACCTAACTAACCGATGCGCTAAGCGAAAGGTTCTCATCCTAACAAAACCGAAAGGCAAGATATACAAAACGAAATCCCTCCGCAATTATATTACAATTGTACATAGATATTTACATTTTTTGTGTTGTTTCTTAAGTTTTTTTTCGGAAAGTTACATGATGTCAAATATTCCTATCTAAATAAATAATTTATTCTGAGTTAAATGGTTTCAGGTACTCCAATATAATACTCATCTTTTCGAATGGATCTATTTGACCCCTACATGGCACCACAGTCGATACTACTACTCCGGCTAAGATTGAACCGGAGATTAATGGCAATGAACGGGTACTTCACACTGCCCAGATATCCAGAAATGAAGCCTCGCTATCAGATGCAGTTTAGTGTGGTACCCAGACTACCCATTTTTTGATACAGTCAGCGTAGTCAATAACTCCTGCTAATAATGCATCTTTATATATATATATATATATATATATATATATATATATATATATATATAATAAATGTCCAGAGACTATGAGTTTGAAATTATTCAACACCTCGGATCAATAATCAAACACATACCAAAAGCAGTTAATTTAAGGATCAATAGACTAGCAAGAAAATATTCAAAGAAAATACGAGAACATATAATAAGGCCCTAGAAAAAAGTGGATTTCAACTGAAATTAGAATACAAGGACCAAATGACAAATAGAGTCACTGAACAATACAATAATGATAATAATAGAAATAGTAGTAATGGAAATTGTAGTTACAGAATAGGAGAAAGAAACAATGACACTAATACTAATAGAAAAAGTTGGAAAAGGAAAAGAAAGGTAATCTGGTTTAATTCCGCTTTCTGTAAACTTTCTACAATCAATATAGGAAAGTACTTTCACAGTTTAATTGATAAACACTTCCAAAACGATAACCCATTAAATAAATTTTTTGTAGAAACATATTAAAAATTATTTACTCCTGAACTGATAATATATCTAAAATTATATAGAATCACAACAGAAAATTAAGACATAAATCGCATATGGATAATCTGAGGACAAATAAAGTACATTGAAATAAAGAAGAATGCCCAATGGTATGATGGCGTAATTCCGAAAATGTGGTCCACTAAGCCAGCATGAGAAGGTCTATATTGAAATCTCAGCAGGAAATTGGAAACAGAGAATCTATAACGATACTAATCCGTTAGTAAGAAACCAAACAGTCCAATCAGAGATGGTTTGGGAGTTTGAAAGAAAGTGGGCTAACTCTATAAATTAAGTGGAGATTTATTTTAAAATCTTCTACGCCAGAAAGCTTCACTAGTAAGATGCAACCTTTGCCAAAAGGAAAAAATAAGAATAATTAAATACAAAGTCCCTAGCCAACTATTGAATAAATGGAATCAACTAATTTTCAAATGCCGACATAAAAATAAATCTAAACTAATATGATAAGGGTTATGATCTGAAAAAGAGAGGAGAATGAAGGTTATGATATCAAAATAGGCGAATGAAAGTAAAGATATCAGCATTAACGTGAATACTGGTGATAATAAGGTAACTGTATAAGAGAATAATAATAGTAATAATAATGAGAAAAATAATCGCAATAATATTATATAAATCAAATCACCTTAAGAGCATAGTAGTTTTTAAAGAAATCTCTAGATTGTGAATTATCAAGGTTTGATTAATAGATTAACAATAGCATCTAATACTAAAAAATTGGCAGTAGTAGTAATTAAATATTGAAATAGCGATACACGAATAAATGAAAAAATTAACTTAAAAAATGACCTAGAAAAAATAAATAACGCCTCAATTGATCCTTCTAATAGTTACCACTATCTGAAGAGGTAGGCCGCCAATTAGTAGCCCGCTGAAATAAATTTATAATAGCAAAATGACGATCCGTCGAGTCTTTCTTCCAATTATATTATGTACACACACACACACACACACACATATATATATATATATATATATATATATAAAGTAATGCATTTATACATACGTACACATAAGTATATATATACGTATATATATATGTGTGTGTGTGTGTGTGTGTGTGCAAGTGTGTATTTATGCGTGTGGTCTTTATGCATGCATGTGTATGTGTATTAAAATCATCCAACAGTTTAAAAATTTCTTCAAATTTCTTTACAAAGAGCAATTAATTTATTTTATCGGAGCTTAGTAATACTTTATAAGCGTTTATTAATTGCTGATATGTTTTTTCCTCTTTTTTGGTTGATGTTATTGACATAAGGATCGACACTTCTGCTTGTGTGTGGGTTCAAAATGGGTTGGTATCAGTCGCTTGGCTTAGGAGCACAGGACGACTGAGATTATTTCAAATCTGTCTAGTATATAAAAGAAAGAAAGAAAGAAAGAAAGAAAGAAAGAAAGGAAGCTTGAAAAGAAAGAAAGCTTGAAATAAAAGAAAGCTCGAAAGAAAGAAAGCTTGGAAGGAAGGAAGCGAAGAAAGAATTTTGTTATAACAGCGAGAACCTTTAAAAAGGGACAAAGAATATTAAGTAATACAGGGAAGAGTAGAGAAAGTTACGAAAATCGGATAGAACTACATCAGGGTAATTTTCTTGTGACAACACACTAACACTTCTTATAAAACAAGAATAACTAATTTCAGTCAATTTCTTTGCACGTGAGCCCCATACGGAAGTGAAAGGTGCGTGACAAATCTAAAATCTTAGGGAAGCTTAAAACTTTTTGAACAATACTCGAATGATAATAAAGAAAAACGTGAAAGAGGAAAATAGAAACAGGATAATTATGAATTGTCGACTATCTAATTACTCTTGTCCCTTCTGTCTTTCCTCCCTCATTTGCCGGAAGCACCTTCGAGTAATGCCTCGTGTTGTATCTTTCTCTCTCTCTCTCTCTCTCTATTTCAATATATATATATATATATATATATATATATATATATATATATATATATGATGTTTACGTACACCTTAGCTAAAAACGTTTTTCCTGACATTTAATCCTTGTAAAGATTCCTTGTCTTAAGGCAACTAGGATCAATACTTTATTTCATAAATGTGAAATCTCAGAATAATAGTTGAGATAATGAATTATTTCAGCTTTTGTTTTGTATGGACATACAGGATAGATAGATAGATATGTTGTAAAGGGCTTACAACATATGTAAAGTTTCCGAGTGAAGACTGATTTTCAACTTAGCCTAGTCGGTTGGGGTTGTAGAATACGCCGACAGCATCACTGCAGAGGGGTAAAACCACCCCTACAACGGGTGTCCAGAACATGACACTGAACAATCTGATAAAGAGGCTCCAGTCTCGGGTTTTAGGGAATGTGGAGTACCCCTTCATTGTCATTACACCTAGGTCCACTCAGTCCCGGAATGGTAGTACCTGTTTGGGTTCAATTTATGGGTCAAATAGAAGTAGTGTCCTGGGTATGATACTAAATAGCATCTGATGGTGAGGCTTCAGTACTAGAGCTTTGAGGAATGCAGAGTACCCTTTCATTGCCGTTACTTCCATTTCAACTCTGACCCGGAGTGATAGTACTCGTAGGGGTCTTATATATGGGTCCAATAGAACTGTTTAACCATTTAACTGTATCCAAACAACTTGATGTTAAATTAAATTGTTAGTGTTACATAGCAATACTTGAAACTATTTAGCAGTGTGTAAATAAAACTATTAGTATTCGATAGAAATACTTGAAACCATTTAACAGCAAAAATGATCTCAGGCTCATTTAAAACGTTATTTGAAAACTATTTGTTTACAAATCATATTTCATATACATATATATATATATATATATATATATATATATATATATATATATATATATATATATATATATATATGTGTGTGTGTGTGTGTGTGTGTGTGTGTGTGTGTGTGTGTGTGTGTGTGTGTGTGTGTGTAAAGAAGATATGGCATCAATTATCTTACAAGGATTGCTATGCTATAAAACCCAACCAACCAACCAACCAACCAAGAATGTGGGATTTTACATTCTTTCTTTCTTTCTTTCTTTCTCTTCCCCCCTCTCTCTCTATATATATACATATAATATGTGTGAGTGGGGAAACATAGATCAATATATGTACTTAAATAACAAAGACGAAGATAATGAAGGTTATCATTAATGCTTATAATAAATGTAATATTGCGTCTTGATGAGAAATTGTTTTATAGCAAGAAAACTAAAACATCTGTCAAGAAACAAATATCTTTCAAATTTACATATATATATGAATGCTTGAAAATTCATCAGTGACAATATGTGTACATTTGAGAGTGTTCACACACACACACACACACACACACACATATATATATATATATATATATGTGTGTGTGTGTGTGTGTGTGTGTGTGTGTGTGTGCACGTATAACCTGAAATAAAAAAAAATATTGTCACTTAAAATCCATTACTTAACGTTACATGTTGATCATACAATCATCAGACAGAAATAGGAGAAAAATCGCCCCACTCGACTGTTCTTAAGATGTGAGGAAATTCGTCACATGGCAACGTGTTTCTGCAATCGACACACTCTACACATGAAAAGGTATAATCGATTGATTTCAGAAATCTGAGCATTTCAAATACAGGTAAACTACAGATTGAAATCAATCAGATTTTTGGTGATAGAGAAGAAATTTGCTAATATGGTTACACTTAGGATTCAGTTCTCTTCTTTTTTTTCAGTAATTCATTATTTTCTGTCTACTTAAGAATTCATAATTTTTCTTCTAGAAATCATCAGCAATTTTTATATTCTCCTTTATACGTTTGGGCTTTTTTTTATAATTTCCAATTTCATTAAGGGAACTTTTACCTTTTTTATTTTTTATATGCTATATATGTTTAGATAATGTGGCACACACACACACACACACACACACACACACACACACACACACACACACACACACACACACATATATATATATATATATATATATATATATATATATATATATATAATCCAGCTTTAAGTGTAAGAATTATTTCCAGGAACAAAAGGATCGAAAACGTTAAACAAATATCAAAATTGCTGCAATTCCAAAGTAGGAATGTCGTGTCCACAGCTTGCCAACTGTAAATTACTTCCCAGTCTTAGATATTCTTCGATATTTATTCTATATTTGAATTGCAAATTATTATGTGCACGACTCCTGGTGTAGGAAACTACTTGATACCATACAAATCCGAATGGATGCTGCCTTTTGGCTGAAGCCTAACGAAAAGACAAAAAATAAGTTTTTACATTTTCCAAGTAGACATTTCGCAACGTATTAAATTTTTTAAAAAACTTAAACTGATATACACAACAACATAATGTAACAATATTAGCAAATGGTACCAGATTACGAATAGATATGTTATCAGAAAAGCAAACATCCGTTCAACATTTCTTTTAGAGGGATATCTATAACATGATACGCTTTGTCTAGCACCCCAGATCGAGGTCAGCAATCCCAAGTGGTAACGAGGGTCGGAAGATGACAATCACCCGAAATGGGAGAGTGAGTAAGATGTTCTGTGAACCCCAAAACACACACACACACACACACACACACACACACACACACACACACACACACACACACATATATATATATACATATATATATATGCGTATGTGTGTAAGGCACTTGTGATGGAGTGGTTATTGTAGTAGGAAATGGATACGGTGACTCGAGTTCAAATCCTTGAAGAAACTGTTTGCATTTCACATAGTGTTAATACACTTAAGAAAGGTATGCATCCGACTATTCTCCTTCCAGCAATGGATAAATAGCAGGGAGAGGCTGAATAGTAGGGGGAGGCTAGAATTTTAAGCTTGGAATGGCAACCGGTCTAGGAGAAGAAAAACTCTGAACTCAAAGCTGATAAACTCCACTTAAAAATTGACCTTGTGTGATATACTGCTCGTGCTGAGTGGTTGGTAAATACAAACACACACGCACACACACACACACACACACACACACACACACATATATATATATATGTATGTATGTACCACGGATTCCGACATTCAGTCTTTTTTGGTGGCTGTGGTGTCAGGAGACATAGAAGTGAAACTAGAAGAAACTGTTTCTAGAACAATGTTTTCTCCTCACATATTGTTCGTTGACCATTTTTTCCATCTTCAACGTCCTCAGAGATTGAACAGATAGAGTAAAAAACCACGAAGTTCTTATCGCTAAAATGCCCAACCGCACTTGTCTATAATTAACGGATAAAAAAAATACCGTGAAAAAAAAGAAAAAAAGAAAGCAGGACTTTCTCCATAGGATGCTGGGAAGCTCCTTTCAATGCTTTTCTTGGATTTGACGGATGAAATGTTAATAAGAGTATGTTTGAGTTGTCCTAGTGCAAAGTGAATCTATATTATTGTTATCCTATAGAAAAAAATGACATGCTGCGTTCAGGCAACGTGTTTCTGGTCCCATCTGGTCAAATGTAGAGGTACAAGATTAATTGCAATGTAATTTGAAATCCTAGATTTGACGTATAACAGAAAAATTTTCAAAAATAGCTTCATGTTACTTTCGTGGTATGATTGGTTATAAGGAAAACATTAACAGGTCATATGTTCTTATCACTCAGTTTATGATTGTAATCTGTTCATATTAGTTCATTCAAAGTAAAGTTACCGATAAACTATTCACTTAAAAATCATATATATACATATATATATCTATGATTGAATGTATAAACAGGATTTGACATTAAATAACTTACAAAGGTTGATTAGCTATTAACCCAAATAACGTAAACCGAGAATTTTGTGTTTCAGAATTACCCCCCATTGTTTTTCAATAAAAATTAAAAATGATATTTCAGTGTGATTTAAATTTGGGATTCTTCTAGTTACCTAACATCATGTACACTTGGTGCGCTCGCCCTACTCGTTATCTTCGTAAAAAATTGGGTCAGTGTCCCGACTTCAAATCCAGAACGAGACTATTCGTATTTCAAATCGCGCTAACGCCTGTCAAAAGGCAGGAATCCAATTCTTCTTCACTGACTCTTGATAAATAATTAGAGCAGACTTCGCTCTGTTGCTTTGATACGGCAACCACCAAATCAAAATGTAAATAGCATCACAAATGTTCCTCAAATTTGCTGGCTCTTTGCCTTTCAATAAAAGAGACACTTATAGATGTATACAATGATTCGGGTTCCTGTCTTTTAAAAAATAATTATATTTTCATATGATTTAAAACTTGCCAAATACATTTTTTAGATGAAACACCATCTACACTTTGAGCGCAATCATATAACTGTGCGATTATTGATATTTAAATTTGATATTTGAAATCATAATTGTTTACTAATCATTATCATTTGTCTATATTTCTGAGATTAGGAGTCGTTATTATTATTCTCCACTCATCACTGATTTCTATTCTCATCTTTTGGGGATTGGCCGTTGGGTAGTGGTGTAATGGTTATCGTCGTAGGAAATTGACACGGCGACACGATTTCAAATCCTGGACGAGACTGATTGCATTTCACATAGCACTAATACCCTTTGGAAAGGTATGAATCCAATTATTCTCCCTCCAGCTATGGGTAAATAGTAGGGCAGACTAGGTTCTTCAGCCTTGGCGAGGCAACTAGTCAAGGAGAAGGAAAACTCTGATTTCAACCCTGTTAAACTTCGCTTAAAAATTGACCTTGTGTCATATCCTGCCCGAGTGGAGGGGTTGGTAAATATGGGTAGTGGCTAAAGTGTTGGACTGAGACATCATGGAGAGTTCGAATTCCAGTCAAGCAACTAGATTCCCTTTGGAAAATCATGAACCTCCTTATACCACAGCTATTGATTAAGTAGAGTCATCACTATTCCCCTACAAGAATGGCTTTGGCATTAAATAATCCTCGAAGGTTGATATGCCATTAAGCAAAGAAACCGAATACTCACAACCTTTCAGCAAGGCATACAATTTATTCATTAAATTTATAAGTTCAAAAAATTTAGTCTGAATTGTTCAACCTGAATTCAGCGAACGGAGTTCAAATACTGAACAAGACTGTTTGCTCCTTTGGGAAAAATAGGAATCCACCAATTGATAAATAGTGCAGAAGCTGATATCGGCGAAAAAAAAAAAAAAAGCAGTAGTTCGCTTTAAAAACAAATTGACTTTGAGTGGTATGCTACCCGTGGTGGAGGGGTTGGGTAAGATACAAACACCATTTACATTTCGTTGTAGTGAAATGGGCAACAATCCAATCATATAGATGGACATGTATATATTTACAGTATGATTTCAATCTGTCCATAGAAGTTTGTATTTTAGCATCAGCCCCTTGTTGTTCAATAACAGCTGGTAAATCGCAAAGGTCTACAGTTAGTGCATATGCTGACCTCGAAAGACAATCTGCTATCCTTTAGAAAATATCAGCAATATACAGTATCGCCCATAAATACTTAATTTCATTCTTTTTTGCTTTTCGAGTAATTTGTATTGATTGCAGCTGACTGATACTGCATTCTCAACTCGCCTATGACACTGTTTTGAATTAATAAACCAATAGAAGAACCAATCTATAGGAAAATAATATGACAAGGGCTATGATAGTAAATAAAAAACTGAAACTTCCTCGATTCCTGAAGTAAAATAAAATTTAAGATTTTTTTCTTTTAAAATAATTATATTTTATGTAATAGAAATCAAACA
This sequence comes from Sepioteuthis lessoniana, assembly GCA_963585895.1. Classification (NCBI taxonomy): domain Eukaryota; kingdom Metazoa; phylum Mollusca; class Cephalopoda; order Myopsida; family Loliginidae; genus Sepioteuthis; species Sepioteuthis lessoniana. The sequence continues at coordinate 56,876,942 of OY757912.1, forward strand.
ATCTCCTTTCTTGATACTTCCTTTAGGTAATCTATCACTATGTTCGCATCGCTGAGTTGCAATGGTTAACAAGCTAATGTAGCTGATACTTTGTTACGATAAACTAGATAAATATTTACATTTTTAAGTTTTGGTGCAACCAAGATTGAATTTGGTAGGTGAGAATATCATTGTAAATCTTGCTATTCTAATTATTTGTTCATCATCTAAGCTAATGCAATGAATAGGAATTTTTATTCAAGATAAATCTTAAGTGACTTCTAATTTATAATTTTGAGAAGTTTGTTCAGATCATGCTTAAACTACGAGGAAGGCATAAACTCACAATAATTTGAAAAGCACAATATTGTGTAATAAAACAATTTCTTTTAGACAATCATTTCGAAAATTGCGGGTACATTATCACCCATAATTAAGTACAGTTTTAATTCTTTTAATAAAAAGTTAATTTGCTTCTAAATCAAAGATGGCAGCATTTTATCCTTTCTAGTAGAATCATGTCAAAATAAATATTATTAGGTATTCTTTATTACCGAAATCTACAACACTGATGTGTAACCAAATATGAATTTATGGAAGTTCGAAAGTAAGTACACCCCTTCAATATGATTTATTTTTGTTTAAATTGGTGTTACCATCACTTGCATGTTAATCAAATGATTATGGGATATAAAACTATTAGTTTGGTAATTTTTTTATCTTTATTTTTGATATTGTTTTGGCTGTATTATACTTCTTGTATAGTGTAATATTTCATTTTCTGCTGTTTAGTTTTTATAATAAATCCCTTTATCTTTGATTTAGAATAAAATTAACATTTTATAAAAATTTTTTTTACAGATTCTACAAATTCATGGATGTTAAACCTAGACTTAAAAAGTCCAAGGTTATAGCTGGGAGGAAAACATTCATGAGTTTTGATTTCAGAAAAAAGAAAACAACTCCTAAACTTCAATCATACAGTACTAAAAGATATGAAAAAGATGAAATCCTTGTCTTCTGACCACTGACCGTATTTACGCCATATTATAAACATTAAAGAAAACATCCCATCGGGAAATTCTTCTCTTCTTAGTTTATTATTTAAAACCTGTTGATCGTCCGAAATTGCTTAGATACCACTTTTGATTCTACTATACCAAAATATTACAGTATAAACTTACATATACGCTACGTGCAAACAGTGTAGCAAAGACGCTATCAAAATAGAACATGCCTCAAGATTCAAGAAGAACGAATTTTGCTCTCATGGGACAGCTTAAGAAGTTCTTTCTGGAAACTCACAAATAGGTGGAATCAATTAATGTTGCATTATCTGAATATCTCCCATAACAGTAACGACAGGAACGGGACAAACTGGCTATATTCCGGCGATGGAAAGTGACTGAAATGACGGAGACAATCCTCTCGGGTTCTGCACTTGATCCACTAAAAGATAAAATAAACTGAAACGACTCTACGCAGACATAAGACATCGTTGGGCAAATCTCACATGTGTCTAGTTAAAACAGGGTATCTGTAGAGAGTTGGATACTTTCTGGGGTGACAGAATTATAATTGAACTTTAGTTGCAACTTTTACAAGTAATGTCCTACTTTAAATCTGGAGTTAAATGGAGACCTAAGAATTTCTCAGATCATTAAATCCCCTTCAATCAATTGATTTGATCGATCGATATTGATGGTATGTCAACCCGTGTAGGGTTATTTCATGCCAAGAGGTTAGTGAGTCGTGTTTATTGTTTATGTTTACGTTTGTGGAGTTGTTTCATACAAGTTGTTTTTGCTTATATTCCCATCGAATACGAATATTTTTTAAACACTTATTCCGCCACAGATGAAACCGTAACCGGTATTATTACTCCGGGTCAAAGTGGGTCCTGGAATAATGGCAATGAAAGGATACGCCACACTCTTCAGATTGCCAGAACTGGAGCCTCATCATCAGATAAAATTTTGTGTCATACCCAGGACATCCATTTTGGGAGCTTAGAATACGTTGACTGTATCCCCTGCAGAGGGTGTATGATCGGAGGATGTTACCCTTCTGCAGGGGATACAGTCAACGTATTCTTAGCCCCGCTGACAACTGAGTTCTGTCCATTAAAATGTTACCTTATGAAAAGCGCTAAAAAGTGTAGTCTTTCCCATTTTGGATTTTGTTTCTTTATTTTCTTTTTGCATATAGTTATGAGGGCGTCTCGAAGAACGTTACGAAGACGAAAAAGTCAAACGAGTGTGTAGAATAACAATAACACATACCTCCGTAAAGCGTCCGGCTGGCAGTCCTCCTTACAATGCAAAACTGACGCTGGTTTATATATATTTTTGTATTGCAGGTCATTGTGTCCAGCTGCACGGATAGCGTCTGGTGAGATGAGCGCTACATTGTCGCTTGTCCCGAATGATGATAATAGAGTTGTCTATTTGACCCAGTCGTCCATGTCGTCAGACTCTATGATATCTACTTGGGAGGGTTCAGTCGGGAATCCATTTAGGAGTGCCTGCAAGATGGCCGGTGGGTTGCGAGAAACAGCATCGGAGGCTTTTGTGCCTCTTCCCAGGGCAGTGTTGGATGGTAAATCTGTACCTGATGGTCTTTTCTTTTAGTCTGAATAATCGGGGGTTTGAGATTTTGCTGAGGTTTCTATCTCTGAATAGTCCATTTAGTGGTGCGTGGTCTAGGTGATATAGGATCAGCCAGCCTGTTAATCTATCGGCTAAGTACCCGTGGTTCCCGACATAGAAGAGATCCATAACGATCTGCAGGAATGGCCAATAAGGAGATTGTGTTAGGTTGATTGGCTCTTTTGTTTGCTACAGGCAATTTTCGTGCAAAACATGCAACTTGCTCTGGTGTTACGGATTGAGGCGTTCATCCCTGGCCAATAAACTGATTCATTGGCGCGGGCCTTCATGCCGACTTCGCCTTGGTGTGTGGAATGTAAACTACGTTGTAAATTTGCACGCTGGGAAGTGGGGATGACAATCCTGTGGTCCAAGAGCACATGCTGAGGCGGTGCCTTACCTCCCAGTACCCGCGGATCTCGGGTGCAGTGAGGCTGCGTGTCTTCTCGAATCCATTTTGTATGGTGTCTATTAATTTTAGTGTTGGTAATCTATTGTTCTTCGTGGCTTGCCATTTTTTTTGCAGTAATTACCATAGTGCTACACCAATCTGTGGGCATGCCGACGGGTACTGGGGTTATGGTACCCCTTTTCACGTCTTCCCAAAGAGCCTGTCTCACTGGTTCTTTGAAGTGAAACGGCACAGGGATTGGGTTATGTCTGGCTTTGGGGACTGCTCCTTCTTTCAGGTGGATATGAGCAGCGGGGCCAGACATTGGTGGGAATTCCCCGTTCTTCCTGAAAGATGAATTGGCAAAGTGCTGTAAGAGCCATTCCTTGAGCCTGGGGATGTTTTGTTCTGTTGGGAGAAAAAGCAGTTTTTTGGACGCGTTGGTAGCTGATCCTTGACTTTGTTATGTTTGGAGCTAGTATCCAATTCCTGGCGAATGCTTGCTGATGGTAGATATTGCATTGCCATATCTGCTTGGGGTGACGTCGTGGCCACCGGGTTTGGGAAGTCTTTGGGCAGTATCCCTATGTCAATGCAGGCTGCTTTGCTGATATACAGCCTTTGGATTTTTTTGCATATGTACAGGGCTTGCTTGGTTGTCTTACCCTGGACATTGAATTTCACGGGAAGCTAGCCTTGATACGTGAGTGTAAAGCCTCCCACAGCTCGAACGACTTTCCTAGATGGGATGAGATTGTTTGTAGACAGTTCCATATTCCGGAGATGCTTAAGTCGAAGCTCCACTGTCGAAGAAGATCGCTATCTTAGTGCAGCGATTCCTGGGGATGTCCCTAGATTGCCTGGGATCTGGCTTTGGCGGGAATGGGACGACGTATGCCTCTATCTCCATTATTTGGCTTGTACCCTTAGCCGTGTATGTTGCCATCGTCTGGTTAAAGGTGATATGAGCAATGAGTGTGTCCATGGCAGCCTCATTAGCCTCCGGGCCATTCCTAACTACTTATGCCACTTTCTTTACCCGGCATACCTTCGATAGGTACATGAATCTTCCCCATTCCGTAATGAAGGTAGTGAGTGGCTGGGACTCCTTGTCTAAAGGAACAGAGTGGTACCCGTCAACAGCATCCAATACTGTTTTCTTTTGATTAGGTGGCACCTGTAGTGCTAGCTGGAACGGTGACTCCGTGTGGTGTGTCTGCCATTTGCAACCTGACAAATCCTCTTGAGTGTAGCGGATAAGTCTGTGATTAAGTGAATAAAACACCGATTTACAAATTTAAAAATTTTCATTTCTTTAACTAGAGGGAAAAGTTTGTTGAAAAACTATACTTACAAATTTTTTTCTTGTAAGAAAAGATAATATTCGTCAGAGAGTAAATATTTACCAATATATACATTACAAGAAAGTTAAGTTCATGCATGAAATATAGAAATTTAGGTTGTTTAAATCTTGTAAATATATTTTGTGTGTAAAATATCTTTGTATGAGTATGTCACTATGTAGGAGAGAAAGTATATTCATGCGTTAAAATGTAAACGGATGCAGTTAGAAATTCACCGTTTGGGGAAGACTGTATTGGTAGTACTAATATTCATATAAACAAAATATTTTTGTTCATTTAAAAATGATTAAGTGATGTTAAAATTAAATGCAACTTGAAGGAAAAGAATGTTAGATTTTCACTTAAAAAGAAATACAGCCGAGTAGATTTACATAATGAGTCCAAAAATTCACTCGAGATTTAATCTATTTTATTCGTTTTGTGATACATCCATTGAATGCATACATGGTCATCAGTTATACACTACTCTCATCGCCAATTTTGTGTTCTTGTACATCAAATTAGCTCAAGTTGCGACCCCGACCAGGATCCGGAATTCCTGGTAGCCACCCTCTAAGCTACGTGCTACCAATCTGAACGAAAAACTAAAAAAAAATCCCAAAATCCCGAGCGTTTATATGGTGAAATCCCAGCCAATGAAAAATCTCAACTGCCATATTCTTTGTATAAATTACGAATTTAGATTCTTCCCGTTTCTTCTTTTCACACGGCCTCTACTCTCGGTATGTACTCCTTCATTTTGGGAGAAAAAAATTGCTTCTCTCCTTCCATTCTCTGCTATTTACAATAGACTTTTTATTTCCTATTTTCAACTAAAATCGCTTTTCTCAATGTATTCTAGATATATACACACCGTCCTCTCGCACCTATTTAAATATATACACCGTATAATTCGTACTTATTTACATTCATATATCAACTCACATACCTGCACGTGACTAATCTAACACCCTCACCCAAATCAAAATTATATAAAATTTGACAGTTAAGTAAAAAATCAATCGTCTAAATTAGTTTTTGCCTAAAAACGTGAGTAAAATCGCTACGTCTTAAAAACACTGTTTCTATCCTACTAATCCCTACTTTTTACATTATGTTTCTATTTCCTTATTCCACTAAAATCACTTTTCTTTCCTAAAAAATTATTCATATGTCACCCGTCCTCTCACAACTCTCTACATATATACACACACAAAATAATCCGTACTTATTTACACTCACATATCAACTCACACACTTGTACGCAACTACTCATCTTACGCCCTCATAAAAAAAAAACAACTTAATCGTCTAAAATAGATCTTATATGCGCCTAAAAACGTGAAATAAAATGCTACGTCTTGACTTAATAAACTTTTATCCAAAAGCCTGGTTAAATATGCTGTGACTAAAAATATATAATTTCCGACAAATAAACGTGGCCAAAAATGCCGCGTCCAAAAAAAAAATTCTCTCTCTCTATATATATATATCCAAAACACCTCATAGCCAGGCAATGAAGATTTCTTGCCCGCATGTATATTTTCAGGGATTTTTCCTCCTTCCCATAGCTCCTATCTCTTGAGCCATATCCATTTAGAAGCATTTAATGCTTTTGCTGAGATCTGTTTCAGCGCTCTTGATCTCACTGCGCTCAATATTTCGATCTTTGCGAATGTTTTGCACAACGACTGACCCGCGAACCCTCTGCAATCGACTTCTATGGGATCATAGTTTATTCTCCAGGCCTTGTGCTGGCATTGCTCAACCAATTCCTGGTATTTGGATCTTTTCCTCTCATTCGTTATAATCATGTGCTCCTCCCATGACACGGTCAATTCCCAAATTATACATTGCTTCGTTCTGTCAGAGTATAATACCAGATCCAGACGAAGTGATGTTTTCGCAATATGCCCGGGAAACCTCAGTTGTGTCTCCAGGTCAACTATCAACTGCCAATCATCTGCGGAAGATAACATACTTGAACTTACTCTGTTCTGTTTTTCTGCTCGTGCTCCCTCTTTAACGAAGATGATCCGATCTATTTTCCTGCGTGGTTGGTATTTACTCTCACTTATAGCGTCGGACACTTCACTAGCAATAGCTCTGAAGACTAGATCGCGTCGCCAACGGTAACGACTGTCCCCCAACGCCTTAGGACAACTACTTAGGATGTGCTGTAAAGAACCTCTCCTTGAACACAGCTGGCAACTAGGAGTCTCACTCTTTCCCCATATCTGTAAGTTGGATGGGCTCGGCAAGATATCATACACTGACTGAATCATGAACCGAATCTTGCTGAAGTCCGATCGCCATAACTGCTGCCAGGTAATTTTATTTTTTTCGACACCCTCCCATTTTGTCCAAGCACCCTGCTGACTTAGGCTAACCATTTCGTGATAGCACGCCGCTTCTGCTCCCGTGCGAACCTCCTCCTGAACGAGTTTACGCTTTTCTTTGTCCTTGGTCTTACTAATCTTGGGGAAAAAATCCTGCTTTTTCTATAGCCACGGTTCCTAGCAGCGCTTTATGCCTAAGCTTCTCTTCAGCTTCTCGTAATTCTCCTTCCGCACTCCATTTTCTCCCTCACCTTGTCTGGATTCCTGCTGATGCTACTTTAGGGTCATTCGATTCAATATATTGTAGCCGTTCCCGCGTTTTCAATACTTTAAACTCCTCCTCAAGGCTGCTGAAAGGGAGCTGTTGCGCGTTGCTTTTGCCATAGAGGGCGGCACTGCTTAGACATCTCAGCAACCCTAACCATCTCCTCAAACTGTTGCTAATTGTCCTTTCTAAGGTACCCACGGTTGTAATAGTGAATTCGTACTGGAGTAGTGGCCACAAAATACGAGGCAATACAGCGTGCCGAAAAATCCATGCTTTAAACCTCCCAGGCAAACCTGTTTTGTCAATTTTATTCACCCATTCTTTGAGGTCTTGGATAGATTTATAGATTGCAGCTGTGTCCCTCAAACTACCATTAAAAATTTTGGTCAATCTCTTCACGGGCTTCTCATTCAGGGTAGGGATTTTTCCCCTGCGATTGTAAAACGCACCCTCTCCATTACTTTACCCTTTTTCAAAACTAATGATCTCGATTTTGCTGGTTTAAAACTCATCCGGGCCCCCATGTTGTACTTTGTTTTAATCCTTTCAACAGCAACTTGCTTCCCGTGACTGATGATATAGTCACGGTCAAGTCGTCCATAAAAGCTCTTATAGGGGGCTGACGAATTCCTGATTTTGAAAGGGGACCACGACATTCCACTTCAGCCGCCTTTACTAGCATATTCATTGCCAATGAGAAAAGGACGGCTGATATTGTGCACCCCGTAATAATCCCCTTTTCCAATTTATACCACTCTGACGAAAATGTATTTGAACTTATTCTCATCTTGAAATTTTGATAATAATTGTTGATCAGGTCGCATATCGCGGCGGGCACATGATGTCTTCTTCCACTAGTTTATGGGGCATAGACCCGTAGGCGTTGGTGAGGTCCAACCACAGTACTACTGGATCGCCTCTATTCTCCTTAGCTTCTCTAAGGAGTTGTGTCATGACCCCTGTGTATTCAAGGCAGCCCAGCATGCCTGCGATCCCACCTTTCTGTACAGATGTGTCAATGTAGCCATTTCTAAGGAGGTAATTAGAAAGGCGTCTTGATAACAAGCCGAAAAAGATCTTGCTATCGGTGTTCAGTAAGGATATAATATTAAATTGATTCATTGATTTAGAGGCCTCCTCCTTCGGAATCCATATACCGTCAGCAAATCTCCACTGATCAACTATCCTGCCTCTCCTCTAGATGACTCTAATGATTTTCCACAATCTTTGTAGGATCCCGGTACACTGTATACGGGACCCCACTTGGGCCAGGTGCTGAGGCTGATCTGGCTGCTCGTACAACTTCCTTGATTTCTTTCCAGGTGGGCAGGCTCATATCGAATGGAAACTCAGGTGTAAGATTGCAGTATCCTCGAGATTAGATTTTAAAAATTGATAATTTATCTGTTATTCTGATTAGTTAAAAATTTATTATTAACAATCTAGAAAGGGAAAGATTGCTTCAACTATTTTGGGTTTTTTCCATCAAATTTTGCTCAGCAAGTCAAATATTATTGGCGAATCTCAAAGAAAATTCTAAAATGAGCGCGTAAGCAGCAATTGGTCAAATAATGGAAAATATAGATACAAAAATGATAGCTTCGCGAACACAAAAATTAACCCTTTTTTTAGCATGGAAATCAGTTGATTTTCCATACAAGAGGTCTTAAAAAACCCACTCACTTTATTGCCGATGTAACTGCTTTCCCCTGAACAGATCTCAAAAATAAAAGACATAGTCAACTATAAAGTAAAGTTGGCGACTTTAGTCAAAGGCGACTCGAAGGTTCCCTTTTTAATAGCTACTACACCGAAGTGTAAGGGAGGGCGCTACTCCTTTTCCTAGGCAAGACATGGTGCTGCTGAAAAGACATTGACCGGTATTTTCAAGTCGATCAAGGAAAATCCTTTGATTCCAAAATCGTAGCTCACCCCTAATGTGGAGAGAGAGAGAGAGAGAGAGAGAGAGAGAGAGAGAGAGAGAGAGAGAGAGAGAGAGAGATCGGTTTCGCTTGATCCTGGAATTTAGGCCATTACTTGTTGCTCTCTCGGTAACCAACTACCTTTTTTCAAAAATCCTAGAATCTCGTGTTTGACCGCCTTATCCACCCACCATTGATCTCTAATTGGGTATTTATTTATCTAACAACTCCGCCACGAGCAAGATGTAACACAAGATCAATTTGTTTAGCGGAGTACAGCTGATTTGAATTCAGAGTTAACCTTATCCTAGACTGATTGCCTTATCAAACCTATAAAACACACCTGCCCTACTATTTATCCATAAATGGAATGGGGAGAATAGATGCCTTTATGGCTTTTCCACGAATATTAGTGTCCAGGATTTGAACTTGGGTTGACGATTCCATTTCCTATGACCATAACCATTACACTAAGAGCGCTTCCCTAGCCAGATACTAGGATCACTAGTCGAGGAAGGCAGCCACGACACTATATTCATTTATAATACATTTATTTATTTCACATTTACTTGCTCTTCCAAGTAATTGAATAAAAGATTTTTCTCTAATATTTAATACAAGTATGCATTTTCTAAAAGGAATTCATGTTTTCGACCAAGCAAACGCTTTAAAACTTTGACATAACTACACAGTCAAGTTGTTGCATCAACAGCCTGCAAACAGAAAATTTCAGATTAAAATACGTCCTTTATGACAACTGTTTACTGGCTTGTATTTTGTTCTACTTTTATTTTCTCATATCCAGAAACTTAAGCTTTTGAGATTTTTCTGGAAATCAAATCTTACTACCCGTTGCAACATCTGTCGTCATCGTTGTACTACTACTACTAGTAGTAGTAGTAGTATAGCATTTTCTTTTAAATATCAAAGTTAGATTTTCAGTTGAAAACGGGCCATAATTGTATAAATGCTTCAATGTAAATTGTGAAAAATTTTCATCAGCATTTCAAAGCGATCTCCGTTATAACGGGAATTTGAAAGACTAAAAAGTGATGTTCAGTGAGAATGCAGCTCCACAAAATAATCATTATGTTGTAAATTGGACTAAAATAGTTTCATTTTCTAATTTAGAGCATTTCACGTGGTTTGCTCGAATAAAATTTTGCAATGATGTGCAGCTTTTGTTAAGTATCCATATATTACTAAAATTCTATATATATATATATATATATAGTCTTTGGAAAGTTATTACGTTTTTGCAGAGAGGATATAAAGATAAATGTAAATTAAATTCATTTAAAAATTATCATCAGAATTATAATTACCATTATTTTTAAAGAGTACAGAAGGCAAATCCGAGTAAAGATAAGATCATTTGGATGAGAGATTCTTCTTCATCATCCATACTGACCAAATTTTGCAGCTAAAAGTTTCTACTTGTTTCTATCTTTAGAATATTTGATAACTGGTAGAATATTCAGAAACAAATAAGCTTGGAAAATTTGTCTTTCAAACTTTTTTCGGGGAAAACACCTGCTTTCTTTAAACGCGGAATCCAAAACCTGTTTTCCTGATATGCGGAAATAGTTGAAAATGAAGGTGATTACATTTTAAGATAATACCTAAATAAATTAAATTTATAGTTGTTTTTATGTCCTGTTTGGGAAACCGTAATTACTTTCAGAATATCCTAATATATAATATCACCCTTAAATGAATGCACCTCGAACAATTTTTTATAAAATTCAATTTTCTTCAAAGCCGAAAACATCAGGATTTTATAATCTAGCGGAAAATTATAATATCTAAACAGACTTTATCAAGTACCATTTATTGCCAAAGTCTGTAGCATTAAAATTCTGTAACCAAAATATGAAGATATACTATTCCAAGAATAAGGACAACCCGACGGAAATGTTTGTCTTAGGTGTATTTTCAAAACTAAGTTTAGATTTTGGGGGTAAAGAGTTTCATTAATACAAAGTTTGGTGATGAATATAACTTAATGATATCCGTTTTCATAGTATAATGTTCCACTAGAAGTAACAAAATTCTTGTATCTTTGCTTTTAAAGAAAATTATCTTTATCTAAAAATTGTTGGGCCTATACTTATAGAAAATGTTGTAACGTGTGTGTGTGTGTGTGTGTGTGTGAGTGCAAAATGAGAATTTTGTAATATATAGATAGATTATAAAGAGTCAGAAGCTAAAGATCGATCAGCCTTTGAATTTATTTGGCAACAGCGTTGGTTCTAAAGCCAAACTGCAAAAATCGATTGTTACCTCTTAATTCAAAGACAGCATTTCTTTTTTTCTTTCTGCGAACATTGAAAAAACCCAAAATACAAGCACTAGTGGAGCATAAGAACTAGAGTTTGTATGGGGTTCGTTTTGCAAGTAAAATGCTCTTGAGACGCAAGGGAATTCGCGTGTATCGACTCTTAAATTCGCAAAATGAAATTCTAATACTTCTATTATTTCATTCCTTTTGGCTGTAAAGAAAAGAACATTAACAAGCGTTTATTTTTATATTTTCTTGAAGTTGGATAATGTGCAAACTCTTTAAAATCCAATTCAAAACGTTTCATCAGCTTTCATCGTGACAACGAACTAATATTTTTTATAAGTTTTGGAAATAATAAATAATTTTAAGTAGATTCCTTGAGTTGTCGAAAACCAGCTAGACAATTTTTTTTCAGTATAATTCTCATGTGTGTCACTTGAAAAAAATCAGTTGAGCATTATCTGCTCGTAGCACATTTGAATCCTTTTAATAACCCCTGTATAGAAAATGGAAATAAATGGGTTCTTTAAAAGTGTGTATCACCTTCAAATCTTTTGTGTTGATGTAGGAGGACAATTACTTGTTTCTTAATATGGGGTTAATCAATAATTTGAGGATCAAAATGCTCACGTATTTTCTTTTCGTTCCAGATCAAGATGACAATCGGTGGGACTTAACGTAAGGAGGTGTGAATTCATGATTTCTAATAATGTTAAGGCTAAAATTAAACATTATTTTTCAAAACTGGAAAGCGTGAAAACACACACACATATATATAGTCATCCACAGACAGACTGTTTCGTTCTATCAAAACTCTTCAGTGTGGCTAGACACGTAGGATGCTCGAAGCCGGGATCGAAACCTGTCCAACTTTACGTTAGACTGTGTTTCAGACCACTCGTCCACCAAGCGGACAACGTTGTCTCAGGGAATTTTAAGGTATTATTATTTTTAGAAACAGCAGCAGCAGCAGCAGCAGCATTTGTTTACATTTTTAAATTTTTTTTTTATACCCTATCGGCTACCAGAGTGCTCAATTCTTTCGAAGAGCTTTGCATTACGCTAGCGGCGGCCGGCAATTCCTTCGCCAGAGAGCTCAACCCCCATGAGGGAGCATATATATAATTCTAAAAATGATACCCGGTTAAGAGATTAAGAAACCGAACAGAAAAATGAAAAATGACTTGTTGAAATTAACAAGTTATTCGTATGATGACATGTTTCGCCAATAACTTTATCAGATTCGGTAAAATTGTTAAAAGGATAAAGAAATTCCTTGATATAAGTAGTCACAGAAAAAGATAACAGCCAAACGTTCGAGGATTCCTGACATTTAAATTCTAATTTTGAAAATTATTTGAAAATGTTTTATTATTATTATTATTATTATTATTATTTACTCCTTTAGAGTTTTTCACATCAGCGTTAGCTGATGGTCTTTCACTAGAGTTTGAGTGACAGCAAGTCTCCTCAAGTCTTCGGAACTCTTCTCAGTATTCTGGCTGTTCTCAATAATGCTGTCGTTTGAATGATCTCCACTCGACCGCCAACTTCCAAGTCATCCGGTCCCTTCCATAACCCTTTAGTTACTGTAACCTGAGCACCAACTACAATTGGTATGATTATCACCTTCATGTTCCATAGTTCTTTTCAATTCTCTAACAAGGTCGAGGTATTTATCCTTTTTTTCACATTCTTTCAGTTTTATTCTGTGGTCAGCCGAAACAGCGAAGTCAACAATTTAGCAAATTCTCTCTTTTTTTATTGTTGTTGATTATTATAAGGTCTGGAGTGGAGGTGCCCGTGGTGTAATGGTTATCGTCGTAGGAAATGGACATGGCGACACGAGTTCAAATCCTGGACGAGACTGATTGCATTTCACATAGCACTAATACCCTTGGGAAAGATATGAATCCAATTATTCTCCCTCCAGATATGGGTAAATAGTAGGACAGACTAGGCCTTGGTGAGGCAACTAGTCTAGGAGAAGGAAAACTCTGAATTCAAACCTGTTAAACTCCGCTCCAGAATTGACCTTGTGTTATATCCTGGTAAATATGATTATTATAAGGTCTGGTCTTCTAGCCGAGATTAGGTGATCCGTCTGTATGTCAAAGTCCCAAAGGAGTTTATGGGTGTCATTTTCTAGTACAGATGTTGGGTTGTGCATATACCATTTGTTCGTATGGTCAAATTTAAATTTCTTGCATATTTCCCAGTGGATCACCTTACCAGTCGTGTCTAGTCTTATAATCCTTCTGTGCTAATTTGCTGCATTCGCTTATTATGTGATTGATGGTTTCATCTCGGTCACAGCAAAGCCTACATTCGGTATTTTGTTGCGTCTTATCTATTCTCGTTTTGATATGATTGGTTCTTATGGCGTTGTTTTGTGCTGCTATTAAGAGAGATTCTGTTTCTCTCTGAAACTTTCCTTTTCTTAGCCACACCCAGGTTTTCTTGTGTGAGATGTTGTTTATTAGTCGTATAAAACGCCCATAGAGTTGTTTTTCTTCCCATTTTTGTTTCCAAGTTATTGTCATTCTGTTGTCTACTGTGTTGTCAGTATTGTTTCTGATGGTTGTAAAGAGTTCTCCTTCGTGTTTTCCTATGTTTTCTTCGAGTCGTTTTATCGATGCGTCAACGCTGTCTTCGATACTGGGAAGTCCTCTTCCTCCCTCTTTTCTTGATACATATAGTCTATCAACATTGACTCTGGGATGTAATGCCTTATGTGTGGTCATTAGTTTTCTTGTTCTTTGGTCCATTTGAGAAAGGGTCCCGAATATCTAACGAGGGATACAGCCAAGGTGTTTATTCCTTTTATAAGGTTTCTGCTCGTGATTTTTGTCTCGAGTAGCTTTCTAGTTCTCCTGAGTTATTCTTTCCGAATTTTTTCTTTCATCTCCACTTGTTTAATGGTGTCAGCCTTCAAGATGCCCAAGTATTTGTAGGTGTCGTTTTCTCCGAGCGTTCTAATCTTGTCTTGATTTGATAGTTCTATTCCGTCAGTCAGATGTCGTTTGCCACGTTTCATTACTAGCATGGCACATTTTTCTATGCCGAATTCTATGCCTATGCCCTGCATGTATTAGAGTTTCCAGTTATTTTTCATTTTTTGCGAATAGTTTGATGTCATTCATGTAATGGGCGATTGATCATTTCTTGCGATCTACCAAGTTTGTATTCGGCTGTGCATTTTCTGAGCACGTGGTAAAGTGGCATCATATCAATTATGAATAGAAAGGGTGATAGTGCATCTCCTTGAAATATACCTCTTTGGATATTTGCTTCAGCTAACCTTCTTCCTCCTACTGTCAATTCCACTCTCCGGGTTTACATGGTTTTCTCGATAAAGTTTAAGACTTCATTTGATATTTTGTACATTTTGAGGCAGTTCATTATCCAGCTTTGCGGAACCATATCATAGACCTTTTTTTAGTCAATCCAGGCCATAACAAGATTTTTCCGTCTGGTCTTGCTCTCATTTAGGGTGTAGTGATCCATGTAAAGTAACTCTGCCATGCATCTTGATCCTTTGCGGCATCCTTTCTTCTCCCTCGGGAACGATGTGCAGCTTGTTAGCGAGTCGTAAATCTCTTCCTTTATTTGTGCTATTAATACTTTCCACATCATTTGTAGGCAGGTTATGGGTCTGTAGTTGTTTGGGTAAGTTCCTTTGCTTGAGTCTTTTTGGATAAATGTGGTCTTTCCTTTGGTTATTTATTCGGGTATTCTTTGTAGGCATCTGTTCATTTCTAGTGCTAGTCTGTCCAGAATGGAAGTGAATTTCTTGAACCAGAAATCATGTATTCCTTCATTGCCAAGCGTTATCCAATTCGATATTTTTTTAGTGTTGTTTTGAGTAAATCGATGGGTATTTCCGCTTTCGAGCCTTCTTCGAGCCCTTCTAATTCTTTTGTCGTATTGTTTATCCATTTGGCTTTTTAGTAATGTTTTTTGGTTGCCATATTTTTGTCCAAAATCGTTCGGCTTCTCTTCCATCCGGTTGTTGGTATATTTTCGTGTCATCTCCTCCCAGTTGTTGGTAGAATTTTCTTTCGTTGTTTTGGAATGTCCTGTTTTGTCTGTATTGTTTTGCCCTTTGTCGATATCTCTTTAATCTTCCTTCTTTCGCCAGGATTTTCTGGTTTATTTCCTCGAATTGTATTGTTACTTTTTCTTGTATTGCCTTTCCTTTTTTTGTCTCCACATGTTCCAGCGTCTTTCCTTTGTTTTATCATTCTGGCCTGTTTTTGTAGATTTTTTATTTGCATTTCCTGTCGAATTTTCCATCCTAGTTTTGATTTTTTCTTCGTGCTTTTTGAAGGGGATCCCAATTTTGTCATAAACTAATTTCGCCCCTGCATAGATTAGTTCATTTAATTCGGTTATATTATTCGTTTACATATAAGGTAGTAAACCGGCTCATTGGTAGAGTGTTCGCCAATAGGTTCACTCCCATGTCACGTCATACCAAAGACTTTGAAAATGGTACTTGATACCTACTTGCTTAACACTCAGCAATATAAGGTACGTATAAAGGGTAAAGTGGAGCAATCTAGGGAAAGGAGTTGCGCACTCCCCTACACCTCAGTGTAGTAGCTATTGAAAAGGGAGCCTTCTGATCGCCCTTGAATACGTTCGCCAACTTCTCTTACTTATATAAGGTAGTACATAATTTATTTTATTCGTTTCCGTCTTAACTGTTCTCCATTCTATGTTTCTTAGTGATGGTAAGGTAGTCTTTTCCCCCTTCATAATTTCTTTTAAACTTTCTAGACTTACCTTTTGTTCGTGTGTTAGTGTTTGCTCTGGGGTGTTTGGTTATGCGTTGTTTGGCGTTTCCATTTTCCGAAATTGCGGTTCATTTCGGTTAGGCTGTTTTTGCGTGTTAATTCTTGATGTGTCTGGTACCGTATTACTATCTTGTTCATCATTTATTTTCTGATATATTTATTGTATTTCAAGGTCAGAAAACCAACCTTTCTTTATTATTATTATTCTGACTTGGCTTGTTGTCTGAAAACAAGCACATTCTTGCCAGATCTCTCTCATTCTTTTCCTATATCCTCTTTATGTAGGGTTGCTCCTAAAATAGCAGTGCAGTGCAAGTTGGTTGTCTTCCCTAGCCCATGTTTGTGTTTACGTCTCTGGTTGGTAAATCGTCATTCTTGTACCTGAAAAAAGAATAGCCAGCATTTGCAGGATGACCATCGGGTCTTCCATGTTGGCTATTAGGAGAGCACCTACCAATCATGACACCCAAGCATGTTGCCTAGGTCCCATGATGTGTCATATTTTGATTCAACATTTTTATCATGGGTGGTATATTGTGGCTATACCAGACCCAGGAGTTGTTTATTATCTGCGCGCATGGCACAGATGTGACCGAAAACAGTCACAGTGACTGTTCATGAACAGCGGGAAAAACAAAACAAAAAACCCCCCAAAACAAACCCCCCAAAAAACAAGCACCCTAAGTTTTAACTTAATTAAAGTCCGTTATCTTGCTATTTTATGCCTTATTTCTCGAAAAAAAAAACCTACCTTAACTAGCTTCTTGTTTTCCAGTATCACCCATATAGTTTGTATCTACTGCTCTATTTTGAGACTTAATATCCGCAAAGGTCATATCTTAATAAAGATTAGGCTCCTGGTGTCTTTCCGGTTGTATTGAGAACGGTTACTGTTCTTACTAAACGCTTTCAGACTATATCAGGTACGTATTTTTTCATCGATTGAGAGAAGTCATAGATGAGCCATATAGAGTTTAGCGCGGTAAATTTAAACAAATCTATTTCGTGATTTCGAAATAGTTCAGCTGAAAATAGTTTTTGGAATTAAAAAGTCTTCATTAAAAATAAAAGAAGTTCACCAAAAGATTTTACGAGTAATGGAAAATCAATGACTTTTAAATTAAAGACAAATTCTACTGATCCGATTTTCTTCGAACGCCACACAGCAAAAATTCGTTCATCTGTCCAAACAATTCGATTCTTGCCATAATATACGAGGATCGTTAAATAAGTTTCCAGACTTTTTTCGTAAGGGCACTTTTATTGATAGTACACACATGAAACTCTAGTCCCCTTCGAAGTAATCTCCTCCGACAGCAATGCACTTGTTGTACCGTTCCAACAACTTTTGGAAGGCTCCATGGAAGTCCTCTTGTGGAAAGAGATAAGTAACTCAACCTTGCTAGAGAATTGAAAAAACTATGGAACATGTAGGTGACAATCATACCAACAGTGATTGGTGCTTTTGGCACGGTAAGTAAAGGATTATTAAGGGGCCTGGGAGATTTAGAAGTTGGCTGCCGAGTGGAGACTATCCAAACAATAGCATTATTGAAAACGGACCGAATACTGAGAAGATTCCTGGAGACTTGAGGAGACTTGTGTTGTATAGCCATATAATACATATGCAACTATACAGATATACATGCAGAAGCATATTGAACACAATAAAGACGAGCGGCACAGTTCTTTAGAAAAATATACCTCTCACTTTATTTGAAAGGTTTGAGTGTGAGAGGGAGTTGGGGACCGAACAGAACTGCAACATATTGATCCCCACTCTTATGTCCATCAGCGTTTCTTTCCCGTTCTCCAGGGTTGCTCAACCGGATGCCCGAGGGCCTAGCTCTATGCTGGGCGCTGTTTTCTCTACAGCATCATTTCTCCAACTCTTCTGATCCCCAAACTCATCTGATCTCCAACTGCTCAATCGGGGATCCTGAAGGCCCCTTCTGATGGGTGCTGTTTTCTGAACAGCATCATTTTCCAACTCTCTGATCTCCATCTCGTCTGATCCCCAACTGCTCAATCTGGTGTCCCGAGGGCCCCTTCTGCCGGGTGCTGTTTTCTCTATAGCATCATTTCTCCAACTCTCTGATCCCCAAACTAGTTGAATTTCCTGTGCACTGAGTTATATAATAGTTCAACGTCCACTCAATCTCTTCCCATGAATGGTCAACGGAATATGCCTCTTCCGCCGTCTTTGGAATGGCAGGTTTTGATCATCATCGAGCGGAAATAACTGTCATGCAGTTCACAGGTCACCCTCTTCTGGTGCATCAGTTTGTGAGTGTACCGTGGGATTTTAACCCTGTCCAATTTTGTCAGCCAAGCTCGCCCACGGCAATGGAATATGCAACTTCCGCTGTCTTTGGAATGGCATGTTTGTCCGGGTCGGAGGTCAATATACAACACTTGCTGTCACTCAGTCTCCAGTGAAAGACCATCAGTTTACGCTGATGTGAAAAACTCTAATGAGTAATAATAATAATAATGATAATAATAATAAAAACTA
The DNA here is from genome assembly GCA_963585895.1 of Sepioteuthis lessoniana. NCBI lineage: Eukaryota > Metazoa > Mollusca > Cephalopoda > Myopsida > Loliginidae > Sepioteuthis > Sepioteuthis lessoniana. The sequence continues at coordinate 56,895,430 of OY757912.1, forward strand.
TTTCACACAAGAAAACCTGGACATGGCTAAGAAAAGGAAACTTTAAAAGAGAAACAGAATCTCTCCTAATAGCAGCGCAAAACAACGCCATAAGAGCCAATAATATCAAAGCGATAATATATAAGACACAACAAAATAGCAAATGTAAGCTATTTGGTGACAGAGACGAAATGATCAATCACATAATTAGCGAATGCAGCAAATTAGCACAGAAGGATTAAAAGACTAGACACTTCCGGGTGGGCAAGGTGATCCACTGGGAAATGTACAAGAAACTTAAATTTGACCACACCAACAAACGGTATACGCACAACCCAGCACCTGTCCTAGAAAATGACACACATAAACTCCTTTGGGACTTTGGCATACCTACGGATCACCTAATATCGGCCAGAAGACCAGACTTTATAATAATCAACAAAAAAAAAAAAAAAGAGAATTTGCTAAATTGTCGACTTCGTTGTCTCGGCTGACCACAGAATAAAATTAAAAGAATGGGAAAAGAAGGATTAGTACCACGACCTTGCTAGGCAATTGAAAAAGCTATGGAACATGAAGGTAATAATTATACCAATTGTAATTGGTGCGTTTGGAACAGTAACTAAAGGATTACTAAAGGTGACTGGAGGACTTGGAGGTTGGCGGAGGAGCGGAGACCATCCAAACTACGACATTATTGAGAACGGCCAGAACACTGAGAAGAGTCCTGGATACTTGAGGAGACTTGCTGTCACTCAAACGCCAGTGAAAGACCATCAGCTAACGCTGATGTGAAAAACTCTAATAAGTAAATAATAATAAAATGACAAAACGAATTTAAATAAAAATGTCAAGAAATTGTTTTGATCCTACTATACCAAACAATAAAACAACAACCAGTTTTGTTTAATGTATCTTCGGTTTTAGCCAAATTAATCATACAGAGGTGGTCGTGGCATAACGGTTATCACTGTAGCAATTGAAATCAGCGATATGAATTCAAAACCTGAACAAGGCTGTTTGTATTTCACGCAATACTGATACCCTTGGGAAAATTATGAATCCAACTATTCCCCCCCCCCCCCGTTCTGGACAAATGGAAGGGCAGACTGAAATCTGTTACCTTGGGATAACAACCGGTGAGACTAGGTGAACCGCGGATCGATACTGCCACATAAGCATAAGTGCGCTGAATTTGCGAGTGCGTAAAATTTATGCAATTATCAACCTAGAGAAAGAATATTTATCAGATGAAATGTTTGCATTATGCACTAGCCTCATTTGTGCATCTGTTCTTTTGTGCTGAGTCAGTTATGTCGTTTCCCAAGGATGGATATACAGGATGTTTCAAAATATTTGATGTTATCTGAGATGTACATTATGTTTTTTTAAAAAAATCAATATCATTTTATAATCTAATAACTGGACCAATTCTCCTTCAAATGACCTTAAATTTTTACAGCATGTGTAGAAACAACTCAAAGTGGTATGTCTAATATTTAAATGCTTCTTCTTTTCTAGTGAATACCATTTCTATATCTGAAAAGAAAAAAGCCATAAAACATTGAATATAGAATGTTGAAATTTTTCAACACCTGATGTTAAAATTTTAGATTATTTGAACAAGAATTGGTAAAGTTAGATCACAAAAGAATGTCTTTTTTTCTGAAACACTCCGTATTTTGCGTGTAAATCTTAAGAGAGACAAATTTAATCCAAACTTTTCATTGGTCATGTATAGACGAACAAATTGACAAATATTGCGTCTGCTGGATAGATTTAGCGATACTGTAAGTGTGCAGGGTCTAAAAAGTTCAGTACGGCCATCTTTGTTAATTGCCGATGATGAAATTCTTGGAAATGTGCCCCACCACTTAACTTGACCACTCAGAAAACCTCTTACACAGTCATTGCTATTTTCAACGTTATAGAGGAGTTAGTATTGTTGAAAGACAAGTTGTCATAAAGAAGGTGGCATTCTTTTTGAAAGAACCTGTAGTTATTACGAAAAAGGATTTTTTTTTCGATTATACAAGAATCGTTTCAAAAGCCGCCTATTTTCAAAGACCTTTCAATAGACAGAGGAAGCCCCATTGCTCTATTTGATATAGCAAGTTTTCACCACTAATGTACTATTTGTTCCACGCAAACACGCCATGTATTTTCGCCAGCAATGAACAAGCATTTGCACGCCACAGTTGCAAGAGGGTCGTTTCGGAATAAATATTTTTAATACCCCATAATGTAAGAGGCGGATATTAGTAGTATTGCAGTAGAATTAAAACCTTCCACAATAAGATATTTTTGATTTCCTACGGATAGAAGGAAACCAAACGGTGGGTAGGAGCACAGTTGAGCAGTAAGATGTTTCAGTAGTGGCATCAACCCGCAAAATGAGAAGAGATTTCCATCAACATGTCCACGCGATTTCTGCTGATGAAAATGAATTATGTAGACAAAACTTACCTGAAAACGATGCCGTAAACGCTAGTGTGAAAAAGTGGGTTGCCTCTGTTGGTGCAGATGTTTACGCGCACCGTATGCAGGTTCTTATAAATCGCTGGTAAAACTGTTATATATCTTTAAAAATTCTTACCTAATATTTACAAAGGGAACCTCTCTGAAACTGGTAGACAAATTCACCTACCTAGGAAGCAGTGTCTCATCAACCGAAAAAGACATCGACACGCGGCTAACGAAGGCATGGACAGCTATCAATAAGCTATCGATCATATGGAAATCAAACCTGACCGATAAAATGAAACGCAGTTTCTTCCAGGCAGCGGTCGTGTCGATACTGCTGTATGGATGCACTACTTGGATGCTAACAAAACGGCTGGAGAAGAAGCTAGACGGCTATTACACAAGAATGTTGCAAGCAATATTGAATAAGTCCTGGCAGCAACACCCCACAAGGCACCAACTATACGGCCACCTGCCTCCCATCACGAAAACTATCCAAGTTAGACGAACCAGACACGCAGGACACTGCTAGAGAAGCAAAGACGATCTCATGTGATGTACTCCAATGGACCCCCACATATGGCCGAACAAAAGCAGGACGACCAGCTAGAACATACATACAGCAGCTATATGAGGATACGGGATGTAGCCCTGAAGACCTGCCAGGGGCGATGAACGATAGGGAAAAGTGGCGAGAGAGGGTCAGAGATATCCGTGCTAGCGGCACGACATGATGATGATGATTATACATGACTTTAAGTTATAATTCCTATCCAATACAAATAATTAAAAAGTTTTTACAAATCTTTTAGCTTTTATTCCCACCTTATACAAATAATTTATACAGATATATGGTTTCAAGTATTCCCATTCAATACTAATAATTTGCAAGCAATTAGATTTATGAGGGTAGAAAACTTCATAGGCTGAAAAGTTCTTGTGATGACATCATATCTGCTGTTGATGACTTTTCTAGTATATGGGATCCAACCACTGGAACAGCGAACTGAGTTAAAGATAAACCTCGTTTGATCATATTCCATGGGAGTGTCTTTGTTCATCTATGAACTTTTCAGCCGACCCTGGTCGTTCACAATCGTTTCAAACCTGTAAACACATCATACTCAAAATATCACTTTTTTGGTGCTAATGTATCAATGCAGTTCAAAATCATCCTAAACATGATCTCAAATAAATCTATTTGATCTATGAATGAGATCCTATTAGTTATTACCGCGCGGTGTTAGGGTAATGTCAACAGAGGGTTAGCTCCACATTCCCTTGACTTATGACATCTTTAACTTACTATGACACTTTTTGGTGGGGTCTTACCTGTCTGCAGAGGATGTAGTTGGCATATTCTACACCCCGCCAACATGGCGTATATCTATTTTTATTTCCGTGAACATTAATAGGAAACAACTTTTGGGGTGCCCCGCGAACAACTCCACTGGTTGCACCCAAAACAATAATTTCGAAATGTCCCATTGCAGCAAGTTCTATGATTTAGGTTTTTCGGATCAATCTTAACAAGGCTCCAATCTTTTACAGAGGGATGGTCTGGGCTGACCATTTTCTTGGATTTTTCAGCTCGAATTCCCCATTTACAAATGGTTTTAAAAGAAATCTTACGGGAAATTCATGAACAGCCTGGCCCTTAAAGCTTAAATCATTTTCTTTGCATCTTCAACACCTGTTGCGGTCCCGTTTATACTCATTCAAGTATGACATTTAAAAAAAACCCGTGAGACGTATAATTTTCTGTGTTTGCCTAAATAACGAACAAAATGAAATAAGTTAACAGAATAAACAAAAATCTTCGTAAAATAATTTTCTTGTAAAACAATCTTTCTTTCTCCCTCTCACTCTTTCTCTCTTTCTCTATTTCAGTCTCCTTCCCTCCCTTACTAACACTTCTCTCGCTCCCTTACTTTATATATTTCTCTCCTCTCCTCCTCCTCCTCCTCTCACCCCCTCTCTCTCTCTTTCATATTATATCTTAACCCTCCTTTTCACTTTTCTCCTCTCTCTCCGTCCCTTCTTCCCTCTCTCTCTCTCGCTCTCTCTCTCTCTCTCTCTCTCTCTCTCTCTCTCTCTCTATATATATATATATATATATATGCATTAAAATGGATAGATAGAGTGAAATAGAGAGAGAGAGAAAAAAAGATAGAGCGAGAGAGAAAAAGAGATTTAGGGTTAAAAACAACATACTTCCTGTGTTTTTCTTTTCTGTACAGAGAGCAGAACCACATATATATCTCAATGTTAAAATCCTGAATTAAAACCGTTGATAAAAACGAATTAAAAAAGGTTTTCTTCTACCAATATTATCTGCGTTCCAACGAGTTTTAAGTGATTTTCTCACTTGTTAGACGCGTAATATACAGGAAAATCATATTTACGAGTAATTCATTATTATATTAACATAAGTTTCTCATATTACGTGGAAATATGATTTTTTTAATATTCCAACACACACACACACACACACACACACACACACACAGATGTACTTAAAAAAACTATAATCCATGACTGTTTATAATTCAGGTTGAGAATATATAAAAATGGTCTATGCTCACAAAAACAAAGTAATGCTAGTTTAAACTCTAAAGATATTAACATACCATCAACTGTAAGTTTCACACGTTTTTTTTTCAAATTGCTAAATGATTGTAATATATATATATATATCACAACTCTTCAGTGTGGCTAGACACGTAAGATGCTTAAAGCTGGGATCGAAACATGCCCAACTTTACGTTAGACTTAGTATCATATCGCTCAGCCAACAAGCGAACCACGTCAGCATGGAATTATAAGGCATTAAATGTAAACAAACGAAAGCTACTACTTATAATAGCTTTCGTTTGTTTACATTTATACCTTACCGGGTTACATTATGCGAGTGGCAGCCGTCAATACCTTCGCCAGAGGGTATATATATATATATATATATATATATATAAAATAAAAGAGACACAAAAGACAACGAATCAAGAAAACAGGCAGTGCTAGGATAGCCCAAAAGTGTCATAAAAATATTTTGTTTCATGCAAACACCCACCCCCGACCCGCTTATAAAGCAAGCTCTCCGAGTCCTGATATTTTCTTCAATGCACGATCTATTTTTCCCTCTCTATTTTACTCCTTGAAAGTTTTTCACACTAGCGTTTGCTGGTAGTCTTTCACTGGAGTCCGAGTGACAGCAAGTCTTCTTAGGTCTCCACGACTCTTCTCAATATTCTGGCCAATCATAACAATGGTGTTGTTTGAATATTTTTGATTCGTCCTCTTATTACCAACTCTTCCAGCCCCCTTTCAAAGCCCTTGGAGGCCGTTCCAAGTTCTCCAATTACAGTAGGTATCACAGTCACTCTTTTCACTTTCTTTGGTTTTACTCTGTCGTCTGTTGGGACGGTAAAGTCCAATATACGGCTAAGTCTCTCTTTTTTTGTTTGTTGATTATCACTAGGTCTTGTCTTCTGGCCGCGATTATGTGGTCTATTTTTATCTGAAAATTCCAAAACATTTTAGGAATTTTATTATTTCATCAGAGAGATCAGATTTTCATATGTCTGACAAGCAAAAATTTGATGACAGACCTCTATTCAAGCCGAGCGCACTCTATTTGACTTGCTGCCATTTTGAATAGCCTGAAAACAAATATTTTGGCGAAATTAAAATAATTGTTGTATTAAATCAATTCCAAACAACGCAGATTACATTTATGGAAGAAAATTGGTTTTGTCAAAAAAAATCTTTTTTTATAGAATGACCCTCGTATTTCTCATCCGATGTTTATATATATATATATATATATATATAATCAAGTCGTCCTGATAGCATAGAGTTCCCTGACTCTTTCTAGCAGTCCGTCCAAATCTTCCATCGCTCCTGGCAGGTCTTCTAGACTGCGTCCAGTGTCTGCACAGTGCTGATGTATACAAATCCTTGCTGGTCGGGCAACATTGGCGTATTCAAGTGTAGGAGTCCATAAGATAACATTGATTATGAGTTCGTTCTCATTTCAATTGCCATGTTAAGCATGTCTTTTTCGTCTTACTTGGATGGCTTGTTTGATAGGAGGTAAGTGGCCGAACACCTACTGTTTTGTGTCAAGTCGTTTCCAGCTTTTGTTCAAAACAATACACACGCACGCACACACACACACACACACACACACACATACAGACACACACACACACACACACACACACACACACACACACACCAAGAATCTAATATTCGAAGAAATAGAATTTCTAATTAATCAATAATTACACCTGGAGTTCAATGTTATTACTATTTTGTACTTTTAAAGTTTTGTAATTTGGGCTATTTATCATATTCGGTGCGTTTATACCACAACAGTCTCTCAACTTCAGGTTCCTTCTCTTGAACAATGTGTTTAAAGTGTTAGACTGTTTATTGATCAGTTGGAGGAAGAATCTATCCTCATTTGCTACCATTAATTTGCTATATGGTGGATTATTACCAAATGATGTTGCTATATGGTGGATTATTACCGAATAATGTTTCTGATTGCGTTACTTTTTTTTGCGATTCAAACCGTTAGAATCATTAAATTCCTGATTGGCTTGGTCTCTACTGTTTTGAACAGCGTTTACACGATCATTCTTAGATGGATGGAACATTTGACCACTGCCGGAATTTATAGCAAGTCTTTTAGAAATCGACTAGTGAATATATTTAATTACATCTGGGAGTAGTCCGTGCTGCTATTAATGTGTACAGGTACATTATTGGACTTTCTGTGTGGCTTATATGATCCGTCCTCCAAGTTTAACGTCACATCAAGAAAATTCATCTCCTTTCTATTACATACCACAAAGACAAGCCATAATTCTTGAAAAGTTTGATTAGATCTGGGATTCCTGGGGACAAGTAACCTATCATGACGATAAAGTACAGCATTTTGATTATTGAATACGCGCGCCATTTTCCATAGAAGTAATATTCCTACGAAGGTGAAACAATGGCTTGTTGCAGGTATTATGCTTTTTTAGGATATTACTATTATTATCAATATTAGTTTTCTGCTTGCAATGTTAACTGTTGGATTTTCACTGGCCTCTAAGTGACAACAAGTATCTTCTGGTCTCCAGGTTTCCTCGGAGTCATCTAGCCAACTTAAACAATGCGTGGATGGTCCCGATTGTTCATCTGATTTCCAATTCCTTCACTCTCCTTTCGAGGTCTTTGAAGCCCGTACCATGCGTGCCAATAACAACTGGTATGAAAATCATCTTCATATTCTTCAACATCTCTGGCAAGATCAAAGTACTTATATATCTTTTCGCTTTCTTTTATTTTCACTTTGTGGTCCAATTATTATTATTATTATTATTATTATTATTATTATTATTATTATTATTATTTATTTATTTATTTAAGAGCTTTCACACAAGCGTTAGCTGATGGTTTCTCGTTGGAATTTGAGTGACAGAAACTCTTTTTAAGTCTGCAGTATTCTTCTCAGTATTCTGACCTAGCTTAATAATGCTGTAATCTGGATGGTCTCTACTTGTCCTCAAATTTCCAAATCTTCCAGTTCCTTTACCAATCTTTTGGAGATTGTCTCAAGTGCACCAACCAAAATTGGTACTACCGTCACCTTCATGTGCCATTTTTTAGTTCTCTAGCAAGGTCTAGGTACTTATCTCTCTTTTCCCTTTCTTTATTTTCACTCTGTGGTCTAGCGGGATGGCCAAGTTCACTATTCGGCAGGTTATTTTTTTGTATTTACAAAAAAAAAAAAAAAAACGCATATTAAAAAAAAGTTTTATATAATTTTTGTTTTTTCTTTTTTTTAATGTTCAACGGTAAAATAAAACCAGCGATTTTTAAAAAATAAATAGATATCAGTGTAAATCATATCCTAATCATACAAAATATTAGTATGTAAAGAGTTTGACTTTACTGAGTATTCCACGGGGGTTCTTGAGTCAAATGATACCAAACTTAATAAATATCTACGTTATCTTTGATAGATGCCTAATCATGGTAAAGTAGATGGTGAACATGATGAACAAACTTTGTTCAGTTTGATCTTTACTGGTGCGCCTCATTGATCCTTACCGAGTATATAGTTATACGATTACTAGCCGACGCTTCATTGTAAGGTATTGTTCAGCGAAATAGTCTGTGAAACCATCATTACTGTTTTAGATTCTCACTGAGTACCCAGAAGTTGTGGCCTTGTGCCAAACTCGGCTACCAATATTATTTCTGGTAAATGTTTTGTTGTAAGGAAGGGTTTATAAATAAATCTACCGGTCTAATGATACAGTTTAGCGAGTTAGCTTTTCACTAGGCGACTTGAAATTGTGTCCTTGAGTCAGACTCACCTAAGCTTAGTAAATACCTATATTCGCTCTGGTGGCTGCATTGAAATGAAGTGATTATTATAGAAACAATCTAGCAGACCAATTATACTGTCTAGTAAGTTAGCTACTTCCAGGGAGAATCACGATTGTGCCCTTGTGTCAGACTCGGCAGAGCTTAGAAAAATTGTTTCGCGGACTCTTTCAAGGTCCCATCCTGCCCTCTCACTAAATTACGCCCTTCGACTTTCACATTCTACGGCTCTCCGACAGTGGGAAAAATTCTTATTGTATAGAGTGCCCCCCCCCAAAAAAAACAGAACCCATATATTTTTGACTGAAATTCATAAATTTAATTCTAGCCTTTTCTTTTTTCAGGATATGTGCAAAGCATCCAAGATTACTTAAACTTTTGGCCATAATCATACACAGACAGAAGTTTGAGTGTACAAAATTAGAATTGTTTTGCTTTATTTTTGTAGAAGTAATAAAAAAGTTTATGGGTTCTGTTTTTTTGGGAGTCACCCTGTATATCGAATTCAATCCTCATTGAAGGTCAAAAGTTTATAATCAGATTTTTTCTCGCCTTATCAGTGGTTCTTTGAATATGCTGACTCTATCCCCTGCAGAGGGGTAGGTATTTACTCAACCACTACGCACAAGCAGGATGAGACACAAGATCATTTTTTAAGTCAAGTGTTAAACTTGACTTAAAAAATGATCTTGTGTCTAAGGTTTTAATTCAGAGTTTTCTTTTTCCTAGATCAGTTGCCATATCAAGTTTAAATAACATTGTCTGCTCATCCAGATTTGGGGAGAGACTAGTTGAGTTCATACATTTCCTAAGGATATTAGCTCTATGTGAAATGCCAAGAGTATCGTTCAGGATATGAAATCAGGTTGCAAGACGCTCAAAAATGGTATCCTGGGTATGACAATAAACTACATCTGATATCGAGGCTCCAATTTGGGGCGGGGGGTATTGATTCATTGCCATTATACGAAGGCTCACAATGATCCTGAGTGGTAGTATCTGTTAGGTCCTATCTATGGATTAAATATATCTATTTAAAGATTAAATTTAATGGATTAAATATATCTATTTAAAGATTATTCGTATTCAATAGAACTGTGTGTAAAAAGAACGATCTTAAGAAACAACTCCACAAATAATGTAAATATGAATATGATTCCCTAACCTCAAGTTATAAAATAAACCTAGATGGGTTGGAATGCAGTTAAAATCAAACAAACAACCAGATTATCTCTGGATACTCCACTGTGAAGAAAGAGTAGGCGAGCTAATACAGTCGACCATTATTTCTATATAATAATCTAAGCGATGAAAATACATGGCATATAGATGTATTCTTGTGAGCAGATCAAAGAGGCAGCAAAAAAGAATGGTAAAACAGGTAAATATTCATGCAGACGACGTGACGTAAGACCTCTGTGAACCATTTGGGATATTTCACTTTTCTTTTCCAGCACCTTCCTGGCCTGACACCTCTTTTACAATTCTTAGCGCGTAGTTCCCTTGGTGACTTGTGGAAGTCTTCGTTTAGATGTAGACAGCAGCCATTTCACCCGAATCGAAGGGAAAATCGCGAAAAAGAATTACGTGAAGCAACAAAGGGAATTTTATCACAGCAAAGTTCACTTGTATGTGACTGCAACAGTTCGTCGTTACAGACCAATTACCGTATGATAGAGAATCCGCCATCCTGTCTATCTAACGCAACTCAATACACGCAAATAAATGCATACACACTGTTATACGTAGTCTGTACTTCATAGACTCGCGTTTGGCACAAGAGGATTGTTGAGGAGATATATTCAGTTTAATATAATACTATGCTAAAACTTTAGTTTTAGTTTCTCTCTTTTTTTTTCTTCTGCTCAGATCTTATCTACTTGTGAGAGAATCTCATTACATTCAAGTAAATTTATATTTCTATCCCTGTCTGTCAACATCTATCTATCTATCTATCTATCTATCTATCTATCTCACATTATTCATTCACACACACACACACACACACACACACACACACACACACACACACACACACACACACTCATGTATATATATATATATATATATATATATATATATATAGTATTGTTTATTTTGGCAGAAGTCCTTCCTTGAGACATGATTTGTTGAAGATGACTGACGCGTATCGCAAGTTTTCTATTGAGCTTTTTTTTTGTGCACGCACAGGAGAAATCTATCTGAAATATTGCATATGAAGAAATCGTCCGAAAGACTGCTCGTTCCTTGTACTTTCTATAAATTCAATGCTATTTTCAGAGTCGTGTAGAAAGTTCTCATATTAGAGGGGCTGTGAGAATATGCTTTTGTAACAAGTGATAAAAGAGTTTAATCGCCAAAAATGGTCAAAATATTGTAGTCGTATTTAAAAGAGAGGTTATTAAAAGTGAATTTTCTCATTTTTTTAATAATTATTGCTTCTAATTTTTGAGTCTCTACTTGCAACTGGATGTATATGTTATTTGTGTATTTTCCACTAGTTTTTCTTTATATGGGATGATAGTATTCCGTGTTTATTTCGGGGTTTCTTATAGCACACTGCTCATAAATATGTCAGTCTTCACGATAGGATTATGGTGGTGGGGGGCAACGTAGATATTTACAGTTTTCTTATAAGTAATGTATGTATGTATGTATTGCACATGAAAATATTCTTGGACATATTAGAATTTCTTTAAAATGATTTTTACAAAACTAAATAACATTTCTTAATTCCCACACTTTTCTTTGTATAAGACAGCTTACTCACTAGGAGCAACATCAAGTATAATTTGAAATCATAATAAGGGCTTGTAACTCAGTTCACTAATTTCAATTAAGCCCAATTAGCTAGGGCTGAGGTAAGACCCCCAACTAGTATCCTGGATATGATACTAATTATTTTGGTGGAGAGGGTCAAGTTCTGGAGCTTTGAGGAATCTGGTGTACTCCTTCATTGCCATTACTCTCAGGTACACTCAGGCTCGGAGTGGTAGTACCTGATAGGGTTCCATCTATGGGTCAAATAGAACTTAATGTAGTATAGTAATACTTGAAACCATTTAATTGTGTGCAAACAAATGAGCTCTAACTCGTTTAAAAAGTTACCAACCAACTAATCGTTTACAAATCCTATATAAGATATGTATGTATGTATGTATGTATGAACAGAATTTCACATTAAATAACCTAAAAGGGTTAATATGCCATTAAATTTTACCAACTGACCAACCAATCAGCTAATCTCTTTCAAATGGAATATTCTGGAGACGAATAAAATTGTTACAGTTACAGTTACACACACACACACACATACATATATATATATATATATATATATATATATATATATATATATATGTGTGTGTGTGTGTGTGTGTGTGTGTGTGTGTGTGTGTTTCCATTACAATAAAAGTAAGCCATACAATTTTCAGACAGTGAATATATGAATAAATATAAAGACCAAAAGAAAAGTCAAAGCAAAATGAAAAGAATTTTTGATTAAAAGAAAAAAGAATTATTTAATAAACGCTATTAAAAATATCCACGAAATTTCAGCATTAATTTTTTATTTCCAAAAACCTGCTTTTTATTCGAAGCTGTTTTTTTAATTCCTTGCAACTTAAACTTGAGAACATTTTGATAGAACAGTTATTTGAATAAGTGTTCCATTCAAGGAAGAACAATAAGAACGCTGATGTATAAAAAAATAATCTGTCTCTTTTCTTTTTCTTTTTATCATCCGAAATGTACGAAATAGTAAAGTGAGGGAGAGAGATGAAATGTACACATAGGGTGAGATACAAATCTTCAGTGAACCGCTTCTTTTTCGTTCTACTTTCGGGAGACTGGTACAGGGTTACCTAAAAGCATTGAATCATCTTTGTTTCTGCTCGCTTCTCTACTTACGCGATTCTCGTCTGGGCCATCTCTAGGCATCAAATCATTTTCGTTTCTACTCGCTTCTCGACTTTCACGAGTTTTGTCAGGGCCATCTCAAGCCACCGAATCATCTTAGATTCTCCTCGCTTCTTTGCTTTCGTGGGTCTGGAACAACTCAGGCCTTTCTCTACCTCTCAACCCTGGGCAGTCTGGCGCAAGGCCAGTGCCCAGAACAGCGTAACGTCTAGAAGCTCCTCTACCGATCTTCGTTCTCTGCTCGTCTCAGCTGGGGTTGATATCTTTCCTAGTTTATATACTTTTCCAGATGCCACGCAAATCCTAACAAATTTATGTGGACACGCCTCCTGTCTTGCATGCCACCCACGCAATTCATGCGGCACTTCCGTTATGTTTACTTTAGGAAACAGGTCTATTTCCAGTTATGCTATCTACGCAGTTTACGCAGCATGTCAAAAAGGGATCTTCTCGTCAATATTCAAGTTTGGATTGAACCGGTGATATTTGTAAAAATGTACAGTATGAAAAGTTTACTTATAACAGAAAAAAGCCCGGTTAGCGAGGCTTAGAAAACGGTGACTCTATTCACTGTAAAGATGTAAAACTTCCTTGAAAAAAAGCTGTTCTGGGTATAATACTAAACTATATCTGAAGGTGAGACTACAGTTCTGAAGATCTAGTGGTGGACTACTGCTTTATTGCCATCATTCTCTGGTCCACTTTGAACCAGGAATGGTCATACCTGTTAGAGTTACATCTATAGATCAAATGGAAAAAAAAACATTATTCGTATTTGATGAGACCGTATGCAAAAGATCTCTAACGAAACAACTTTACAAAAACTACAAATATGATCGTACTATGAATGCGATTCTCAAACCAATATGCATGAAATAGCTCTAAACGGGTTGATATGCCATTAGTCAATTATAATTGGGAGAAGAAAATTAGGTTAAGATTTCTTTCTTTGACGGTAATTACTTTCTTCTGAACTTTTTATACTTATGTAGGCTAGGTTTGAATATAATGAATTGTATATATTTACCCAACTCTTCCGTTATGAGCAGGATGTCAAACAATGTCAATCATTAACTGGAGTAAAGCTGGTTTGAATTTAGAGTTTTCCATCACCTTGACTGAAAATAAAATAAAATACCCAGTTTCCGCTACTATATACCAATAGTGGGGGATATTTGTTCAACCCCTCCGCCACGAGTAGGATGTGACAAAAGGACAATTTGTGGGCGGAATAAAACTGGTTTGAATTCAGAGTTTTCCTTCGCCTCGAATGGTTGCTTTACCAAGACTCATGAACGAGTAGTAGTAGTAGTAGTAGTAGAGGTAGTATTTAAACCAATGAACACAACTGATCGACAAAGCCTTTTTCCGCAGCACCCATTTCTCTTTCTCTTTAATTAACGTGACACTTTCGGGTGAACAGATTCATAACTCTAACGAGAACTATATATATATATATATATATATATATATATATATATATTCTAGCAATCCATCTCAAATCTTAATCCCAGCCTGCAAATATGAATTCATCAATATCAATTTTTCATATATATGTTTGTTTGCATCCTAAATCTACTGACAATTTTTTTTTTCTTCGGAACCTTACTGCAGTACATATTTGAGTGCTTGTCTATTAGATCGTTAGCAGCAAGTTCGATTTTCACAGACTGCTTCATACTTCTGGCCTTGTGGAAAACTAAGGACAGCTTAGTAAATGACCCTATAAGGTTTTTGTATTCATGAACTGCGGTAACTTTATTTTATCTAACGACCACATCGCCCTAAAAGAACACATTCTCACGATTTTATTTAATAAAACCTTAATTTTCTTCTGAACTAAGGATACCAGGGTTAAATTATTTCTACTGGAACATTATACAGTCAAAACCGATATTATTAGGTATTATTTATTACCAAACTCTACAGCATTAAAATATTACGACCAAAAATAAAATCGCAACAGCTCTATAACCGAAAATATAATTGTATAAATAAATATAAAGGTGTACTTATTTTTGGACTGTTACATATTAATATCAATTTATCTAGTCGTTCTGTCGGTTGGGGGTATAGAATATGGTGACTAAATCTGTTGGCCGTGAGTTCTGACACTTAATGCCTGTGGAGGAGATCCTGGTGGCTGAGTGGTCATGTGACCTGCAACACTTCACTTTGGCTCTTACTTAGGCTAAACGGTCGGTCGGAGAGACCCGATCCAACCAATCGGCTGGTCATGTCAAGCCCTGGTACCTATATGATTAATTTTCTCCAAATCAGATACTTCAGAAATAGATACATAATTATCTAGATTTGTTGAATTGAATCACAGAATTTAGTCCAACTGTTACTTTTCTTGATTGATAGAATCGTCTCCAACGAAGAAAACATGCGAGCCGTGAAAATTCCCCAAGTAGATGACTCTGGAAAAAATATATTACAAATCCAGTAGCAAGCACCAAAACAAACAATGTAAAGCCAAAACATATTCCTATTGCCCCAACCAAACTCGAACCATCCTCCCAATCCAAAATAAAGGATACCCAACAAACAACTGAACAAAACCGACTACAAATATAAAACCCGTAATCACCTCAATTCAGAAACCCTTCAACATAAACAAAGAGAAACTAAACATTAAACAAGACCATACAAATAAACAAAACCAATGTATCTCCCAAGGATCAAAACACAATAGAACCGAAACTCTAATTAAATCTGAGAGGGTAGAAAGTATGAATGTTGAAACTGATGACAATTGAAAACTTCTCAGCAATTGCTAGATAAAGAATATAAGATACTTCTACGAAACAAGCAAAATTGTCTCCTAACCATTGCCTCTAACAATTCAGTGAAAAACAAAACTATTTACCAACAAATTATTCGCTTATTAATCATATATATATTGATATATGTATTGATTTGGGATTAAATAGTTCACAAGTGTTGATATGCCATTAACCTTACCTAATCTATCACAGTCTCTCCTAGAACAGCGAGATTAGTTCGCTAACCATACCTTACCTAATCTACTAATCTATCACAGTCTCTCCTAGTCAGCGAGATTAGTTCGCTAACCATTACACTTTGTGAGGCACCCTGTATGCTTTCTACAAGTATTTTCTTATAGAAAAAAATTCCTCGCTCTTCACAGCTTCTTAGAATATCAGAAATGATTTGCCCAGTTCGTGAATAAATCATAAGCTATCTTAGTCTGTATGATTTCCGATCTATTTCTTCCTTTCTTTCTCTGAAAACGTGTGTGTGTGTGTGTGTGTGTGTGTGTGTGTGTGTGTGCGTGTGTGTGTGTGTGTGTGTGTGCAGTTTGGAATAAAATCTGTCTGTGTAAGAAAATACGGAAAATTAAATAACATGTTTCACTAAAAGAATAGCTTCATGAAAAATGAAATTTTATTTTTCAAAAAAGAAGTTTACCCTTAAGTGTGAGAAATGTCAGTTTTTCATTTATTTCTAATTCTTTTTTATTCATTCCTTTTCTCTCTCTCCCCCCTCACTATCTCTCTTCCCACCACACACACACACACACATATATATTTGTGTTAACACTGGCTTACTCGAGGATCGGTAACGCGAATTTTTATCCTGTTTTTGTTCTATTTTTATTTTATAGTTGAAAATATTGTTCTATTGGTCTGCATTTTTATTAATAGGGCACAGAAATTTTTATTGATTAAAAATGCTTTTAGTGTTAAATTTTAATTCCGATTATACATATGAATATATATTCGGGGAGAGAGAGAGAGAGAGAGAGAGAGTTCGATGGCTTAATCACGCAAAAAGGAAAATACCACAGACATTTCACTTTATCAGATATATTTACCAAAATTACATGAAAATATCTTGAAATACTATAGATTAGATTTATTTACAGAAATTGCCATTGGCATAAACCGCGACCTCTAGACCACTTCGTTATTCTTCCCAAGCCTTTTCGACGGTCTCCTTGTTTAAATTGGTAAATGCAGTCGTTTTCTTTGCCTTCAATTTATCTTGGTATTTCACGGAGTTTTGTTAGTCTATCTCGCTCAACTGCGTACCACAAATAATAATCAAGGGGATTGCAATCTGTTGTGTAAGATGGTCAGATATTAGGGTGATATGGTCACGGAAATTTTCTTACAGCTAGGACTGGGTTCTCCTACTTGTGTGGCATAGCGTAGAGTTTTGTTACGAAACGTAAGTCTTCAAACAACCACCTTCTCGATCCATAGCAGCAGACCTCCTCCAAGCTCTTAATACAGACGTCCGTGTAGAATCTGAGAAGATGAATAGTGGCATAATTTCACTATCACTAGTGACCACTCCAAACATGATGCTGACTGGAATTTTTGTTTTCCATCAATATGAATAAGAATCTACCCTCAGTTTAGATCTCAAACACTCTGGAATCTTCGTATTGGAACTCCTGGGAGTAATACCAACAGTGTAGCATGCTGTTTTCTAATTTCTGGGGGAGAGAATTGCATTATGGTGCTGCTTTTCTCACACAAAATGTTTAACTGAGTCTTGTGGCACAGTATACAAAACCTGAAACAAATAAAGTTCACGTTTGAAATTAATAATTCAAAATGGTGACAATTTAAACATGGCAGTTGGTTGTGTTTCTGTGTGTGTGTGCGGATATATATATATATATATATATATATATATATATATATATATATATATATCAACCCCATCCACAAGAACAAGATGCGACGCAACTTTTAACTAGTGTTTAACAGGTTTGAATCTAGAGTTTCCTTCTTTTGGACTGGTTGCAATACCAAGGTTAAAGAGCCCAGTCGGCCCAACTATTTACCCATTTGCTGGAGGGAGAATGATTGTGCTAATGCCCTTCGGAAATAGTATTAATGCTGTATGAAATGCAAACGGTCTCGTCAAGGATTTAAACTCGGGTTGCCGTGTCCTTTTCTGATGAGGGTAAACATTATACCAAGAACGCCTTTTTGGTACAAATCCAATAGAGCATTAATTTTAAAATGGGAGAACATGATTCCAGTGTAAAAATACGATTAGAACCGACTTATATACGTTCTAAAGTAAATCATTTCCCTCCTTTTGATTGATACATTTTCAAAGGTGAACATTGGTAATGTCTTACACAAGAAACATAGAAAGTAATGCCCATAAATATCTGAACAAGTGCAAAATCTATTAGTTATAGCCAACGATTGTAGGGGCCATTAAGGATTTTGAAATTGATAGGACAGAGATTGTCAACTCTTCCAAACAGCTATGTGATTTCACCCTTTCTGTCTGCTGGTCAATTCTAAGTTAGATTGTTGAAAATAGGTGAGTTGGCTGTTTTTATGGTTGTGCTTTATGGCATATCAACCCTTGAGGGTCATCTAATGTCAGATCACGCTTATATATATAATTTGTTTGCGAATAGGTTCTAGGTAACTGTTGTGGGAACCTTACCCATCTTGCCATAATGGACTCTTCTCACCGCTATTAGTACTAGAGATCCAAACAGTACGAGATTTCTTACCTTTTCTATGTAACTCTATCTTTCTTGTGTAATATAATCTGTTATCTAATATCCGAGTTTGTGTTTTCATTATTGACCCTTTTCGGGGCCACAACATACTGGCGACGAGGAACTCGAACGAAAAAAGGGACTCTCCAACAAGCAAAAGGGGTTAATCGCACAACATACTGGCGAAGATACATCGCAACAACAAAGAGATACCCAACTTCAAGTTATGAAAGAATCTACAACAAAGTTCCAACATACAACGAACCGAACGAGATTTTTGTTAAAACAACTACAAGGTATCAAATTGTACAAACGACGGAGTGTGTCAGATAGCGGATATTTTTAAAAAAATCTGTAAGTATGATTGTCCCGTAATCAAAAAGTGATTTTCATATTTTTCTTTCTTCCCACTTCAGAAAGAAAAATTAATTCGTCGCTTACAGTTCTGTGTTGTACGAAAAAAACACACACACACACAGAGTAATTATTCTTGATTTCT
Source organism: Sepioteuthis lessoniana (assembly GCA_963585895.1). NCBI lineage: Eukaryota > Metazoa > Mollusca > Cephalopoda > Myopsida > Loliginidae > Sepioteuthis > Sepioteuthis lessoniana. Next base: position 56,914,176 of record OY757912.1, read on the forward strand.
GGGGATATTTACTGAAGAAAAAAAAAAAGAAAAAAAATCTTCCCCCTCCAGAAAAAAAATTGGAGACCTTAAGAAAATGTTTGCACAAATGATGAAGTTCCAAATGGAGTCTCAAAAAAAAGAAAATGAGGAAAACACCTTCAACTTCAGAAAGAAAACGAAGAAAAAATCTTAAAACACGAGGTAAAACAACAACTACTTCAGAAAGAAAACGAAGAAGGAATCTTAAAAAACGAGGAAAAACAACAAAGGTTCTTCCTTGAATTGCTAAAACAACAAGAAACACTTTTTAAAAGTCTAAGTAATAACCAGCCTACATATAGTACTACTATTTTCTCTCAAAATGTAGTGTGGAACGCACTCGAAACATTTTCCTACGCACCAGATGAGGATAAGACCTTTGAGGCGTATTACAGAAGATATGAAGATATCCATATTACCGACTGTGCCGATTGGACTGATGCAAAAAATAGTCCGGCTACTTCTACGAAAGCTAGGAACAGAGAAACACAACAAGTTCGTAGATTATATCTTACCAAAAAAAAAAAAAAAACTTGCAAACTTGGCTTTTTGGAAACAGTTAAATTACTGTCAGAATAATTCAGCTCCAAAACGTCTCTATTCCACAAAAGATGTCTCAACTTAACAAAAGATGTCTCACAAAAGATATCTCAACTGATCAAAAAGGGACAGTGATGATTATTTAGGGTTTGCCTCGGTCGTCAATAAAAACTGCGACGATTTTAAACTAGGCGAATTGTCAGCGGATAACTTCAAATGTCTGATATTCTCACAAGGCCTAATTTCGGCAAAAGACGCGGAAATCAGACGCAGAGTTTTGTCGAAATTAGAAAACGAACCCGATCTCACACTTCAAAAACTGGCTGAAGACTGTCAGAGGATAGTGAGTGTCAGGAAAGACTCAAAAAATATCGAGGAGTCAAGTGTTGCTTACGTAAGGAAAGTCAAGCATAGATCCCAATCATACTCTCCTGTAAAAGAGAGAAATACAGGCAGACTAGAGTCAACCACAAAAAAAACACCCTGCGCTTGCTACTGCTGTGGTAAATTACATTGGGCCAAGGGCTGTCCCTATCGAACAAAAAATGTCAAAACTGCGATAAATTCGGACATATGGGCTCACAGTGTAGAAACAGAAAAAATAATTAATAACAGAATCAGACATACAAAAAGCGAGGACAAGTCAGACAAAGTCGTTCGTAAATACATACAGTCAAAGTACTAAATAAGTCGGTAAGATTTCATTTAGACTTTAGCTCTGCTTTATCAATAATAAACTTGGAGAAAATCAAATAGGCCAATAATAAAGATGACAAGCTAGACGGCGCGAACGGTAACAGGAGACAAAATAAAATTTGAAGGCAAAATAATTATCCCAGTATCACTAAATGGTATAACCAAAAAATTAAAAGTCTTCGTACTGAAGAACACAGAAAATTTGTTTGGGTCGGACTGGTTTCAGAAATTTAATCTCTGGGATCAACCAATTATTACGTTTTGCCAAAAAGTAGAATGCATTACGGACGAAGCAGAAAAAATTAAAATGGAACTAAAAGGTAGTTTCCCCGAAGCATTTTCAGCTGATCTTGGCAAATGTACTAAAATTAAGGCAAAATTTGATCTGAAGGAAAATACACGCCCAATTTTTAGAAAGAAGTGAAATGTACCGTTCGCCGCGACCGAAGAAATAAATAAAGAGCTAGACCGATTAGTGAATATGGGCATATTATTGAAAGTAGAATCCAGCGAATGGGCTACTCCAACGGTATATATAAGAAAAAAAATCTAAGGAAATCCAGGTATGCGCAGATTTTTCTACAGGATTAAACACTACCCTCAAGGATTACCACTATCCACTTCCCAGCCCAGAAGACGTTTTTAATGAATTAAATGAAGGAAAAGTCTTTTCAAAAATTGACTTAAGTGAGGCCTACCTCCAGATTCCAGTAGAAAAAAATAGCTCTAAACTACTCTTTATTAACACACACAGAGGGCTGTACAAATTTGACAGACTAGTTTTTGGAATAAAAGTCGCACCGGCTATCTTCCAACAGGTGATGGACACCATGCTGGGCGGCTTTGACTTCACTTTCGCTTATCTTGATGATATTGTAATTAGTAGTAAAACGAAGGAGCTACACAGAGAATATCTAAACAAGGTTTTCGCACAAATACGTGAATCTGGGTTCAAGGTAAAGGAAGCAAAATGCGATTTCTGTATGAACAAAATCAAATATCTAGGACATATCATTGACAAAGACGGGAGACGTACCGACCCAAAAAGGGCTACAGCTATCAAGGATATGCCCGCCCCTGATAATGTTACGACATTACAGAGCTTCCTTGGACTTGCAAACTACTACTAAAGTTTCATAAAAATTTTGCACGATCTCCGCGTCCCGCTAAACGAACTACTAAAAAAAGATAAAAAGTGGAGATGGACGCCCGAATGTCAAACAGCATTTGACCAAATTAAAAAGGCTGATCTTTTTCTCACACACTATGACCCCAAAATGGAGATTATTGTCGCAAGCGATGCCAGGTCATATGGGGTTGGTGCGTGTATACTACATAAAATGCCCGATGGGACAAAAAAGTCAATAGTCCAAGCATCTAGAACCCTTCTTCCGGCTGAAAAGCATTATCCCCAGGTTGAAAAGGAGGCCTTGAGAATAATATTTGCAGTAACAAAATTTCACCGATAATTGCATGGCAGATTCTTTACTCTTCAAACTGACCACAAGCCCCTAATAACCATTTTCGGATCAAAAAAAGGTTCTACCAACTTATACTGCCAGTAGGCTACAAAGATGGGGAACGATTTTACTGAACTACAATAAAATCGAATACCTCCTATCAAAACAGATTAGCCTCGCAGATGGATTATCAAGGTTGGTACCGAACAATAGTGAACCCTTCGAGGACACAATAATAGTAGCCTTACGAACAGACTGTGAAATTAAAAACATGATAGCCAACACCATCAAAGAACTGCCTGTGACGCTACTCGAGATAAAAAGCGAAGCGATTAACGACGACTTTATAACCAATATTAAACAGAAAATCACAGCAAAAACGAAAGACTACCAGAAGTATTTTCACTATGTGACAACGTCCTCCTATATAGTGAAAGGGTCGTAATACCAAAGAAATTGTCAAACAGAATTTTAAGAGATTTCCACACGGTACACCCGGGAATAAATAGAATGAAGAGTCTCATGAGAAGCTATGTTTTTTGGCCGAAGATGGATAACGACATTACGGATATGATCGAAAAATGTAAAGGCTGTGCCTTAGCAGCAAAAGCACCCCCACTACTTTCAAACCTTGGCCAAAAACAGAACAACCTTGGTCGAGGATACATGTTGATTTGCAGGTCCCCTGAAAGATTTCTACTACGTAATTGTAGTGGATAGTTACTCTAAATGAGGTTCTCAGATGCGGAAGACCTACTACGGTGACACCTATTGGGTTGTATAGATTGTGTGGTCAGCGACAACGGAAGCCAATTAACATCAGTGGAATTCAAGGAGTTCTGCGAAATCTTCCAAATAAAGCACATAACCACACCACAATATCACCCAAGATCAAACGGCCAGGCTGAACGTTTTGTAGACACGCTAAAGCGAGCACTCAAGAAAGCATCAGGTACCCCGACGGACAAGGTACTACAGCAATTTCTGCTGGTATACAGAACCACACCCATTCCCAATACACCACTGGCAGTCTCACCAACCGAGACGATGTTTGCAAGAAAGATAAGATCCGTCTTCGATAAGCTACTCCCGAAACAAAATAAGCTACGAAAGACCACATTAACACCTAAAAAAAGGTTCAACCCGGGAGAAAAAAATTACTTTAAAAATGTCAAAATAACACGTCCTGTTGGGAACGTGGAATAATTTTTAAAAGAATCGGTGATATGGTGTACATTGTAGAAGGACCCAAATACTCACATAAGAGAACCAGTTACAGAAACGTGGTCTGAACGATTCCAACGACGTACCTCAAACAAAAGGGCCAAGAGACACCATTTTCGACATGTTCGATTTAGACCCTTCCCAACACCTGAAATACGTCGGTCAGGGCGAAAAGGAAAATTTACCGACCCGTTGATGATCGATCCAAAAAGAAAAAAATGTTAACAGCACTATTACGAAGTAAAAGGCTTGGGCGGGGTGTTGTGGGAACCTTACCCATCTCACCATAATGGACTCTTCTAACCGTTATTAGTACAAGAGATTTCGCTGCCAGAGGGCAGATCAATATCGGTGTACGAGACTTCTTACCTTTTCTATGTAACTCTATCTTTCTTGTGTAATATAATCTGTTATTTAATATCCGAGTTTGTGTTTTCATTAGTGACCCTTTCCGGGGCCACAACAGTAACGTTATTTTTAAACGAGATTGAGGTCATTTGTTTACACATAGCAAAAGGGTTTCACGTATTGCTAACTCAAATAGTTCTACTTACACACAGTTAAATGGTCTCAGGCATAGTAAATTATTGAGTAGTTCTATTTGACCCATAAATGAACTCCAACAGGTACTCCCGTTTCAGGTCGGATTGGACCAAGAGTACTGCTAATGAACGGGTACTCCACACTCCCCAACGCTCCATGACAGGTGTCGGTGTTTTGTACAGTCCTAGATGACTTGGCGTAAGAATATTTTTCCAGATATTTAGCTCTCAGAATCGTATATCTTAACATATGTGTTGTCATGTTATTAAAAATTTAAATTTCCATCGTTGTGTTCTCGTTTTTAATTCTCATGAAGGAAAACTAGTCCATATAAATAAATATCCTAATAAAAGTGTTCAAATACATAAATCGTAATATATATATATATATATATATATATATGTGTGTGTGTGTGTGTGTGTGTGTGTGTGTGTGTGTGTGTGTGTGTGTGTGTTAAGTAAAGAGTATTTTAGGAGATGAAGTCGCTGGCCCTTGGGAAGAGGAATTGAGAAAGAGGGTGAGATGCAACACTAGGAACATTTCATATCACGTTTATCGTGATCAAACTTATCACGGTTAACAGTATTATCGCAGAATTTGTAAAATGTGCCGATAAGATAAAAAAAAAAGTTGCATGTATTGCACTGGGAATGTGTTTTCTTGATGTGAGTCGAAGAAAAGAGTTATTCATATTCATCAGGAAAGTGTTATCTTGCTGGAAAATAATCTGTGACTGTCTAAAAATTACAAGTATAAATCCAATATATAGGAATAATTTCCAGTATAGAATCTTTTCCCTCCCATAAGCGCTAAATGGTAAAATTAAGTTTAGTCCTGTCTTCAGATAATGTATTTATCTACTCAAACCCTCCACCACAAAAAGGATATGACACATGGCGAATTGTTTAGCGGAGTAAAAATAGTTTAGATTCAGTTTTCTTTCTCTTCAACTGCCAAAGTGAAACTCAAACAGGCTCGTCTAAGATTTGAGCTCGAATCGCAAATTCCATTTTTACGACGATAACAATTGCACTCAGTGCGCCAAAAACATAAACGACGCATGACGTTGGCACAGGCCCACAAATATGGAACATTCAGTAGGAATCGAATTTACTGTTCAGTAACAATTGATTTACGAGACTAGTTACACTACAAAAGATCACAATCATAAAGTCGAGTAATAAAATAGGAGATGAATTTAAAAATTTTGACAAAACATCTTTCTGACTTCCTTTATATGAATCCGCAATACGTTTGGCTTTTCGCACTCAAATGATCTTCCTTAAAAAAAAGAAAAATCAATTGATTTGGAGTAACGTTATCCACGTGAGAAAAAAGATTTCAGGAAAAAGAATAAGTAAGTTTTACATGATTTATCACCAGTAATGAAGGTTGTACTATCTCCGGTGACATGCATCCGTTTCGCCGAGACGCATGCATTGTCTCTGACGGTGAGCTAAACCCTTTTCATCAATTAAGTCTTTAGAGTTAGGGTTCGTCAACTGAAAATAGATAAAATATAGATTGCGGTTGCACGTTGCGAAAGCCTTATTCTTTTGCTCAATAAGGGAATGAAACCGGAAGTGATCTCCTGGAGATCAGTCTAAATGTATACCCTTAAATTCATGGAGCATCTAGGAGAGGTAAACAAAAGAGAATCTAATGTAATGTGTAATATGACAAAGGTAATGATGTTAATTACATTTTTAAATAAAGCTACTGTCAAAAATGTTATCATAGTTTATCGTAAAAATAAAACTCCGTGTGTTTTAGGTAGATTTTCTTTCACAGTTTTATCTTTGATGATTGTGAAGTTCCCAATAAAAGATAAAACACAATTGAAAATTTCGGTAAACTCTTTAACATTTTTATGAATTGTGGAAAGTATAGTATATTTTCTTGTGGTAAAGATGTAGGAAAATCCTTTTCTTTTGGCTGATTAGTATTGTTTAGTAGAAATAAAAATTCTCTCAGAAATCATTTATCTTTGACTTAAGTTGGGTTCTACATCTTGTCTCAAACTAAAATGAATAATTATTCTAACTCATTAATTTTTATTGTTTTATTTCATTTTCATGCTTCATAATGTTTAAATAAATTTTCCTGACAATATCCATAATGTAATGCAAAGGAAAAATAACCTTCCAAAGCAATTCCGTACTCAGTTTTGCCGATAAACTCAACACTAATAATAAGCTCTCATTTCTTCTTGTCTTGATCGACACAAACCACAACTCTTTCACTCCTTTTCACACAAAAAATACTTCTAGCATTAATTCCTGTACACCTAAATATAAAATTGAATACATTGAACCATAGACAAAACAAAAATTAAAAACCAAATATACCGTGCTAAAACAATAAACTTTTCTGAATTTAAAGAATATTAAACAAACCCTCATTACCAACGAATTTTTAAACCATATGGTTGATCAAACATATCATTAAAAATATCGATTCTAATTGAAATGGAAAAATACAGCAATCTTAAATACATTAAACTATTTTTTCACAACCAGATGCACAAGCACTGCAAACTACTTGAGATAGCATTAAAAAATCTAATACGCAATAATCTTTCCCCTTCTGACTCTAACAATGAAATAAATTTCATCAAATATTATCCCAAATTTAACACAATTAACTCGACTTCTATAATGACTTCCCTCCCTCGACGAGTTACCTCATTAAGACCGGTGTAGTGTACTAGTTTGTCTGCTGGGTGAATGTTTCTCCAGAGAAATAAGTACCTATATTGGCTTACTTTGGAGGTGCCCGTGGGGTAATGGTTATCGTCGTAGCAAATGGATATAGCGACACGAGTTCAAATCCTGGTGAGACTGATTGCATTTCACATAGCGCTAATACCCTTTGGAAAGGTATGAATCCAATTATTCTCCCCCATGCAATGGGTAAATAGTAGGGAAGACTGGTGAGCCAACTAGTCTAGGAGAATGAAAACTCTGAATTCAAACCTGTTAAACTTCGCTTAAAAATTGACCTTGTGTCATACCCTGTTCGAGCGGAGGGATGGGTAAATATGATATTGGCCTACTGTCGAGACATTTAACACTTCACCAATCTGACACTTCTTCCATCTATCAACACCTTAAAATGCATACGTGACCCCACTCATAACACAGAAAATTCTAACCAGCAACATGTACATTTTATAAAAAAATAAATAAATAAACAAAAACTCAGAATTCTTGAAGCTTGATATATAAAAATCAACAAACCTTCCTTAAACAAGATCAACTTCAAAATATAGCAGCCACAATGTAAGACGCCTAATCCTAGCCAAAAAGACGAGATTTTGTACTTTGTCAGATCGTTTCTCTTCCAGCTGCTGTTTTTTTTTTCTGTTCACACCCCGCGACAACTCACTTTCAGACTGCAGAATCGTAGTGAGTTCGAACTCCGGTCACGCTATTACGTTCACTTTCGGACAAATAACCTTGAGAAAGTTATGAACCCCCTTATCCTCCCAGGTATGGGTTAAATAGCATCACTGCTGCTCTTCTAGAAAGTAGCTTTGGCATTAAATAACCTACGAAGGTTGATGCACCATTAATCAAAGAAACTAAGAAACCACTCACTTTCAATATTACGTTAAAACGATAGAAAAAATAATCCAAAGAAATTAGACTACTGAAATCTATAAACCTTCGATGAAAGAAGGCTATACATTTAATTTGTCTGAATTCACTTTAACAATCCAACTAGAAGTATTCACCATGACAGCCAGCACTCATATGGCAAAGACTGGCCGGGTCTATACACCCACTTCCGGGACGAATGAGAGAAAAAATTATTAAGAGTGTTAAAAATACTTTTCTATCAAACAGAAACCGTTACACGACTTTCAGAAAAGTCGATTTCTGAGCCTATTCGAGCCACACTGACAGTATTTAAGAGGGTCTGATTTGATCCATCAGTCAGAGAGAATTCTGAGAAGACTCAGGATAGCAGCACCCTCAAAGTCATACTGAAAAATCAGAAATCAGCAGCAGCTTTCTAAATGTTAAACGATCGCTTCGCAGTAGCAGAACCTTCGAAGAGACTCCGAACGATTGCTAATAAGCAGCAGCAATAACCTAAAAAAAGACACGACTGATTACAATATGCTATAACAATCAAGTAACAGTAGATGATAATACTCGACGACAAATGCGATGACTAACACAATGTCTGTACGTCAACCATGAATAAAATCATTTTTTTTAAATCTCGAACACCTCTCATCTCTATTGCTTTGAGCTATATTCAGACCAGACATATCCTCGATCGTCGATAGTATTGCGACCGCAACAGGTGTAACTTTCTCCCGAATTTGTGGACATCTACTTGACGTTCTGATTCTTATGATGAATACTGAAAGGGACACTTGGTGCATTAATGTGTTCATCTTTTTTTACCAGCGTATTTTTCTACTTTGCATAACGCTACCTTTGTTAAGAGAGATAAAGGGACCCTTATGGTCATCTTAAGATTTAAGATTCAGTACTCTTTTGATTGACAAAGAAAGACGAAAAGGAAACCCTCCCGCCAAACAAAAAACATAAGATCATATGTGTACAAAAACTCTCGGAATTATTTCACTTTTTAACTACGGGCTAAACACACTTGAAAACCGGAAGCTTTTACAAAACACCTTTTCTCTATAATCTGTGAAAAATCTTGCACCAGACCTATGAAGAGAAAAATTTGATATGTTAATGTACGTAGGATAAGCTTATGAACCGCAACAAATTAGCTTTATCTAGAGTTACTTTCAGGTATGTCTGCCATATCGACCAGACTATAATATTTACAAAGTTTAACGTGATCTGGTTCATGGCCCAAGGTAAATTACCAAGTGGGGATTGAACTTGCTTTATTAAAAGTAGTCTGCGAGACTTGCTTGTTAACCATCGCTTTACCGCCGGCTCATTTAATACAGCAGTTGGTATGAATTAACCGATGAAAAGCTTGGAATAAATGAAATGCCGACGGAAAAGAAAATAAGCTCTCAAATTAGGAATTTCCGTTATTCTTTGATTTCACCTGGGAGAAGTTTGCAAATATGTAAAAAATGAAAGAAAGAAAGAAAGAAAGAAAGAAATAAATAAAGAAAGGCAGAAGCCTTCATGGTACGAATCATGAAGGTAAAAAAAGAAAGAGTCAAAAGTAATAAAAACACATAAAAGAGAAAAGCTTTGGGAAAAAGGTTGATGAAAAAGAGTACTTGTAAGTTATGGGAAGAGACAAATGAAGATAACAGAGAAAGGTACAAGAAAAGGAGAAGTAAGAAGAAAAAAGATCAAATGGGATAAAAGAACATCATTTTGAGTCAATTGTTATTATGCTGTTTAAACATTGCCATGGAACAATGGTTACCTTGCTATTATTGTACACCTTGATGACTCAAGCTGGTTTGCGTCTCATTGCAAGTATTTACCCAACCCCTCTGCAACAGGTAGGATGCGTCACAAGACCAATTTGAAGTGGAGTATAACGTGTTTGAATTCAGAAATTTCCTTCTCCTGGACCGGTTGCCATACCAAGGACAAAAACACCATCTGACTTCGTATTTATCCACGGTTGTAAGGGAAAATAGAGTATTAGTCCTCTGAGAGTTGAAAACAGACTTGTTCAGGATTTGACCTCGGGTCGTCAATTCCATTTCCTATGACAATAACCATTAGACCACAAACACCTCACAATAATCCATATTTACGACCTTGTGCCAAAGTAAGCTTAATTTAGGGTACCTTATCCTTAAGTGCTTTTTAACAAGTTCAACTGTTGATGCCACCGGAAGCAAACGTATTCAGTGCTTACTTCCGTTCGTTATTTGCTAAAAATAGATTACCTCACGACCCATTAAAAACGCTTCTTGTCGGTTTGGGAACAGAAGTGACCCTTCTTTTCTCTTGGAGTGTCAGAACTTCACCGAAAGATTAGGTAGTAGTTTTTGCCACAGCCAATATGCTTTAATAAGTCAATTGCAAACCGACTCTAAAACATTTTAGACATTCCTTGTAAACATTGTTCAGGTACGAACTATGATTTCAACTTACAAATGGAAATTCCTTTCATGTTTATTTCATCGTCCATAAAGTTATCTTTAATTTTACCTCCAAATAATATTTTTTCATCTTTTTCTTTATTTATTATCTCAGTTGGTATTTATCTATCTATTTATCAATCTATCAATCTATCTATTGCTACTACTTTCAAAACCTTGCTGCTACTATCTTAGGATGAAGAAAGTTCATTTTTGGACTGTCAAAACTTTCTCTGACAGGCGACCTTACCGAGGTTTGAAGTTAGGCAGTAGAATTTCCTTGAAATGCTTTACAGTATTTAATCACAAATAAGAAGGTAATTTCCACAACAAATCTTAAAGACCATTAAAAGTGTGATGAGCTTTTTTTCTCGTTGATTTCTCCTCATGAGCCTTGTGCAAAACTAATCATAGTAGATATACGAGAGTGTGTAAGAAGATGTACTGAGAAAAAAAAATGGAAATCTGAAGTTAATATTTATAGAAAGGAAAGATAAAGCAAAGACAGAGAAGAAAAAAATAAAGGCAAAGAGTGAAAGAAAAACCTGACAAAAGTTAAAATGAGAAAGCAGGCGTCAAAGCGTCTTATATCTGTGAGAGATGCATGCACATGCAAACACGCATGCGATAGTGAATAAATACGATTGTATGTGCTGATTGATATCATTATTACATGTAACGAATCTATTGTCTTTCAACTTATGGATGATCAATCGTTCTTCTGCTCTTATATTCATTATTTAGAATTAATTTCGCTGAAATTATTTACAGCTAAATGATAATTATGTGCCTAGAAATAGCGTAATGGTTAAATATTTCAAGTATATATCCATAGCTCTGCAATTGCACGTATGATTGCTAAGCTTCTGCGTAACTGTCATCAACACAAATGGTCGGTATGGTAATAGATTTTATGATCCTATCTCGAGGTTAAATAGATTTCCATCTCGGGATCAAATTGATCTGTTTAAAGATTATTTGTATTCGATAGGACCGTGTGAAAAAAACTATTAAGAAATAACAATATAGAAAATGTAAATATAATCTTACAATGAATATGATTCTCTAACCTCTAAGCATAAAATAACCCAAGGAGGATTAAAATACCGTTAAAATTAATCAATTGTCAATCAACTCTGGTACAAGCTTATAATCGAAAATTTAAAAAGGTTGAGTTTCAATTGTCTAAATTTCTGAGATGAAGCTTGTTGATTTTTTATCATTAAGAGTTTTCGGACTATTGTCTTCATCTTTATTGTTATTTTCCACAACGTTTCGGCCGATATGTCCTCTGGCCTTCTTCAGGTGTTTGTCGAACTCGGGAACCTTCACGGAACTTCGAACTACGTCCTTTATTGAAACCACGGTGGTCGCCTGTTCTGATTCCGTCAGCACATATGTTTGGCTACAATGACTTGCTGAGTAGACTAAGTATAGAGTTGAATACAATATGGGAACCGATAATCAAGAAGGCTAGATGAAAAAAAAATCTGAATATGAGCACAGGTAAAAAAAAATTATACATGATTGTTGTAATTCTAGTCAAGTAAGAACATTAAGTTTATAAGTCCCAAAAATTCACTCTGAATTGTCCGGCAGGACGCATGGCGTAACGGTTATAGTTCCCTAAGCTTCTAAGGAGACAATCAACTGGAGGTTGTAGGTTCAATCTTCACTACTAGCGAGTAACAATACAGGAATACTTAACACTTGTATCCGGTTATGGCTAACAGAATCAGAACAGGCGCCCCGCACCCCGTGGTTTCAATAAAGGACGTAGATCGAAGTTCCATGAATGTTCCCGAGTTCCTCAAACAAGAAGAAAGCCCGAGGACATATCGACCGAAACGTTGTGGAAATAACAAAGATGAAGATAATTGTCCGAAAACTCTTGTTGAGCTTCAAGTTCACAATGGAAAATGGGCGCAACACAATCCTTTATTTACTTCCGTTTAGTCTCGTGCTAGATAAAGGAAAGTTCATAATCAATGTTCATGGTTGTCAAGATAAAAAGCTGATTATTTTTTTGACCCGATTGAAAACCTCATTCTGCATTTTTTTCACGTTTTCTTTTGAACAATTCACTTGTGTATCTACGTTGTTCTTTTGTTTACGTTACTTTCAATTTCCCACTGTCAGCATTCTTTTATTTGTCGGACAAAAATAACCCATTTACTGAATAAAGACAGGGATTTGTTTTTTTTTCCTGTCATGAAGCTTTATTTATCTGGTGTCCGTATTATTGTAACAGTTGTTGATCTTAATTTTGCCTGTTAGGTTTTTCGAAAAAATTTGGTCGCTGCTATAGTCAGCACCAACATTGGAAAATAAGTAAGCAGTATGGCTCTGAAAGACGGTTTACCAACATCTGGTTTAACAACATCCGGTAACAATATATATAAATATTCTGAGCATTAATTGTGCAAATATTTTTTGAATCGCTTCGGTAGTTTAGAATAAAAAAACTGACGAACAATGTTACATGCAGTGTATATGGATTCCTTTCTTTGTTCTTGCTTGTATCTTGGTTATATTTTCGCACTTTATTTCTGAAAGCAAAATCAGTTTTCCAGGGTTTGGGCGAGGTGAGTTACTGAGTTCCTCGACATCGCTACTGAAACACGGTTATAAAATGGCCGTTCGGTTTTCAAGGCACGTTTTTGTCACCTTTCGTGAGGGTGAATGTGTGCATCTTTATGTATATTTATGGAGGGGGACCTGGCTTTAGTACCGAGTTACATACTTAAACCGGTGAGGAAAAACCACACAGGAAGCGGCTAAACCGCAAATATTGGTAAAAATGTCGCCCACAACATATCCATCCACCTTCGTATTGCGTTATTTTGGTCAGAAGTAAATGGATGATGTTACTAGTTTTAACCCCTCTCCTCACAAAAAAAGAGAATAAATAATACCTAACAATATATATATGAGCTGCTTGTGGCATAGCAGTTATGGTCGGAAGTGGACTTGGCTACTCTATTTCAAAGCCAAAACGAAGCTGCTTGCATTTTACATTGTGCTGATAGCTTTAGGAGAGGTATTAATCCAACTATTCTCCATTAGCCTATGGATAAATAGTAGGGCAGATTGGACTCTTTAATCTTGGTATGGCAACCGGTCTAGGAGAAGGGAAACTCTGAATTCAAACCATAGATCTGGAGAGGGATGGATTTCAGCAGATTATTCCAACTTAGGACAGGGTACATAAGTAGTACCCCTGCGACCAAACCACCATACAGAATAAGACTTTTTACATCATAAATATCTTGATTACAAAATGTCCAACCAGAAGTTATAAAATCCTTGTATATTTGAACTTCTTTTCAATAATTGTTAGAGTTATGAGCAATTAATATTTTGAATGATGATATCCAACAACGTAGTAAAGAATTATGACTGAATAATGAAAACTAAATTTTATAGTGAAATAATTTGTTCGTGTAACATGTTTCGCTTATGCAACTTCATTAGATACGACGTTTTAATTTAAGTTAAAAATGATCCAAAAGTGAGGTCATATATATGTGATTTACATATGTTCATTTATGAGATATCATATGTACGTATATACATTATTGCTTTTATATACATTATACAGGGTGTTTCAAAAAATTATATCATTTCATAACCTGATAACTGGACCAATCCTCGTTTAAATGATCTCAAATTTTGCCATGAGTAGAAATAACTTTTCTTTTTCTTTTAAGGTATATAAATGCCATCCACTGGAAAAGGGAAGAAATTTAAACATTTGAGTTGTTTTTTGCTCATACCATTAAAATTTGCGATTATTAGAACGAACACTGGTCAAGTTATTAGATTACAAAATTATATCAATTTTTCTGAAACACCCTGTACATCTCAAATTATAAAGAATCTTTTAAAACACCATATATATATATATATATATATATATATATATATATATGTATATATATATGCGCATGTATCTATGTATGTGTGTGTGTGTTTCTAGGTTGAAGTTATAGATGACCAAAAGAGTGAGGTCATCCAAGTCTGCTTTAAAAGTATTTAAATCGTTGTTTCATGCATCTTGGAAGTATTTTGTGCGGTGAAAGGCATGTGAGAAAGTTCCCTTTGGAATTCCTCTTGAAAAGTAAAGTAGATTTGAATAAAAAGAATGACAACATAAAACACAAAGAAAAAAAAATGAAGAATTTGGGCCGAGGAAGAGAATTAATATGTGTTGGTTGTGATATATCATTGTCCTTCACTACTGGCTAACAAGTAAAACACTTCTTCAAGTGTTGATCGATCGGTTATAGATACTGCCTGCTTCACTCTGGCCAGTCATTGATTTTCTTTTGATCTTCCCAGTTGAAGAGTGCACTTAATGATTTGCCTCGAACGCAAAGGCAAGGTGAAACAACCCCGCAACAACAATAACAACAATAACAACAAATCGAAGACTAAAGTTGTATATTGACTTAATGGTAACAATCGGTAATACAAAGAGAAGGAAAGAAACAGAAAGAAAAAGAAAAAGGAAAAGAATGATTTTGAAGAATCGCTTCTTAGATCATTGACCCACGAATATGGCCTTGAAAAATTTCGTTTTGTTATTTGGGTACAAAGCCAAGTGCACAACCTCTAGAAGACTGTAAAGAATTTATCTCTTCTGTATCAATATATATATATATATATATATATATATATATATATATGTGTGTGTGTGTGTGTGTGTGTGTGTGTGTGTGTGTGTGTGATTATATATATATATATATATAGTTTGTTATATCAATAAATAGTGCTCAGTCATAGAGCATATATATCTGAAGATGGTGACGCTATAAAGTCCACGGCGCTTGGTAACTGTCTGTTTCCAGTCAATGCAATCCCCATAGAGTTGGTATACATACATATATATATATATATATATATATATATATATATATATATATATATATATATATAAAGATTAAAAAGTTATTAGAGAAATAGCATTTGTATTGTGTTATTTATTTCAAAGTTATTCTTAACTAATATCGACTAAAGGTCATCGTCAGAAAAAAAAAAAGAAGATTTGTGAAAAATATTTTTAAAGCTTTTAAAAGGGTTTTTAAAACAGTTGAAATACCACCACTAAAAACAGCAACGAAATGAAGTAGTTATGTGGCCTATTATTTTTGCTGTCCAAATGTTTTGAATTGATTATTTTATGAACTTTGCTTATCGTGACTGCCTAACAGCGAGATTTACAAGTGGGAAATTGTTAAGCGTGGATAACGTATAGTTAATTTTTGGTATGACTATTTTCATCAGATATTTAACATAGGCATTTATCTTTTTAGATGTTTGTATGGCAACCCATATCTGTCCGTACTATTTCAAAGTGATGAGTTTAGTTTGACCTTAAGGCCATTTGAGGCCAATGGCTAAGGATGTTTTATCCATTTATCTTCGTGGGTTTCTATCATATAAATATATATATATATATATATATATATATATATATATATATATATATATATAACCCTTCATATCCTCTGCTAAAAATTAACCCCAGTATTTTTAGGAAGATCCTCCTAAGTTGAACAACTAAATTCCCATTTTACGATCATCACGGCAATACAACACGACGGCACTGCGATAAAGTCTGCTCTTGGATAAAGTTTTCAACTGTGTAAAATAAATATTTACGTTATGTTGATCATATCCTGCTTCTCGTCAATAGCCCAAATGAACTATGCAATCTATAACTAGCTTTCCAAAACAATTCCGTACTCAATTTTACCTAATGAACTCAATACTAATAATAAGCCCCAGTTTCGCGACGTCTTGATCGACACAAACAACACTATTATCACCTTCCCATACAAAAACTTCTAGTACTAATTCTTACACTCCCAATTATAAAAGTGAATGCCCCGAACAATATAAACTAGCAATAATAAAAAATCTAATTTATCGTGCTAAACTCATATTTTCCTCAATCTTCTATTCTGAACTTAAAAAAAAACATTAAATAAATGCTTATTTACAATGACTTCCCAAACCACATTGTCGACGAACAAATCAAACGCGTCATTGCTGCAATGGAAATGATACTACATCAAACAACCCAACACATATGAAACTATTTTTGCATCCAGATTCACAAACACTACAAACTCGATAAATCTAATACATAAAAATGTATCCTCTTCTAACTCCTACCATAAATTAAAATTCATTATATATTATCCAAAATTCAATACAACTAACCTCGTCATCTATGAAAGCTTCTCTCCCATGACAAGTTACGTCAGTACGACCGATGTAGAGTATCAGTTTAAATGTCTACAATGAGAATGTTTCTCTAATTAAAAAAGTACCTGTATTACCCTGATTACTACAACACTGTCGAAACGTTTGAAACTTCCCCTATCTGGTATTAGTTTCATCTCCCAATACCTCAAGACATTTATGCCCTACAAATACAAAAAGAAAAATTATAACTGAAAACACAAAGAAAAAGCATACAAAATCTCAAAATTCTAGAAGCTCTTTATATCAACAAATCTAATAAGACCGGCTTCAAATATAGCAGCCATATTCTAAAATGCCTTTAACGCTTTTCCGGCAAATTCTTCTTCTTACCTCAAGTAAAATTCTTTTCTTCAGTAAATTCCCCTCCCAATTGTTCTTCCTGCAACTCTTTATATAAATCTTCATCAGTGGCCAACTTGGTATTGAGCTGTTATTTCATTGTG